>CM065706.1:9045935-9048435 GCA_017654935.2 Phymorhynchus buccinoides
TTTGGTCTATTATACAGACCTGTTTACTCTACTCTTTTCGAGTAGTATTCTACTCATTTTGAACCACTAGGGGAAGACGGGGTAAAAAGCGCATGGGCGGGTAAGAAGCCCACCCCAATTATCTCATGAAATGAAGCAAATTTCAGTCTCATTTTGCCCATGAGACGAGCGTTAATGTCTAGCATTCGTCTCATGGGCAAATTTGACTGAAATTTTCTTTATTACATGAGATAATTGGGGTGGGCTTCTTACCCGCCCATGCGCTTTTTACCCCGTCTTCCCCTACTACTCTTCAAAACTGAAAATAATCCTCTTTGCTTCTTGATTGCTACTCATTTTTAGTGAACATTATCTGATGGTTTGATGAACAAAACTACACATTTTGCACCCAAACTACTCATTTCAGCTATCCAGACTACTCAAGACTTGTGTAGGGGGTGTAAACAGGTCTGATTATACAAATTTATTCAACGGCATTTTTTTTAAAAACAATATATAACACAAGAAGAGCGACAACAAGCTTAAAGCTTAGCGTGGGCTTATTAGAATCAAAGATACTAAGACTGTACAGGGGATCTCCCCCTATACCTGTACAGTCTTTGTTAGAATGTACATTACACATGTATATCTTGACGGGTGCAATCACAAAATATACAGACAAACAAAACAAAACATAACAAAAGTGACAAAGGAAGGAAAGTAGAATATAGGAGCACAATGCAATATTTGTATTTCAGTGCACTCTAGAGCCCTGCTGGGATTCAAACTCGGGTCGTGCAGACCCAGAGGTCCAGAGGGTGAAATGTGGGGTCTCCCCCTACCATGTACTCTTCACTTCTTTGTATCCGGGGACAGCTACCAGCGGGGCCGAGACTTAAAGGAATGTGCCACTCAAAATGTGCATACGTAATTTCTTTTCTTTTTTAAACACACCCATGCATACATACATATATGCACACACATACATACAAACACATAATTATATACACGCACGTACCCATATACAAACGCGTGCGCGAGAGCGCGCACATGCACCTGCTCGCATACATACACAGACACGTACCCATATACACACGCGTGTGCAAGAACACGTACATGCACACACACGCTCGCACACACATACACACACACATGCGCACGCACGCCGCACACACATACACACACTGATTGACTGTTCGTGTTACTGTTTCTTTCTCTCCATTTGTTTCTGTCTGTCTGTCTCTGTTTCTGTCTGACTGTTTCTGTCTGACTGTTTCTGTGTAGGTCTGTATCTCTCTCTCTCTCTGTCTTTTATTCTCTATCTGTCCCTGTCTCTCTCTCTTTCTCTGTCTCTCTATTTTGTCTGTTTGTCTATCTGTCTCTGTGCACCAGCCTGTCTGTCTTCCTCTGTTTCGGTCTGACTGTTTCCGTTTGCCTGTCTGTCGATCGGTCTGTCTCTCTCTCTCTCTCTCATTTTGTCTGTCTGTCTCTGCCGCTCTCTCTCTCTCTCTCTCTCTCTTTCTTAATCTCTCTCTCTCACTCACTCTCTCTGCTCGTTTGCCAAATCTTTTGAATAAAACTTCGTTCTTTAAGAAACGAGTAGGCCTACTTAGAACAAATCAGTTTGGAGCGATTAAGCGAGCGAGCGAGCAATAATGTGTGTGTGTGTGTGTGTGTGTGTGAGAGAGAGAGAGAGAGAGAGAGAGAGAGAGAGAGAGAGAGAGAGAGAGAGAGAGAGAGAGAGAGAGAGAGAGAGAGAGAGAGAGAGAGAGAGAGAGAGAGAGAGAGAGAGAGAGAGAGAGAGAAACTTGAAAGCTTTATTACGCAAGGATTGCTTTTTCCAATCAAGAGAGAGAGAGAGAGAGAGAGAGAGAGAGAGAGAGAGAGAGAGAGAGAGAGAGAGAGAGAGAGAGAGAGAGAGAGAGAGAGACAGACAGAGAGACAGACAGAGACACAGAGACAGAAAATCCCGGCAGATACAAGAGACGAAATGAGGCAAGAACACGGAAAAGGAGTGAGAGAGGGAGAGACAGAAACAGAGACAGACCTATTAGCAGACCAACAGACAGACAGACATAGAAAGAGAAAATCCTGGCAGAGACAACAGACGAACTGAGAGAAAGACACAGAAAATGATAGAGAGAGAGAAAAAGAGAGAGACAGAAACAGAGAGAGAGGTTAAGGGGAGGGGGCTGGAAATAAACATAGAAAAGTGGGAACATTCGATGGTCCGTTTTCTACGGGGGTTACTTTTCGCCGTGTGATCCTTCATTAAAAAAACCGGTACCCGTCGAGGTGTAGAATATTGATCCGGGTTTGTATTCGCTGTAGAATACAGACCCCGGGGTTGCTTTTCTACGGGGGTTGCTTTTCGCCGTAACATCGGCCATGGCCAGTGCCATCCGGGCCGCTTGCTACGTCCGTGCATTTAGAAGCATCGTTCCGTCTCGACCATGACTACCCAACGGAATTTTTTATGTTTGAAACCCAAGTTCAAGAGCTATTTGACCAAATGAAAAAA
>CM065706.1:9053435-9055935 GCA_017654935.2 Phymorhynchus buccinoides
GCCACTGTCGCCTCTTGGCACCACAATGATTTAACACCCACGTCACTGAAACGCATCAAATGAGGGTCTGGTATCCAGTGGAGATAAGGACAGGCCCTATTTTATGCATGTCACAGAGGAATCCCCAATATTGCAGATATAATCTTTTCTCTACCCGGGTAAGTTTAATGGAAAGTTTTAGCTGAAAAATGGCTGGCATTGAAAGGGTTAATACCCCCCTCTCTCTCCCTCCCTCCCCCCCCCCCTCTCTCTCTCTCCCTCCCTCCCTCCCTGTCTCTCTTACCTGGTGCTCACGGATGACCTTTTCATGTTCGTCCACTTCAGTCTCCATGTGGTCTTTCAGTTTCTTCAGCTGGAGACTTTGCTGGAGAGAGAGAGAGAGAGAGAGAGAGAGAGAGAGAGAGAGAGAGAGAGAGAGAGAGAGAGAGAGAGAGAGAGAGAGAGAGAGAGAGAGAGAGAGAGAGATTGAGAGAGAGAGAGTGAGTGTGTGTGAGAGACAGAGAGAGTCAGAGACAAAGAGAGAGAGAGACAGAGACAGAGAGAGAGAGAGAGAGAGAGAGAGAGAGAGAGAGAGAGATGAGAGAGAGAGAGTGAGAGAGAGAGAGAGAGAGAGAGAGAGAGAGAGAGAGAGAGAGAGAGAGAGAGAGAGAGAGAGAGAGAGAGAGAGAGAGAGAGAGACAGACAGACAGATAGACAGACAAAGAGAGAGAGAGAGAGAGAGAGAGAGAGACAGAGAGAGAGAGAGAGAGAGAGAGAGACAGGCAGAGAGAGACACAAAGAGAGAGAGACAGCCAAACAGACAGACAGAGACAGACAGAGAGGAGGAGAAAAACAAGGGGAAAGAGATCAAAATTAATCCTAGGCCTACCCTCCCTCTCTGCACCAAATGAAACATGTTCAGTTTTTTAAATAATAAAATAAACATAGCAACAAAATACGCGCTCAACAACTTGTCAGATACCAGACACTCTAACAAAAAACTAAAAATTATGATTGTGATTTAGTTTTGAAGACGTTTCCGTCCGGGGATTCGAAAGAGCAGGGTCTAATTTCTCTAGATAACGGTCGCTGCGCGAATAACGCTTACGCCAAACAGGGCCTAAGAAACACTTTAGAAAACGTTTGCGGAAGAATATTACAAGCTCTTGTCTGATTGGTAAAAAAAAAAGAGAGAGAAGAGATTTTAAAGAAACTTTAATGGACCAATTAACAACAAGAAACGTAATCACCCCCTACTAGTTCCGGAAAGTTCGCCGCTTGCTCGGTGTTTGGCAAGAACAAAACGCCACGCGAACTATCGGCAAACGAAGTGTGTTTCTTAGACCGTTTTTGCCGATTTGAGCGAGCGCAACGTAACGTTAGTTAGCCCTTGTGAAACGGACCCCAGATTAGACAACCTTTCTTAAAGGTGGACCCTGACGGGTGAGGTTTTTTTGCAAGAAACAAGTCGAGATCACAAGAAAGACAGCCTTTTCAAGGATCGGAACACTCACTTTGCTCTGGTTTCCTATAAATCAAACCGTCAAAACGGCGATTCCTCCTTGGCGGAGATGCCGGAGAGAGAAGCCATTTTGGATGGGGTGAATGAAGGCCACTCATTGTGGTTGAAGCTTTTTCTTCTTTGTAGTGCAGTTAAAAAAAAAGTATAAAAAAGGAGACATTTCCTTTGTTGTGAGCGAAACTCCTTTTGGTAAACTGTATAAAATTTAATTAAAATAAATAAAAAGGCTTGTATTGTGGACATTTCGTACAAACGATTTGGTCTAACCGCAGGCGGGCCATTAGAAATTAGAAAAGAGAAGAATTTGACTTCCAGCACCTCCGCCAAGGAGGAATTGACGGTTTGATTTATAGGAAACCGGAGCAAAGTGAGTGCTGAGATCTCCGTAAAGTGTGTTTTCTTGGTGATCTCGACGTGTTTCTTGCAAAACCACATCCGTCAGGGTGCCCCTTTATGGGCCAGCCACACGTCCACTAAAATCGCACGACTGTACGATACGATTCGATCACGCGGTCTCCAAGAACAAAAATGTGATTGGCGCATCGAGATCACGTGATCGAATCGCATCGTACAGTCGTGCGATAATAGTGGACGTGTGGCTGGTCCTTTACAGAAGGGGACGCATGGTTCAGGGCATACGATTCGATCCCAAATGCGATCTGATTGTGACACTTGTGAGGCATGATTCTAGTGAAATTCTACTCTTTAAATGAATCTGATGAAACCCTACTAGTTTTGTGTTCACTATATTTTTAGCTCCCTGTACCCGAATCTGATGAAATATCTATTTCTTTGTCTTGGTCAATGAATCACCAAACACCCCATTTGAGAGCACAAATTTTCGATTCTAATTTCTTTTTCAACAACGTCTTTGAAAATGGCAGCAATTATCACACTTAGGGGAAGACGGGGTAAAAAGCGCATGGGCGGGTATGGGCGGGTAAGAAGCCCACCCAAATTATCTCATGAAAATGAAGCAAATTTCAGTCTCATTTTGCC
>CM065706.1:9060935-9135935 GCA_017654935.2 Phymorhynchus buccinoides
TTCTCTCTCTCTCTCTCTCTCTCTCTCCTTCTCTATCTCTCACTCTCTCTCCTCTATCTCTCTCTCCCTCCTCTCTCTCTCTCTCGCTCTCTCTCTCTCTCTCTCTCCCTCTCTCTCTCTCTCTCCTCTCTCTCTCTCTCTCTCTCTCTCTCTCTCTCTCACACACACAAGTGAACAGAGGGCCTCACGTGAAAACGCCACCTACATAAAATTATCGCCCTTAGGCAACACGAAGAAGCAGTATAAAGCATCATTGTCGTCGTCGTCGTCGCTGTTTTGTTTCAAAGTGATTGAAGTAAACATGATAGAACTACAGCGGAACCTCTCTTATAAGACCCCCCGTTATAAGACTCCCTCCCACGTAAGACCTGCTCGTTCTCTGAGGTAGTTATTGCCCTTCTGTGTAAGTATTAAAATTATACAACTTTAAGACACCATTTTGGATGTGAGAGTTCGTTTAACGTCCCCCGGTCTGAAACAGGCACATATGGGACATTAATAAACATAAAGATAGTGGGACGATCCTGGAGGTACTGCAATAACAGGAAAGTCCCGAAGTTTTTTTAATTTTATAATCAGGATAATCGATAGCTTCAAGTAGTAAAAGTAGGCCTACTTAACGTTTATCATTTTGGATGATTTTTGAAGGTCTTATAAAGGAGGTTCCACTGTACAAAAACGCAGCATTGAAGAGTTCATCAAAGTGTCTGTGACCTTACTAGTACCTTGCCAATTCCAGAGCCGAACTCGCCAAGGCCTGATGTCATGTGGCGCACACTGGAACACACCAACAATATCCATCATCATCATCATCATCATCATCATCATGTTCATTACCATCATCATCATCATCATCATCTCCTTCTCCTCCTCCTCCTAAGTTTGAATCCCTATACACATCTGTATTGTTAAAAATTTGGGACCTTCCTGGGTTTAGTTTCTCTAGATAACGGTCGCCGCGCGAATAACGCTTACGCCAATGAAACGAGGCCTAAGAAACACTTTAGAAAACGTTTGCGGAAGAATATTACAAGCTCTTGTCCGATTGGTCCCCCCAAAAAAAATCATTTTAAAACAAACTTTAGTGGACCAATCAACAACAAGAAATGTATTCACCCCCTACTAGTTCCGGATAGTTCGCCGCTTGCTCAGTGTGAGTGTTCGGCAAGAACAAAACGCCACGCGAACTATCAGCAAACGAAGGGTGTTTCTTAGACCGTTTTTGCCGATTTGAGCGAGCGCAACGAAACGTCAGCCCTTGTGAAACGGCCCCCGGGTGTTGCATGCACTGCCTGCTGGCATGGCCTCCAGGATCGTTCCCACCATGTTTATATCTCTATTATCTGCTAATGTCCCATCATATGTGTCTGTTCCAGACCGGAGGACATTAAGCAGAATTGCATCATTCTCCTCCTCCTCATTTTAGGAGAGAAAAAAAGCGCGGCAAACGTATATAGTTGGGGACAACCCATAAAATGATTGTTTGAATTGGCAAGGTAGCCTACTCATCGGCTATAGTATGGTACCGCCAGGGGACAGTGGGTTGTGTTATCGAAAACACACCGCATGTAGATCTAAACAAAACATAACACAACCCACTGTCCCCTGGCGGTACCGTAACCATACTATTCATAGCCGAGGCGTGGTTACCGCTACACCTATCTGTATTGTTAAAAAAAATCGGGACTTTACTGGAGTTGCACTGCCTCCGGACATTGCCTCCAGTATTGTTCCCACCATCTTTGTATTTAAAAATGCCCCACATGGTCGAAAGACCGCAGAGGGCGTAAAATCCTATTTCGCGCCTATCCGGCGGGTATCCCCCACTCCCTCCCCTGCCCCTCCCTCTCCACTCACCCCAATATTCACGGAATCTGTCTCACCTTTCAAGATCAAGATCAAAATGAATATGATGGGGGGGGGGGGGGGGGGGGGGGGGTTTACCTGGTAAAACGAAATCGAAGAGGCAAGCGAAAGGCCATCTCTCCAGCTATTCACAGATCTGCTTCGGTCTGGGCCGTTGGTAAAAGGGAGACTATTTTCAGGGGGCGGTCAAAACACTGAGTTGTCTGGAGGATGTGACCTTGGTAACATTATAATGACGTCAAGCAAGGTTAATGTCTAATACGGTAGCTAGGGGGAACTTCGTCCATATTTACGGTCCAGGAAAATTCCACCCAGTTTGTATAATAATAATAATAATAAATAACATTTATAGAGCGCCCTTTCTCTCTTGAGCTCACGGCGCTTCACAATTGTTTAAATAAATACATAAATCATAAATAAGCTACTACAATATCAACTATCACAAACATGCACACAGCCACAACACGCACGCACGCACACGCACACGCCCACACCCACATACGCGCGCACACCCACCCACCCACAATGTGGGGGACATCATTTTAAGGCAGGAAACAGGACAAGGAAGAAATCAGAGGTATTGCCGGAAGAGGTGAGTTTTAAGAGCGGTTTTGAAAGACTGGAAAGATTTAGCAGAACGAAGTTCGTATGCATGCATATAAAATAATTAGAAACGAAGTGTTGTGGTACTGCCACACACTTATTAATGACGTGACACCATTTTGCATTCGCCTAACTCGGAACAGTAACAGAAAGTGTAGAGTGGCACAGTGATAACGCATTCGTTTCGTGTCAAGTAAACCCGAGTTCGAACCTGGGTACACGGGATTTTTTTTATCTCACTTTGCACTAGGCCTTACGGTCTTTCGTCTTTCGGATGAGACGATAAACCGAGGCCCCATGAGCCCATGCACTTAACACACGTTAAACTCTGGCAACGAAAAAGTTGTCATTTGGTCAAAATTTTCCCCCACCCACCCCTTCCTTCCTCATCAGTAACACAAAACGCGCATGCAAAAACAAGAAGAAAAGTTGGTTGGCGCGCCTCCGGCTGCGACGCGCTCTCCAGGTCAGTGGGAACAACCCGAATTTCACAGACACGCCACTGTGACTATAAAGTACCTAACTCCTTAATCAGTAACCTAATACCTAAAAAAAAGAATCGACCAAATTGAAAGAATTAACAACAACCCCAAAGAATCACCAGGAAAACACACTGGAGCTCGCTCTTTATGTGGAACACATATTCCTCTTCGCTCTCATACAATAGCTCACATACCCTACCTCTCCCTCAAACAACACAATCCTTTAACAAAGCATTCTCACAACCAGTCCTTGCCGCATTCATGTGACCACAAATTATCAAATGAAAGTCCTCAAAACGCTCGAATAAATCAACTAACCCTTGCTCAATGATATCAACACCAAAGCCGTTCCTGAAAATCGACAATCCATTTTCAAAATAATTCCCTCAATAAAAAACCTGCCAGGCTTTTTCTAACAAATACCATATAACACCCCCTGAAAATCGACCCTGCTGTGATAACTTAATAGCTTTCGATACATACACATTATAATCACTAAATGGAGTATATGCAACGGTATCTAATTAAACAAAAGTTACATTCACTTTGTTCTGCCGGGTTTCCAAGAAATTAAACCGTCAAATCGGCGATTCCTCCTTGGCGGAGGTGCTGGAAGTCAGATTATTTCAGTGAAAGAGAAGGCGTGTTCCTTCTCTTTTCTAATGGCCGCCTGAGTTAGACCAAATCGTTTGCACGAATTTTCCACAATAGGCCTACAAGCCTTTGTATACAGTTTTCATGCAGTTTACCAAACGGTGTTTCGCTCACAATAAAGAAAATAGCTCCCTTTTTTTTTTTACTGCACTACAAAGAACAAAAATCTTCAATCACTCTTACTGGCCTCCACCCACCCCGTCCAAAATGGAATCGCCGTTTTGATTTCTAGGAAACCAGAGCAGAGTGAGTGTTCCGATCCTTGAAAAGGCTGTCTTTCTGGTGACCTCGACGTGTTTTTTGCACACAAAAAACTCATCCTTCAGGGTACGCGCCCCTTTAAACAAACATTGTCGAAAGAAAGCAACGAAGAAACAACATCAGGAATGTATACTTTATCCAGCCATCCTTCATACCACAATTCCACGTGTAGGCTAAATGTTTATGCTGTTCGGGGCTTCGGCCACCCCGTACGTCAACTGTTAAAATTTCTACCCCTACAATCCCCCTTCCAGTCGAGTCCCTCCCCCGCCTCTTGCAGTCCCATCACTTTGTCTCCGTTCATTACCATCACCTCTTTCCCCCACTGCTGAGAGAGAGAGAGAGAGAGAGAGAGAGAGAGAGAGAGAGAGAGAGAGAGAGAGAGAGAGAGAGAGAGAGAGAGAGAGAGAGAGAGAGAGAGAGAGAGAGAGAGAGAGAGGTGGGGGTTTAAAAAGTTTCAAAATAATGTAATTCTGATCGCTTCTCGGCCTTTTGGCTAAGACAGTGATTCAGGAACATAATTTTTTCTTTATACCATGGTTGGTTTGTTCAGCCCGTCGTACATGGCGAAAACCGATACGCGACGTTAAACTGAACTTCCATGTATTCATGATTAGCTGGCTCCATGGCGCGTGGCTGCATAGGCCTACTGCCTATTGCAACAGCCCCCAAAATAACACGGACATCTATCGTTACCACAAAGCGTCGATGATCGTCACATGTCTCCTGACCCTTATAATGAATGTAGGTTTTTTTTTTTTTATCAAAGCTACTCAACACACACACACACACACACACACACACACACACACAGACACACACGCGCGCGCGCGCACACACACACACGCGCACACATGCACATATACACGCGTTCGTACACACACACACACACACACACACACACACACACGAGATTCACCGTGATGGGGAAAAAAAGAAAAATGTATGGCTTGGAGTCAAAACGGACTATCTTTAGATAGTCCATTGACGTATTATGGGATGTATTACAAAAACTCATAACTTGTATCAAACAATGACTGCAGAAATATTTTAAAAAAAGGGGGGTGGGTGTATATTTCAGCAGTCCTTCTTTTATACAAGTTATTAGTTTTCGTAATAAGTTCAATAATATGTCAATGGATTATCTAAAGATAGTATGTTTTAGCTCCAAGCCCTCGAATGGTCAACCTATGGCGATATTTGTCACGCCAGAGGGCAGTCAATGCACTAGGGGCTTATCACGCGATTTTCTTACTTGGGCGTAGTAAGAGAGAGAGAGATGGTAGGACTACTCACTCTCTCTCTCATTTTCTTTATCCCCAACTAAGAATATAGAGAGGATTAGCCCCACACGAGCGTCATGCCCTCTGGCGTGAGAAAAATCGCACTAAGTCTCTCATTGCTTGTTGAATGCTCTATCTGAGAATGTTTGACTTTGACTTTGACTTTGACTTTCACAGAGAGAGAGAGAGAGAGAGAGAGAGAGAGAGAGAGAGAGAGAGAGAGAGAGAGAGAGAGAGAGAGAGAGAGAGAGAGAGAGAGAGAGAGAGAGAGAGAGAGAGAGAGAGAGAGAGAGAGAGAGAACGTGACGAACGCTCGGAACGAACGAATGGATGCTTTTTATTGAGGGAAACCAGAATAAGCACAGAAACCCGGTTGTTGTTGTTTTCCCCATCCGGCCCTCAGAACGAAAGAAGAAAGAAAGAAAACTAATTACAAACTGAGAAAAAAAAGTTAAGCCTACAAAAATTCAAGACAACTCAAACAGATAGGGGAAGACGGGGTAAAAAGCGCATGGGCGGGTAAGAAGCCCACCCCAATTATCTCATGAAATAAAGAAAATGTCAGTCAAATTTGCCCATGAGACGAATGCTAGACATTAACACTCGTCTCATGGGCAAAATGAGACTGAAATTTGCTTCATTTCATGAGATAATTGGGGTGGGCTTCTTACCCGCCCATGCGCTTTTTACCCCGTCTTCCCCTACACAAGTGCAGAGTGACGTTATTTTACTGACGAAACAAAACAGAACGTGACACCGTGTAATATTTCAACAAAAATGTGGTCGACTTATGGCGGTTATTTGACCGCCAGGGGGCAGTCAATCCACTAGGGGCTTATTATGCGATTTTCTTAGTTGGGCGTAGTGAGAGAGAGAGAGAGAGAGAGAGAGAGAGAGAGAGAGAGAGAGAGAGAGAGAGAGAGAGAGAGAGAGAGAGAGAGGGGGGGGGAGACTTCTCCCTCTCTCTCTCTCTCTCTTTCTTTATCCCCAACTAAGAATATAGAGAGGATTAGCCCCACTCGAGCGCTATGCCACCTGGTGGGCAAAGGGTCCGCTAAGTCGCTCATTCCCCTCGATCTTCACAGTCTCTCTTTTTTGGAGACTGCTCGACTGTGAAGAGGGGAAGTATTGTTGTGTTGTCTATGTTGTTTGAAAAAGACATTTTTGTTGAAATATTACGTACACGTTCTGTTTTGTTTCGTCAATAAAATATGACGTCACTCGACTGCACTTGTTGTGCATTTAATTTGTTTGTGTGGTACTTTGGTCAGTGACGTTGCAGTCTGTTTCAGGTTTTTTCCAAGACAACTCGGCAATTCAATTCATATAAAAGGACGCCTACAAAATGTAAAGCAGCATTAACAAGAACGAAATTGCATCAATTAAGAGAGATATAGATGGAAGAGAGAGAGAGAGAGAGAGAGAGAGAGAGAGAGAGAGAGAGAGAGAGAGAGAGAGAGAGAGAGAGAGATTAGGTAGACAGAGAGAGACAAAGAGACAGGGTGGCAGAGAGAGAACGAGCGCACGTAATAAAAATTAATTGTGTCAACAATTGGGGTGAAGGGGTGGGTGGGTAAAAAATAAAACTTTCTAGGGTAGGCAGCAGAGACGAACATTTTGATATCGCAGAAGCCCGCATAGAGTGGCTAAGTTGTGTCACGTGATAATGAAAACAATATGGCGCATACACCTTACTAAAAATTTTCACACGAATGTTCTTTGCAAATTGTTAATTCTGTTGTGCACACTCGTTTTTTACCGGCTGTCAGTAATCTTTGCGCCGAGGTAGCTTGGAATGATCAAGGTAAGGATGACAAGAGTGTTGCAAACGTAAGTTTGATAGGTAGATTGCTCGCGATGGATTGTGTTATGGAAAAGCATGGTGAATACGTCTGCAGTGGTTATCGTTCTTGAGTGTGACATCTTTATTTTGAGTTTTGTCGCATCAAAGATAAATTCTTTAAAAACATGTCTGCCTTTTTCTTGTCATGTGACAGATCATTTTCGTTCATGAAGAACTAGCTGCAATGATAATTTATTTCATTATTAATTAAGTGTTTAGATTTGTCTGTCAACAAAAAATGATCAATGCAAACGGATTTGGAAGCATCCATCTTCTTTTGAAATGTAACATTTTAAAAAGTAGTCTCCCTTGAGTCGGCTTGACTCATTTCAAAGTCAACTGAATGAAAGGTGTGTGGCAAGAATGTAGTGATTGTTGAATAATAAAACACTGAATCTCAGAATGTGTGTGTGTATGTCACATAATAAATGTGTGTTTAAACAGGTTTCCTTTTTATGCCTAAAGTTATATCTACTAAATTATAATCTAGTCAACTTAAGTCGAGAATTGGAGACAGGATTAGACAGAGAGAGAGGGAGAGACTCAGAGAGAGATACCTCATGTAGTATGATGCATTGGTCAATCAGTGTAGTGATAAATTGAATTATAAATCACCAATATTATAACCTTACTCAACACTTATTTCTGTGTTTCCTTCCACCAGGAACAGTACTTGGGAAGGAAATGTGCGATTCAGCGGCAACAAGAACAACAACGACAACGACAAAAACAGACTCGAGCCTTCTGACGGCATCGGGTGATCCTGCCATTTCCGCCACCCCTCCCTTAATTCTGCTGCAGTCAGAAGACGAACCCGCCGGGGACCCTGGGAAATCGGGGTCCAAGGTTGGCGGGGTCGCGGCCTCAGGATCGGCAGGGCCAAGTGTAGGCCTCTCTCCCTCAGGAGCGGGAGGCCTCTTGGCCTCTTCGTCCACTGCTGGAGTCTCTGAGCCTGCCACCGCCGCTGTTAGCTCTGTCCTGGCCGATCCCTGGAGTCTGGATCATCAAGACGTGAGTGAAAGTTGACCAGTAGTTTTGTTAAATTGGGGTGTGGGGGGTGGGGGGGTGGAGAATGGGCGGGGTGGGGGGTGGTGGGGGTGTGGAACTGGAAGGAAAACAGGGGAGGGAAAAAGAAGAATGTGAAACTTAAATGAAAGAAAATGCTTACAAGCTTTACAATTTGTGTGGCTTATGCCAGTTATGGCGTTTTGTGGGGACGATTGGCTTATGCCGCAGTTATGGCGTTATGCAAGAAACATTTTCATTTTATTAATTTAATTATTGTTTTAGGTTTTATACATTATATATTTTATGTGCATCCTGAGCAATGAATTTCTGTGTAATTAAAGACAAATGAATAAACTTGTGAACTAGAATTCTTTTAATTCTTCTTGACCCCTGCCTTTCATTTTTTTCTCATTTTTGATTTTGGGCAGTTGCACACATGGAGATCTATAGAAAGATAGATTCACAACTCTATGGCAGCTTTTCCCTGCCTGTCAGTGTCAGGGCCTGGGCGGCCCCTTGCCTCTCAGTTTTTCTCATTTTGGGCAGTTCTTACACCAGGGCTCCCAAGGACCCCCATTTGGGGGTCTATGAAGCACTAAAATTCTCAAGGACCCTCTAAAAGAATGTGCAGGGGGTCCCACGGATGCACTAGAAAAAATATTTGTAGCATTCGCAATGCCACTGGGACCCTCTATCCTGCCTCTAGGAGTAGGAGTAGGACCCTCTATGCTGTAAGTGAAGGAGTCCCTGGGACCCCTTGTTTTGTGGGGACGATTGGGAGCCCTGTGCACCCATGGAGGTCATAGAAAGATAGATCCCCACCTCTATCGCAGCTTTTCCCTTCACTGTCAGGGCCTGGGCGGCCCCTGGACCCTTGCCTTTCATTTTTTTTCTCATTTTGGGCAGTTGCACCAGTGTTCCCCATGCTTCCAAATTTTTAAGGGTCATCATGACCCTTTGCCCCCAAATTTTAAGGGTCATTTGAAAATTTTTGAGGGGCAAAATAAAAGCCATAATAAATGGACAATATGCTCTAAAATAAAGACAAGAAGAGCTTGCCATCACGATGCTGAAGCCATTCAAATTCTTCACACCAACTTGACTTGAATTTGCGAGTTACTTTCTTCTTTTCATCACTACTGACAGTTGAAGTAGAACTTGAAGGGCCTGGAACTGGTTCGAGGGTTTTTGTCACTTCACTTAAAACTTCAGTCTTTGGAAGAACTTCGCAATCCAGCGAAGCAGCGCCATTTTTTTTGCTTCCAAGAAACGTGCGGGCTAGGCTTGGCAGCAGTGCACGTGCGAGCAGCATGGGTGGCGAGAAACAAAGGGAAATTACTCTGTGGTTCATGATAGTTTTTGTTGTCTGCTTCAAGCATGGTATAGTAGTGAAAGAATAGGCCCAGTATATTTTGTTGATCGTTTCCCGCAAGCCGAAATGGCTTCGACATTCTGATCGCGGCGAACACGTTTGAGGAAGCAATCGGCTGAGAGAAAAACTGTACGTCACAATGACGTATTGGCTGAAAAATGTATACGTCAAACTTGAAACTTTGTACGTAATTTATGTACAGATCTGCGTAATCGGGAACACTGGTTGCACCCATGGAGATAGAAAGATAGATTCCCCCCACCTCTATGACAGCTTTTCCCTTCACTGTCAGTGTCAGGGCCTGGGCGGCCCCTGGACCCCTTGCCTTTCAGTTTTGTTCTCATTTTGGGCAGTTCTTGCACCCATGGAGATCATAGATAGTTAAATCCCCACCTCAGGCATGAAAACAGCTCCGCCGTCTCCGCCGATTTTGTTTTTGAAACCGAGCGATCTCCGCCGAAAGAAAAAAATCTCTGCCGAAAAACACACCCAAAAACGAAAGAAAAAAAAGAAGAACCAAAATGATCTTTACACGGCACAATCTTCATTTCGCGCCTTTTTGCTCTTCCGCCGTTGTCATTTCCAAGATGGCGTCCACTGAGAACGCATGTATCGAGTTGTTGGAAGGCGAGGTAGGATGTGAAATGAGCACCCCCGCTCAACAAAACTTCTGACATTAGCTGAAAATCCGGGTGGAAGGATTTCTCGGCTGAAATAATCTCTTTTTTTGGAACAGTAGTTTTCATGCCAGGCCACCTCTATCACGGCTTTTCCCCTCGGCCTGTCGCAGGACAAGAACCCCTTCAGCGGTTTCTCGGAGGAGCACCTCAGCAAGCTGGACGACGTCCTGTCCAGCGAGGAGGTGGCCAACTTCCTCCAGCAGACCAACCTCCCTGAGCTGAGCGCCACCCTGGAAGGAGGAGGAGGAGGAGGAGGGGGTGAGGGTGTGTGTGTGCTATGTGTTTATAATATGTGTGACCTGTCACCTCAAAATGATTCCTAATGCATACCTGCCAACCCTCCCGGTGAATCCGGGAGCTTCCCGAGTTTTGTCACCTCTCCCGGAATTCACGTGAAACTCCCGGATTTCGAAATTTCCAGCTTAGATGACCTCAGAAACGAGTGTTATGAAACCCGAAAACCGAAACTGGGTTTCAGGAAGCTTCACGGAGCAGAGTTCGTACTGCGCATGTCGGAAGCGGGGGCTACTTCCTCCTGCAATCCTTTGTTTGGCGGTCTTTAGGCCTGTCTCACGCCGCCATTGAAGTAACCTCGCCACGATGCCGAAGGCAAAGGAGAAGACGAAGAAATGGAAGACCGTCTTTTCAGACGAATACAAAAAAATTGACTTCATCGACAGGACAAATACTGTCCTTTGTGCACAGTTTGCTGCTGCACAGTAAACGTGTCGTATGAAGGGAGGACGGCAATCGAAGATCACCAATCCCCCTCCAGGATTTTGTTTGGGAAAAGTTGGCAGCTATGCTAATGTCCCAGGGATCACTATTGACTATTGAGTTATTAACAAATCATTCAGGGCTCTCAGGGACCCCTATTTGGGGGTCTATGAAGTATTAGAATTCTAAAGGACCCTCCAAAAGAATGTGTAGGGGGTCCCAGGGATGCACTAGAAAAATTCTTTTCAGCATTCGCAATGCCACTGGGACCCTCTATCCCACCTCTAGGACCCTCTATGCTGTAAGTGAAGGAGTCCCTGGGACCCCTTGCTTTGCAGGACGATTGGGAGCCCTGCCTGTCACCACAAAATGATTCCTAATGTTCCAGGGGTCACTATTGACTATTGAGTTATTAACAAATCATTATTCTGCATCGAAAGACCTTTCCACTTCCAGCAAGCCAACAGAATTGTGAATCGGATAATTTGTTGCAAAGTTATGATTTAAAGTCATATACTCAAAGGAATTGGCGACATGAGAAAATGCAACTGGAAAGTTTCAAAATGTGTACAAAAGTCAGATGTTTTTAATAAAAAATATAATAATAAGTCAAAATCTGGAAATATAGGGGGTATGTGAGCCAGTGACAAGACGACTCATTTTGTGGCGACGGGTCGCATGAGTGTGTGTTACATGTGTGCATGGTGTGTGTCAATGTCAAAAATTCTTTATCATCTCGTTTAGAGAAAATACAGAGAATGTACCTGTAGTACAAACAAAGAAACACATACATATTCATGCATTCAAAATGTAAGCACAACTTAAGAAAAAGAAAGGACAGCCAATCATGATGCACAAAAAGTTGGACATTATTTGAAGTCGATGCAAGCATCCTTCCCAACATGTGTGTGTGTGTGTGTGTGTGTGTGTGTGTGTGTGTGTGTGTGTGTGTGTGTGTGTGTGTGTGTGTGTGTGTGTGTGTGTGTGTGTGTGTGTGTGTGTGTGTGTGTGTGTGTATGTATGTGTGTGTGTGTGTGTGTGTGTGTGTGTGTGTGTGTGTGTGTGTGTGTGTGTGTGTGTGTGTATGTATGTATGTATGTATGTTGTACATGTGTATCAAAAGAGTTCATGTGTCGTATATGATATTCATCTCATGAATATATAATTTTATTTCATGCTTGCAAATTGTGTGATCATGCATACTTGTATTACTATTAGGCCTATTATAATATAAGTAGTAGTAGTGTTAGTAATAGTGGTGGTAGTAGTTGTAGTAGTTATAGAAGTAATCACAGTAGTTGATGTTGTTGTTGATTGTTACAGCATTTTCTGCTCATGTTATTGGATTTCTGTTTCATGCTTGTATTCCATTTTCTATATTGTTATGCGTAAAGCGCCCTGTAGCCTACATAGTAGGATTGGCGCTATATTATAATAAACATTTTCCTCATTACTGTCCTTTGCTGATCTACGATCGCAAAGGATTCTAAATTCATTCGTGTATGTTTCTTTTTTTTCTTTTTTTCTTTTTCTGTCTGTCCCAAGGATATCTCCCGAACCGCTTGACAGAATCGCTTCAAATATTGTGCATTATTTATCGTCGTCGTGACCTTGACCCTGGCGTATGACCTTGAAAAGCGGAAATCTTTAAGTGGCCATAACTTCCACACCGTTGGTATTAGACTAGTCTTCAAACTTGGCATGTATGTACTTTGGCTTATGGCCGTTCTGATGATGGCATACCGATCAAGGTCAAGGTCAGGGAGATCAGTAGGCCTTGAAAGTGGTAGGGGTCTAAAAATTGGGTTTTAAGCCATATGTTCCGCATTTTTACTTGACAGAAGCGCTTCAGATTGTGTCTGGTACTGCTTAACCTAGAGTAGAAAACATCAAAGCATAAATCGATGGCTTGGAGCTTGGAGTCAAAACAGACTGTCTTTAGATAGTCCATTGACTTATTATTGATTATATTGCAAAAACTAAACTTGTATTAAAAAAGACGACTACAAATAATATAAAATGGGGATCATGCTATTTTATATTTCTGCAGTCTTTTTTTTTATGTACAAGTTATTAGTTTTCACAATAAGTTCAATAACACATCAATGGACTATCTGTCTAAAGATAGATCCGTTTTGACTCCAAGCCATAGAAATTATCGCCTTGCTGATCTTGTTGTTGTTGTTGTTATTAGACGCCACCCCTACCCCCACCCCCAGCTCCAGCTGTGCCAGTACGATCGGCAATGTGGCGGCGACTGTTGCAGCAGGGGGAGGGCTGTCGGACGATTCGCTGAAGCTGGAGCAGCTGTTTGACAGTCTGCCCGGAGGGTCTGGTTCCGTGGCTCAGAACATACTGCAGGTGGGTTGGTGGGTTGTTCACAGACCTGTTTACTCCACTCTTTTCGAGCAGTATTCTACTCAATTTGGACCTCTACTACTCTTCGAAATTGGAGGAAAAAAAAGCTCTAAGTATAGCTTATAAGACCTTCAAAAATCATCCAAAATGAGGTCTTATAAGGGAGGGGTCTTATAAGGGAGGTAATTTTAATGCTTACTGTCAAATTCACAGGGTCGATCGCAAGGAATCAACCCCGAGAGCGCAATGTTTCAGAGAAGCAGGTCTTATACGGGAGGGAGTCTTATAATGGGAGGTCTTACAGTGGAACCTCCTTTATAAGACCTTCAAAAATCATCCAAAATGAGGTCTTATAAGGGAGAGGTCTTATAAGGGATGGGTCTTATAAGGGAGGTAATTTTAATACTTACAAAGGTCAATGTCTCAGATAAGTAGGTCTAATACGGGAGGGAGTCTTATATGGGAGGTCTTACAGTGGAACCTCCTTTATAAGACCTTAAAAATCCATCCAAAATGAGGTCTTATAAGGGAGGGGTCTTATAAGGGAGATAATTTTAATACTTACAAAGAAGGTCAATGTCTCAGAGAAGTAGATCTTATATGGGAGGGAGTCTCATAATGGGAGGTCTTGAAAGGGCGGTTCCACTGTAGTATTCTTCTACTCAATTTGGACCTCTACTATTCAAAATTGAAAAAAAAAAATGCTCTGATTACTCATTTTCAGTGAACATTGTTTGATGGATTAATGAATAAAACTACACATTTTGCACCAAAACTACTCATTTCAGCCAACCAGACTACTCAAGACTTGTGTAGGTGGTAAACAGGTCTGTTGTGCTGTGTTGTCATTTCCGTACGTTCATTACAGCAGGGCTGGCCAAAACTGCTAGTCTGGTGGCCCGAGGCTAGTACAGTATTCCCTCCCATGAACGACCATGTAAAATGCACCAACAAAGTGGTCTTAAAAGGGAGGTGGTCTGAAATGGGAGGTGGGTGAGGAGAGGTCAATGCAAACATAAACACATAACACATTTAAGTTTACACATAAACAACAAACTACCCTGTATATTTTAAAGCAAGATTTTACTGACACAGTAACTGCATTATTTTCCAAGTGCATCAATTTGAAATACCAATAAACCAAGTTCTCCTCGCATCACAAAACCACTCCCAAACTAGGTCGTTCAGGTCCGAGTACTGGCGTATTTTCGCTTTGGCTGTACATTCATTCAGCTGTTTCGCGAGCTTCCGATAGAGCTGTCAGCGATTCTCGCTCGAGAATTATTGTTTGGATTTGGGGTTTTCCAACACCCAAGGATTGTGCAATGAATCGGCAGCTTTCCCTTTTGTCACTTCTTTCAGTAATTTTGATTCTTTCTTCAAGAGTAGGCCTAAGAATGTTCCTTTTCTTCCCCGACATTGTGATCGTGAGAGAGGAAGCTGTCTGCTACATGCATGCGCATTGAGCTACTTTTCACTAGGGGAGATAACTAACCACGCAGAACGATGGAAACTGCACAACTGTGCTCGTTGAACGAAGGTTCAGCGACAAATCTGACCGGCTTTCTTCGTTTTCTGTTCTTTTCCACAATCTTTGTGGGTTCGATTCTTGTGACATGGTCGTAAAAATCGGAAGGCAAGAGGTCGTTAGTCGGGCATTGGAGGTGGTCGCTGATGAGAAGACACTCATATAGTAAAACCGATCGGTCACTGAAAATCAGGTCGGAAAGTGGAGGTGGTCGCTGAATAGAAGGTCGTTTGAGGGAGGGAGTACTGTACCATATTTTTCTGATCATTAGGCCGCTGCTGTGTATTAAGGTGAATAGGGCAATTTTGAAGAAAAATCTGGACAAAAAATAAAGTAAAAGGCACCTCGCAAAAGAAAGTCGAAAAAAAGAAAAAGAATCTTATAGTTTTTTTTAACCCTCTGAGACCCAACCATTCGAACCGAGAATCAATCCCAGTTCCCAGAGAGAAGGGCATTAACTCCGAACGTCACAACAAATCTTTTCATTAAAAAAATCACCCAGAATAAAGTCTGACTCGCATTTCATTTCGGAAAGATTCTGATCGCTTCTCGGCCTTTTGGCTAAGACAGGAACATAAATTTTTGTTTATACCCTGGTTGGTTTGTTCAGCCTGTCGTACATGGCAAAAGCCGATACGCGACGTTAAAGTGAACTTCCATCCATTTCGGAAAGATGCGTATTGAATAGCAATGATGATATTATTATTCCAAAGCTAACACACTGTCGCACAACAAACCATGAATTGGAATAAAAAATCCGTAATGGCGCTCCGAGCATTGCGCCGAGTCAATACTGCGCACGTCACGTGGAAAGAAGAAAAATCCGTTCAAAAAGACTAGTGAGTGCTTTCCCTTGCTGTAAGAACCCAAAACGGACCACTGAGAGTCAGGGACAGGAAGAACTAACTTAGTATATTGCATTGTGGGTAGGGAGAAAGTGAAAGTGAAACTACTAGACCTGCTGTTCAGCGGGCGCTATCGGGCGTTGCCGGAACTAGACAACGACCAGGTTTTGGAGGCTCCCGGAGCTTGGGGGTCTCAAGAGTGTTAAGGTTATGTTTAAAAGCTAAAGCTGTTTGAAAATGTTGGTTCTTGTTTGTCTGTTTGTTGTTATTGTTTTTGAAGCCACAATAATGGGAAAATGTATGTTTCTTTTTCTTTAAAAAAAAAAAATAATAGCTTTAAAAAGAAAAGAATCGGGATTTATATCAGTATCCGAGATAATAATCATAATAATAAATTAATATCTCTTCTTTTTTTTCCCCCTTGCACGTCTCCCACTTCCAGTTGGATTCAGCATCTCAGGACGACAACCTCAGCGACTGCAGGTCTGCCGTGATCAGCGACCATGCCTACGCCTTGCCCCCCTCTCCCCCTCCCCCTTCACCCACCACCACCACCACAGCTCCCCCTGCTACTACTACTACTACTACTACTACTACCAACACCCCCCCTTCCCCACCACCCACCACAGCTGCCGAACCCGAACCTGAACCCGAACCCGAACCCGAACCTAAGCCTGCACCCACCCCTGCTCCCAGCTCCCCTTTCTCCTCCCCCCAGGTCCCAGCCGCCCCCCGTGGCAGCGCGGCGTCGGACTCCTCCAAGCTGTCCCCGGCCCCGCGCAAGTCGGCCAGGATCAAGCAGCGCATCGTGGACGGGAAGAACGCGTTCGAGTCGGACAGCGACTTTGAGTACTACTCGGTGCCCTGGAGGAAGAAGGAGACTGGCAGCGAGCTGTCGTCCTCCGACGCGGAGAGGGTGTCGTCCACCGGGGGCTCTCCGGCTCCGGGGGGCTCCGGCCCCAAGCAGAAGCAGCCTAAGAGGTGGGTGGGAGAAAGGTACGGGCAGATAATGAAATATGTAGATTTAGATGTAATTTTCTTGTTTAACCCTTTCACCGCCAGCCATATTTCAGCCAAAAATGTCCATTAAATTTACCTGGGTAGAGAACAAAATCCATCTGCAGTATTGGGGATTCTTCTGTGACATATATAAACTAAGGTCTATCCTTACTTCCCAAAACTAAGACAGTAGGGTGTTTGGATAATAGACCCCAATTTGATGCCTTTTACTGACATAGGTATTCAGGGTTGGACAGTAACGGTTGCCCGACTGCCCGGGGCAGGTAGTCGTAAGTGTCGGGCAGGTGGCGAGCTCGACGACCTGCCCGCCGGGCAAGTGCTTAGAAAAACAATCTCACCCAGCTTATTTCAGTCAGTTGTAAAAAACGCAAGTCAGGTTCTAGGCCTACAACGCAGGCTACATCAACAATAATAGGCCCTACTATCAACACGCTCGCGAGTAGCATCACTTCCGCAAAATCTGATAGCCATTTGTATCGAGCAAGACGATTGGCTAAAGAAAATTCATTATCCAATCAGAATGAAGCATACTTAGCCAGTCAATTGCAGACAGCTTTTGGCAAAATGGCAGACGCGACGATGTTATGACATGTCATGTGCTTCGGGTTCTGGCAAGAAGAAATCAAAACAAACCACACTGTTGGGTTTTGTGGGGTCATCCACGAAACAGAAACAACAGAGTGTGGGTAAAAAAGGGAAGGCTGAGAAGGAGATGAGAACACATGGAAGAGGAATTTTGTACCGGAATGGAAGAAAGAGTCCGTGTGGGTGCAGTTTGATAAAGAGAAGGAGCTGTGTGACAGGATGGCCAATCATGAAGACTCTTTCTACTAGCTCTTTTACTCATGGCACATTCATTTATCGGGCAGGTGGCTAAAACTGGGGGACAGGTACAAAATTTGTTTACCTGCCCCCAGGGCAGGTTGCAAAAAAAGTTACTGTCCTACCCTGGTATTATTATCACTGTGGTGTTAAAATGCGACTTTGGTAGTGAATGGATTAAAACTTCCACTGACAAGCAATATTTTGTCACTTTTTTTTAGAATGGGGCAGGTTTAGTATCATCAGCCTTCGATTATTTCCATAAGACTGAAAGAAGCAGACTTTTGACTTTCAGGTTGTTCTCTAATGTATTCATTTTCATAGAGATGTATGGTGAGGATACGTGGACCAGTCTGTTAGAAATGTTTGTACGAATGGTGAGTGAAAAGTGCAGTGAGTTGCTTTGCAAGATTATGCGCTATATAAGCATTATTAATTATTATTGTTGATTTTTTTCATTTTGGGGAGTTGCACCCATATACGTGTAGTTATTTTCTGCTGAACTTTTTTCCGTCTTGCTCGGAACACAAGTCATTTACTGCGCTGTGTGTGCAGGCGGTCTACGCGTATCGAGGATCTGGAGAATCGGGAGAAGGCGGAGAAAATCCTGCAAGAAAACCGCCAGAAGGAGCAAGAGGCCGTCGACGCTCTGAAGAAACAGAAGGAGGATGAGGGGGAGAAAGAAGAGGAGGAGGAGGAGAGAAGAGGAGGAGGAGGAGAAGGAGGAAGGCAAGCGGGGGAAGAAGCTGGACAAGGTACATAGTTTAAACCTTTTCTGTTTCACAAGGAAAACAAGATTTTTTTTTTTTTAAATTGGTCTTAGCCCCTTCACTGCCTACTAGGGGTGTGTGATGTCATTGATGATGTCATAACTTGTCATAGCCCTGGAATGATGGTTTTTGGTTTAGACAAGTCAGGAAAGATAATATCTCCAAACCATTTTCTCAGATTGTGTTGAACTGGTCTCTTTAGTTTCTCACAATAGGCTTGGAGTCAATTTTGTGTCAATTTTGAGTTATGGGTATTCTTGTGTTCTCTAACATCTTATCTTTCATATTTGTAAAGGACAATCTTTACTATGGTCTCTAAACGGTCTTATAAGTGTTTTAAAATGAGTAGATCAATGCCTTTCCTACAGCTAGGCTAGACTTTAGACCGTATTCTCAAAATGGCCTGCGCGCACCCTACTAACTTTAAAGGCTCATAACTCTGGAATGGAAAAAGATACATGTATGGTTCTTGTATCATCAGAGAGAGAATTGTCTGAAGTTTTCAATTGTATAATTTTCTCAGAATGGTCAGTTTGACACTTAACACATTGGTGACGGGTCGCAACTTTAGTAGGAACTGCAGTGCATTCTGTGTGGACGGGTCGCGACTACAGTAGGATCACGGTATAAGGTACAAAACTCGTGTGTTATTTTCCAGTACAGAACACAGTTCGTTCTGTGAATTGTTTCCCTTGTTCGATTACTTCCGTTTCTCGAATTCCCTTGGTTTCGATGTACAATTTGACAGCAATTAGTGATGAAAAATGGCATATAAACGAAGTCTTACGAGAGAGGAGATTCTTCAACTGCTTGACTTGGATTAACCTGACGACAGGGACCCAGAATTTGTTTTTTCTGACTCTGAAAGCGACGAAAGTAGTGAGGTCAGAATGGTCAGTTTGACACTTAATGTCCCTTTTGTGGTGCTGGGTCACATATGTGACCCGTCACCACAAAATGAGTCGTGATGTCCCAGATGTCACTTTTGAGTTATTATCAAATTGTTATTATGCATTAAAACAGCTTTCCAACAAACCAAAACGTGTGTAAATCGGACTATTTGTTGCAAAGTTATGAAGATTTAAAATCGTATACTCAGGGAATCGCGAAATGAAAAAATGCAACCAGAAAATTTCGAAATGTGTTCAAAACAACCAAATGTTTCTGATATAAACACACTTTTAAGGCAGAAAGGATTGTTTTTACACTTCAATACTTATGTACATGGTAGATAAAGACCCATTGTTCAATAATAAGTCAAAATCTGAGAATTGATGATTTGACCCCCTTCCACATAAAATTGTCCCTAGGGGACATGTGAACTAGGGACAATGCGACTCATTTTGTGTTGCTGGGTCACATAAATTATTATGAGGTTTCTCTCTGTTCCCTTACGGGCCACTGCAGTATTGGGGAACGATACCCTGCATTGTTTCCCATGAGGTGGCCACATGGGACAAAACAAAGCTCAAAGACAGTATGGCTTTACGAGTTTTCCAAAGTTGTTATATTCTAGATTCTTCTTCTTCTTCTACAGGCCGTATGGCCATAATGAGTATGTATCCGGCTTTCGGCTTTCAATGGCTGCATTCAGGCAACACCAATTCCTGATAATGAGATGAGGTTAAGTACTAGCAATGTTAGATAACACACACCAAAACACACACCAAAAAATGGTGATTGTGGACAGAAAGTTTTAAATGATGAGGTTATTAATTTCGGAAGTTGACAAGTCCAGATTCCCTCTCTCTTAGAACCTTAACAAAAATCTGTCATGATTTAACTTAAAAGAGTGTGACATACATTTTTTTGTTTTTAAATACAAAACTTCAGCTTAATTATACACTTTGCATTAACCCCTTGACTACCATTGAGTGTATTACGTACCGGGCTTGATGACATCACTGAAGGAGTCATCACATGATCAGATGAAGGGGAATAACTCTAGAACATTGGTTTTTTTAAAATCTCTTTTAAACAGTCGGGAGAGTGATATCCCTTGACCATTTTCGTCAGATTGACTCCAACAGTTCTCTTTGCCATTTGACAGTTTTCCATGCATTTTTGTTTTTCTCTTATTTTTTATGTGGTGCTAAAATGCGACTTTGGCGGTGAAAGGGTTAATTCTGTTCTGCAGAAAGGAGTCGTCACGAAGGGCAAGAAGGGCGGGCTCAAAGCGTCGCCGTCGTCGTCGCCTCTCCTGCTGGACAAAGGCAAAGCCCTGAAAAGAAAGAAGGCTGCGGCCTCGGCGGCGGAGGAAGAAGAGAAATCGGAGTCCAGCCCCAAGAAGAAGAAGAATAGCGACAGCGCGATGCAGTCCATGGCCGCAAAGCTGCTGCTGAAGAAGAAGAAGAAGAAGCTGATGAAAGCGGGGATGAAAGGGGTGATGAAGTCGAAAGAGGGCAAATGGCTGGAGCTGAAGAAGAAGAAGATGAAGACGATGAAGAAAGTGGAGTTGTCGCCGACGAAGGGGAAGAAAGCCGTCAAGGGAGAGCGGTCTGAGGATAGCAGTGACGACGATAACGTCCCTTTGCAGACCATTGCTAAGCGCCCCAAGGTAAGAATGATGAAGAGGTTTGGTGGGTGGTGGATGCATATCTTTTGCTGGTAGACTAGTGCTAGGTGTGCGTGTATGTTCGTGCTTGGGATTGGATAGAAGCTCGCAGCTCAGATTCTTCAAGCTCTTACATGCACATGCTCACACACTCTCACATGCTTGAGGATATGCAGGCGCTTGTTTGCACGCACAGAAACACATCCATGCAGGAGCAGACACACACACGCATGCGTGCACACGCACACACACACTTGCGCACACGCATGTGCCCACACACACATACACACACACATTGTGATAGTGTGCACATATCACATTTGAAGCTTGAAAAATCATTGTCTTTACAAATCATGTTGTTTATCTTGTCTATATAAAACGCTACCAAACAAAGTGATCGCTCCCAATTTCAATTAATAATAGTTTTTTGCTCTACTGACTGACACCAAAAGTAAACCCAAAAAATTATCAAAAAATGGTTTTGCTCTGCCGATTTCAGGACTTGGACGCCAAAAGGAAAGAAGTCATCGCGGCCATCAAAGCGAGAAAAGCACTGAAGCAAAAAACCGGAGTGCCGTCGTCGTCTCAAGGCAGCACGGCAGCAGGAGGAGGAGACAAAGGAAACAAAACCAAACCCTCCCCCAAGGACGGTCACCACAAAAAGAGAACAACCTCAGAAGCCAGCGAAGGCAAGCCAGGCAGCAGCAAACTGCACAAAGACAAGAAAGCGGAAACCCCCAAAGCGCCCAAAGGGGAGGGCGAGTCGTCGAGCAAGGGAGACAAGGCCGGGAAGCCGGAAGAGGGGGCAACTCCGGGCAAACCCGCCAAACACAAGCACAGGAAGTCGGAGGAGGTGATCATCGACCCCACGATGACGGATTTGTTCAAACCGGACGGCGTCATCATCACGGAACTGGCGGAATCTTCGGGCAAGACGGATGGTGGAATGCACGCGCCTTCAAGCGCGAAGAAGATAACACCCTGTGGTAGAAACTCTGACGTGACTGGTCATAGGTCGTTGTCAGTGGACAGCAAGCATGCTGGGATAGTGTCTCGATCGTCGGTGGATAGCAAAACAGGAGGGTCATCTCAGATGGGACGCAGTGGATCTGTGGATGGTGGGAATGCAACAAGCGGTTCGGGAGCTCAGAAGAAAGAGACTCTGTCTGCGGAGGGCAGGAAAAGCGTGTCTGGAGAAAACGTGAAAGACTCTGGGGCCGCGGGGCCTGACCAGAAAGAAGCTAAGCGCGGCACGGCAGAGCTAAAAAAGGAAGGCGACAAGAAGAGCGAGAGCCTTCACCATCACCACGAGACGCCGGTCAAAGTCAAAACGGAAAAAGACGAGCGTAGCCGAGAAGCACACAAGGACTCCCACCATAAAGAGCACCGCCGGCACTCTCACGACAAAGGGATCCCCCCATCCCATCACCATCATCACGCCAAAGATGAAAAGAAGCAGGAGCATCCCGAACAGGCCCCCAAAAAGGAAGGTCCTTCTCAAGGGAAGAAGGAACGGAGGTCCCTGTTTGAGATCATGGGCAAGACGGATGGAGGGGGGGTTGAGGGGGAGGAGGTGCATGGAGGAGAGCCCCCAGGGTCTCCACGTGTGAAGAAGGAGAAGAAGAACAAGGCTCACAAAGAAAGGCGGCACACCAAAGATGGTAAGTTCCTTCGATTCTTTGCAAGATTTTGTTGGTTTGTGTGTGTGTGTGTGCGCGCATGTGCGTGTGCTTGTGCGTGGACGTGAGTACAGAACAGACCTGCCTACCCATACTATTTTTCCATATTCTGTACACGATTTTGAGCCCCAGTACTGCAGTACGGTAAATGGAAAATTAATACGGCAAAAATTTGAACTTAAGGTCTTCTAAGATCGTTCAAAATCGAGTGTTTTTCGTCATTTCGCATGGCGGTTTAATGTTCTGTAATGTTCCGTTTTTGGGCCTCCTTGCAAAATACGGAATTTTGAGAAAAAGTACGGCATTTTATTTCGTGGAGTACCTGAAAAATACATTTGGGGTAGGCAGGTCTGACAGAAGAATTAAGAGATAATTTTTAAAAAAGCCCCAAAAAGAGGAGCATGAGAAGTGGCTGTGTCACAAACTCCTTATACATCGCGTTTTTTTAATATATATAATATATTAAGCTAATGATTAGCCAATAAAAAGAAACATATTGTTGTTGTCTTACCCTGGCTTAAAGACTCCAGGGATCATCCCAACAGTTGAAGCACTTGAACACTATGTTAGAAATGCATCAGCTAGGGATGAGAACATTACGTGTGTGACTGTTTTTGATTACCCTGCCATGTGGGCAGCCACACACCGATTTCGGAGGATTTTAGACTGATGATGTTATGCTAGGAGCTTGTCACGGCTTTAGACAATCCCCACACGACCATGCAAAGCATAACAACATTTTGATGTAGCCTTGGTGTTCTTGCTTATGTCAACTGGTCTGACACAGCCTCATGCCAAGGCGAAAAAGAAATGTATCACTAGATAAACAGCATACGGCGGAGACTTTGCTAGTTCCTACAATGATTAAAGGTCACTCATTTCTGCGTAAAACAATCAGTGTTCCCCATGCTTCCAAATTTTTAAGGGTCATCATGGCCCTTTGCCCCCAAATTTTAAGGGTCATTTGAAAAATTTTGAGGGTCAAAATAAAACCCATCATAAATGGACAATATGCTCTAAAATAAAGACAAATCTGGACAAATTGAAAGAACTTCGCGTCAAAGTTTTCACAATCCAGCGAAGCAGCGCCATTTTTTTGCTTCCAAGAAACGCGTGGGCTAGGCTTGGCAGCAGTGCACGTGCGAGCAGCATGGGTGGCGAGAAACAAAGGGAAATTACTCTGTGGTTCATGATAGTTTTTGTAGTCTGCTTCAAGCGTGGCATAGTAGTGAAAGAATAGGCCCAGTATATTTTGTTGATCGTTTCCCGCAAGCCGAAATGGTTTCGACATTCTGATCGCGGCGAACACGTTTGAGGAAGCAATCGGCTGAGAGAAAAACTGTACGTCACAATGACGTATTGACTGAAAAATGTATACGTCAAACTTGAAACTTTGTACGTAATTTACGTACAGATCTGCGTAATCGGGAACACTGAAAAATTGCTACAATCATGGTGCTTGACACAGCTGTTCCGTCCCACACAAAATCAAGCTATTTAGTTAAAAGCCTGAATCTAGAAATCTTAGATAAAAACTGTACCAAGCTTTTGTCTGTAAAGATATTTTGGCTGTATGCTCTACATAGTATTTCAAATATATTTCTTCCCTCAGATTTATGGTAAAAACTTATTTTTGTGAGCAGTATCAATCAACATATCTAGTAGAAATAATATACTTAGTATCACAAACATAAATAAGATTGCCTATGAGTGAAAATCTAGCAATATCCACTACATAAGTAATCTTGTCACATACTACAACATATTCTCGCCTGTTATTTATGAAAAGTTACTTATAGTTAACTAAAGTTTGCTTGAAAAAACTTATGAAAATAGAGATAAACTAAATGTTCCTCCCGAAACAGCTGTGTTGAAGAGTTAAAGCCCAAAACTCCCAAATTACAACTAAGCCTTGTTGTTTTGTGCTCTCAACTTCTGATTTTTACATCGTAATTATTCATTATTTTCTTCTTCTTTGATCGCTCAGACGGTTTCCTGTCAATTGTGAGCGCAGGTGCGTCATGCTGCCGTTATGTGCCTAAGTGAGAAATAGTTAGGCCCAGCATGTCCGACTTTGGCTGGGAGGAAATCTTTTTGAGAAAGTGTTTCTTGAAAAAAGGCAGGAGAATGGACCAGAAAGGCAAAAAGATAGTAGATGACAGCAAGCAAAGGGAAACGGCAGAATCAAAGAGAGTGACGGATTAGAGAAAGTTACAAGCACAGAACTTCCAGAATGTGGGGGAGCTATTTATACAAAAGCCCCCCCCCCCAGTATCCCCACGTATTTTCCGTGTTTGTTTTTACAGATGGTCACGAGAGCGGGGGAGACCTGAGCTATGAAGATGATGAGGATGACTCGGATTGGGAGCCCACCCGCAATAATGATGCTACCCTGTACTGCATGTGTAGGAAACCCCACGGCAACAGGTAAAGCTGGGCCCATACTCACATTGAGACAGTACAGTGCAACCTCCCTTATAAGACCTCCCATCATAAGACTCCCTCCCACATAAGACCTACTTCTCTGAGACATTGCCCTTCTTTGTAAGTATTAAAATTTCCTCCCTTATAAGACCCCTCCCTTATAAGACCTCATTTTGAATGCTTTTTGAAGGTTCCACTGTATGAGACTTATCATCATCATCATATCCTAGAAGTCCTTAAGTCCTATTAAATCCCACTACTTTAGAAGGGCTTCTAAGATAATCATGATAATAAGTCTCATACTATCTTAATGTGAATACAGGCCCAGGTCCAGTCGCGAAGCGAATCTGGTAATGTTTTCAGCGGCGTTTGTTTGTCCCTATGCATTATTACTTATTAGGCATTAGGTATTAGGTACTTTATAGTCACAGAGGCGTCTGTGAAATTCGGGTTGCTCCCACCTGGAGAGCGCGTCGCAGCCAGAGGCGCGCCACCCAATTTTTTTTTTTTTTTTTTGCATGCAATTTTTGTGTGACTGATGAGGAAGGGTGGGGGTGGGGGTGGTGGTACATTTTGACCAAATGACAACATTTTCGTTGCCACTGTGTTTAACGTGTGCTAAGTGCATGGGCACACAGGACCTCGGTTTATCGTCTCATCCAAAAGAGCTATTTGTTTCAAGTTATTTCCTTTAACAGAGGCAAATATTCTTATCATTGATTTTGGTTAGGGATAGGAAAAGACCTTACAAGTGGTATGCCACCATAAAACAATGTAAGCCTAATGGATAAAACACTTTAAATTGGCTTATGCTGGTGACGAGTGTTAACAAAAGGCATGAACTGAAAGGAGATGAGAAATACTACTCTGCGCTGGAAACTGCAAGAGGGGGTCTACAGGCAGCCCTGTTGCATCCGAATATAGCGTATGAAGCCCCTTTGAAAGGCGCTGTGCAATACAGTTTGGGTGTGGGCAGGTTCATGATCTGCTGTGATGCCTGTGGGGAGTGGTTCCACGGGGTGTGCGTAGGCGTCAGCCGCCAGGGTGCCCCTTTAAAGGCGCTGTGTAATGCAGTTTGGGTGTGGGCAGGTTCATGATCTGCTGTGATGCCTGTGGGGAGTGGTTCCACGGGGCGTGCGTAGGCGTCAGCCGCCAGGGTGCCCCTTTAAAGGCGCTGTGCAATACAGTTTGGGTGTGGGCAGGTTCATGATCTGCTGTGATGCCTGTTCGGAGTGGTTCCACGGGGCGTGCGTAGGCGTCAGCCGCCAGCAGGGGCAGAAGATGGAACAGGAAAACCAGGACTACATCTGCCCCTCGTGCTCAGGTAGGAGGCGTCGTTGTTCGGCTTATTGGTTAGGTTAGGTACATTATAGTCACAGAGGCGTCTCTGTGAAATTCAGGTTGATCCCACCTGGAGAGCGCGTCGCAGCCAGAGGCGCGCCACCCAATTTTTAAAAAAAACATGAGGAAGGAAGGGAGGGGGGTAAATTTTGATCAAATGACAACTTTTTCGTTGCCACTGGGTTTAATGTGTTCTAAGTGCATGGGCACATGGGACCTCGGTTTATCGTCTCATCCGAAAGACTCCACGTTCAGACCGCAAGGCCTAGTGCAAAGTGAGAGGACAAATCCCCTGTACCCAGGTTCGAACTTGGGTTTATTTGACACGAAGCGAACACGCTACCACTGTGCCACTCTTCACTACAGCTAGGGTTATTAACGCCCTTGACAGCGAGAGTTAAGCCCTTGTTGGTCAGTATCCAAAAGGGCATTAACTCTTGCAAAAGGCAGCCACTCAGTGGCCTCGAGTAGGGTTATTGGCGAGAGTTATGGCCTTGTTTGGTCAGTACTCAAGCATGTACCAAGGGCATTCACTCTTGCAAAAGGTGGCCAATAACATAATTGCAGCTGGCCAATTGTGGGATAATTGCCTGCTTGTCAGGCTTGTAGGATAATTGCCTGCTTGTCAGGCTTTGGGCATATTGCCCTGGCGAGGGCATGTGTGGCGAGAGGAGAATGGAGCAGGAGAACCGTGACTACATCTGGCCCTCTTGCTGGGGTAGGAGGCGTCGTTGTTAGGCTTATAGGATAATTGCCTGCTTGTCAGGCTTGTAGGATAATTGCCCTGTCTTCAGCGGGCATGTGTGGCGAGTGGTACCGCAGCGGGTGGGGAAGGTGGGAGTAAGCTACCAACTAGGGGCAGAGGAATAGAATGGAGCAGGAAAGCCAAGACTACATCTTGGAGGGGAGTTCATTAGAAAGAGAGGCGTCGTTTTGTTGAATTTCGTTGTAATAATATGCACGCTACGGATGTTGCAGGATAACTCTGCGGTTCCTGGTGTGCTCGGTCAAACAGGAACCTGAGAAAAAACCCTCAACCCCTCCAGTTGCCAAGGTGGGTATTACATCTTAACTCTTCTAGCAACATGGGGAAAACATTCGTCGTTGTTACATGTCTTGTACACTCCCATAATTGCCTGCTTGTCAGGCTTAATAGGATAATTGGATTGCCAACAGTGGGCATGTGTTCCTTCCCGAGAGGATCGTAGAATGGAGCAGGAGAGTCCCGCACATTTGCATCTGGCCCTCTTGCTACAGGTAGGAGGACCTCGTCATCTGTTAGTCTTATAAAAGTATAATTGAAGGATTTCTGCTTGTCAGGTTCTTGACAGGTTAGTAATTGCCCTGTCTTCAGCAGGCATGTTCTGGCGAGTAGTACCGCAGAGGGTGGGAGAAGGTGGCCGAGTAAGCTACCAACAGGGGCAGAGGAATAGAATGGAGGCAGGAGAGCCAAGACTACCTGTTCTTGCGAGGAAGAGTTCATTAGAAAGAGAGCTTCCCCCTTTTGTTGAATTTCGTTCTAGAATGACAACAGTGCAGTGCTACTGATGTTCGCAGTTCCAAAATGGCGGTTCCTGGTGTCTCGGTCAAACAGGAACCTGTGTAAAAACCCTCAACCCCTCCTTAGTTGCCAAGGTGGGTTGGATAGGGGGGAGTTAACTCTTTTTTTGCAACATGGGCGGGGACTGCCGCCCGAAACATGTCTCCTACACTAACTCTAAAGACATTCAAAGACATGCAAAGACATTCACCGCCAAGTACCCAGCCATTGTGTTTATTTAATTTTCATTCGACATACATCTGTATTGTTAGAAATTCGGGACTTTCCTGGTGTTGCACTGCCTCCGGGCATTGCCTCCAGGATCGTTCCCACCATCTTTATATCTACCAATGTCCCATATTATGTGTCTGTTCCACACCGGAGGACGTTAAACAGATTTTCTTATTATTATTCAATTTTAGAGCTTATGTGACTGTTTCTTCCATTTCTTCCATCAAAGTACATGCATGCACACTCAACAAAATATAGTTACTCCCCTCTTGTCATTGGAGGTGCAACGGACGGACAACCAGTCGAGTAAAAAAAAAGAAAACGTGCCGCTAGAAGAGTTGAATGTCTTGTACAGTGTAACACCCCCCCATCTTATAAGAACCCCCCACTGGACATGTGTCTACCAACTACAGAGCAGAAGCCAGTGCCTTGCTCTCTGCAGTGCGGGAACTAAGCCAGCGGGACAGCATCCCAGAAAACACAGTCTTTCTGACAAACTGTCTTGCTGTCCTCCAAAGCCTCCAGTCAAGATAGAGAGACCAAATCCTGCAGGACATCAGGAAGGAGCTGCAAGAGCTCAGCAGCAAATCAGCTCTGATCCTGCAGTGGATCCCCTCCCACTGTGGTCTGGGTGGCAATGAACAGGCAGACAGACTCTCCAAAATGGGCAGCAAGCTGGAACAGTTTACACACCCCGTGTCATACGGAGAAGCAAAAGCAATTGTTCGTGGTCACTTCAGAACAAAATGGAGGGAGCGTCTGCAGCTTGACTCTGGAGAGGACAGCATCCACCAGCTGGACCGTGCCCAGCAGGTCGACATCTTCAGATTAAGAACCGGGCACTGTCGGCTCCTCTCCCATCACTACCGTCTGAAGATCTCCCACATGGATGAATGCCCTTGTGGCACGGGATTGCAGACAGCTGACCACATTCTGCAGGACTGCCCTACCTTCGACACCCTGAGATGTGAGATCTGGCCCAGGCCTGTGGCACTCCGTGACAAGTTGTAGGGTCTTGCTGAGCATCTGATATGGCCGGGAACGGGTCCACATTTGCTCCTTGATATTTGCTCCTTGATAATTGCTCCTCGACAATTGCCTTGCGACAATCACTCCTTGATATTTGCTCCTTGATAATTGCTCCTTGACAATTGCCTCGCGACAATCACTCCTTGATATTTGCTTATTGATAATTGCTCCTTGACAATTGCCTCGCGACAATCACTCCTTGATAATTGCTCCTTGACAATTGCCTCGCGACAATCACTCCTTGATAATTGCTCCTTGGGATACTTGCTCCTAGAATAATTACTCCTTGAACAATTGCTTCTCACACTTTAGCTTCTTGGGTTTTTTGCTCCTCGGACAGTTGCTCCTATTTTTTCCTATTGGCAATACCACTGGGACCCTCTGTCCCGCCTCTAGGACCCTCTATGCTGTAAGTGAAGAGGAGTCCCTAGGACCCCTTGTTTTGCGGGACGATTGGGATTTGAGGATGAGAGTTGGCATTGGGGAAAGGTCCCCAAAGGCCAACCAATCCCAGTGGCTGCAGCACTAGAGCCAGTGCAAATGCCCCCCCCCTAGTTAGAGAGTCGTAGTCTTCCACAAAAAGACTAAGCTGTACCACGATATTCCAATGCTGTAGAAATTCATAAATAGTACAGCTCTCATTTACTGTTGGCCCTTTCTACAGGCAAACGTCAACCAGTGATAAAAAATAGTACCAATACTAACTTACCAATCATGTTTACGGTGTTTCCAGCAGGAAAACGTGGTGAAAACGGAAGCGCGGAAGAGGCCCCACAGCATCAGCGTGGAAGACTCCAAAGAGGCGAAAAAACAGGTCGGGAAAAATGCACTTTTTTTTTCTCACAGTTTGTCTGATTCTGGAGACAGTTGTGACCCAGCACCACGAAAGGGACATTAAGCCTCTGGTTCTATCTTCTCAAAAATCTCAATCTATTCTAGCCATACATTACCAACACCTAAAACAATTGCATGCACACCAATCGACCTGGGTTAAACCTTGACACATAAAGAAAACGAAAGTAGCCCTGAGACTAGGCCTACTAGCGGATATCACCGTGGGTTACTCCCCCTGATATCAGTAGTGGCTAGACCAATCAGGCGCTTCTTCCTTCATTCTCAATCTCCCAGCGAAAGGGACATTAAGCCGCTGGGCTAGCTTCTCAAAAATCTCATTTTGGGGGTCGACTTTTTGAGTTATGGGTATTTTCGTGTTCTCTAAGTAACATGTTATTTTTCATGTTTGTAAAGGACAGTCTTTAATGTCATCTTTAACCCTTTCACCGCCAATGTCGCATTTTTGCACCACAATGATTCAACACCCATGTCATTAAAACCCTTGAAATCAGGGTCTGTTATTTAATGATATTGTGTTCCTAAATTTGGGCAGTAAGGATTGACCCTATTCTAAACGTGTCACAGAGAAATCCCACAATATTGCAGACAGAATCTTTTCTGTAGCCAAGTAAGTTCATGGAAAATTTTGGCTCAAAGATGGCTGGCGGTGAAAGGGTTAAACGGTCTTATAAGTTCTTTAAAACTAGTAGTTCCATGCATTTCCTTCAGCTAGGCTAGACTTTCAATCTCAAAGTCGGGTTGTTTTTTTCTCCCCCAGTTTATTGACAATAACCCTAGACTGACCCTAACACTATCTCTTTCCCGAGAACGTCAGAATGGTAGATTTCCGATGCGAACAATTTGATGCGTGGCGGTGTCCCAACTACAAGACTTTGCCAGAGGAGACTCCTATTCAATAAACACTCTGACGACTGTGGTTGTTTCTTTTTCCTTTAATACAGAGCAACAAGGAGAAGTGGCGTGTGCAGAGGTGCATCATGGGCGAGTGCAGGAACATGGCCCGCCTCGGCTCTGTGTACTGTGGCAAAGGGTGCACCATCCTCCACGCCCGCCAGTCCATCAAACAGCTGAGGCTGGAGCGAGAGAAGGCCACCGGACAGAAGGTAAGAATTGATCACCATCCTCCACGCCCGCCAGTCCATCAAACAGCTGAGGCTGGAGCGAGAGAAGGCCACCGGACAGAAGGTAAGAATTGATCACCATCATCCACGCCCGCCAGTCCATCAAACAGCTGAGACTGGAGCGAGAGAAGGCCACCGGACAGAAGGTAAGAATTGATCACCATCATCCACGCCCGCCAGTCCATCAAACAGCTGAGACTGGAGCGAGAGAAGGCCACCGGACAGAAGGTAAGAATTGATCATAATTGTCATCATCCATCAAACAGCGGAGGCTGGAGCATCATCATCATCATCATCATCCACGCCCGCCAGTCCATCAAACAGCTGAGACTGGAGCGAGAGAAGGCCAGCGGTCAAAAGGTAAGGATTGATCATAATTGTCATCATCATCAAACAGCTGAGGCTCATCATCCGGACATAAGGATTGATCATCATCATCACGCCCGCCAGTCCATCAAACATCTGATGGAGCGATCCACCGGACAGAAGGTAAGAATTGATCATCATCATCATCATCAAACAGCTGAGGCTGGAGCATCACCATCATCCTTGCCGGCCAGTCCATCAAACAGCAGAGACTGGACAGAGAGAAAGCCACCGGCAAAAGGTAAGAATTGATAATTGTCATCACCATCAAACAGCTCATCATCAGAGAAGGCCACCACAGAAGGTAAGAATTGATCACATCACTTGACTTTCAGTCTGAAACAGCTACGATTGGACAGAGAGAAGGCCACCGGACAAAGGTAAGAATTGTAATCAAATTCAAACAGATGGAATAATTGATCATCATCATCCACGCCCGCCAGTCCATCAAACAGCGGAGGCTGGAGCGAGAGAAGGCCACCGGACAGAAGGTAAGAATTGATCACCATCTCCACGCCCGCCAGTCCATCAAACAGCTGAGGCTGGAGCGAGAGAAGGCCACCGGACAGAAGGTAAGAATTGATCACCATCATCCACGCCCGCCAGTCCATCAAACAGCTGAGGCTGGAGCGAGAGAAGGCCACCGGACAGAAGGTAAGAATTGATCACCATCATCCACGCCCGCCAGTCCATCAAACAGCTGAGGCTGGAGCGAGAGAAGGCCACCGGACAGAAGGTAAGAATTGATCAGATCCACGCCCGCCAGTCCATCAAACAGCTGAGGCTGGAGCGAGAGAAGGCCACCGGACAGAAGGTAAGAATTGAATCATTATGTGATAAAGTTTTTTAGTCATTCATCATCATTATCATCTCTCTCATCTCATCTCATCATCATCTCTCTCATCATCATCACTCATCTCTCATCATCACCTCTCTCATCATCTCTCTTATCATCATCATCATCATCATCACATCATCCATCCCACCAGTCCATCAAACAGCTGAGGCTGGACTCATCGGACAAAAGGTCTTGATCTAATTGTCATCACCATCGTCATCATCATCATCACCATCTCTCTCATCATCATCATCATCATCATCATCATCTTCATCCTTGCCGGCCAGTCCATCAAACAGCAGAGACTGGACAGAGAGAAAGCCACCGGACAATTAAGAATTGTTTGATTTAGTAATCATCATTCATACTTCATCACCATATCATTTTCTTTCAGGGCTACGATTGGACAGAAAAGCATGTTGCAAATCTAAAAATTATAATAAAATTTTCATCTTTATCATCTCTCACTCACTCGCAAGTCTCTCAGCTATTATATCTGTTTGCCTAGGGTATTAGTTTTTTTGTCCCAAGGAAATAAAATTAAAATCTTGAACTTGAACTTGAACTCTCTCTCTCTCTCCCCCTCTCTCTCTCTCTCTCTCTCTCTCTCCTCTCTCTCTCTCTCTCTCCCTCTCTCTCTCTCTCTCTCTCTCTCTCTCTCTCCATCTCTCTCTCCATCTCTCTCTCTCTCTCCTCTCTCTCTCTCTCTCTCTCCCTCTCTCTCTCTCTCTCTCTCTCTCTCCCCAAATCTCCATCAATTATTTTCCCCCCTCCTGCCAATTTTTTTTCATTTCTTCATTTTTATTATTTACTTGATTGTTTTATGTCAAATTTTCTTTGGGCTGGGTGCATGGTATGAATGTGTGATTGAGAGGGCCAGGTGCAAAGAAGCTATTATAGCTTATCCTTTTTACCCTCAATAAAACATTCGTATTTCATATTTCTCTCTCTCCCTCTCTCTCCCTCTCTCTCTCTCTCTCTCTCTCTCTCATCTCCGTCAATCCTATTTTTGTTCCATTTTTATTTACTTGATTGTTTTATGTCAAATGTTCTTTCTTGGTGCATGGTATGAATGTGTGATTGAGAGGGCCAGGTGCAAAGAAGCTCTCTTTTTACCCTCAATAAAACTTCTATTTCTTTCTCTCTCTCTCTCTCTCTCTCTCTCTCTCTCTCTCTCTCTCTCTCTCTCTCTCTCTCACTCTCTCTGCCCCTATCTCCCCCTTCAAGGTGTCTGACCCGCGGCCCAGCCAGACGCACCACGTGTCGGTGACTGAGCGTCGGAGCGGCAAGGTGCTGAGCGGGCCCCGCGCCCCCACAGAGGCCCAGCTGGAGCTGTGGCTGCAGACCCACCCTTCCTACGAGGTGCTGCTAGCCAACCCACTCCCCTCCCCCGACTCCTTCACACCCAGTGAGTACTTCTTCTTCTATTGCGTTCCCAGGCCGTATGGCCATAAATAATGTGTGAGGTACGGTAACGTATGTGTCCATTTTTTCAGTTTTCACTGGTCTCCTTCTCACCCAGTGAGTACTTCTTCTTCTACTTTTGCATTCCAAGGCCATATGGCCATAATGGGTGAGGTACGACAATGTATACATGTGTCCGTTTTTTCGGTTTTCACTGGTCTCCTTCACACGCAGTGAGTACTTCTTCTTCTTCTACTTCTTCCTCTTCTGCGTTCCCGGGCCGTATGGCCATAATGGGTGAGGTATGGTAACGTATGTGTGCTGAGCGGGCCCGCGACCCCACGGAGGCCCAGCTGTAGCTGTGGCTGCAGACCCACCCTTCCTACGAGGTGCTGCTAGCCAACCCACTCCCCTCCCCCGACTCCTTCACACCCAGTGAGTACTTCTTCTTCTCCTTCTTCATCTTCTTTTTCTTCTTCTTCGTACTCAGGCCATATGGCCAACCCACTCCCCTCCCCCGACTCCTTCACACCCAGTGAGTACTTCTTCTTCTTCTACTTCTTCTTCTGCTTCTACTTCTTCTTCTTCTTCTTCTTCTCCTTCTTCTTCTTCTTCTCCTCGTTCCTCTTCTTCGTTCCCAGGTTGTACGGCCATAATGGGTGAGGTACGGTCGGGGTTTTCAGTTTTCACTGGTCTCTCCCTGGGGCAGTGGGTGGATGCCTCATTGTCTCCATAATATCATGCCTTGCCATGTTTGTATTCTGTGTTCGCATATGTACCAAGGACAGATTGGAAGACTAGGCGTTGCCTAAGATCTTTATCCTTGGAAAATAAAGTTAAAAGTTTTGAAGTTTTCATACGGGGAGCTGGACGACCCCTCCCCCATCCACGAGTGTCTACACATGCATGTCCGCTGCATTCATGCGGCAAGTTCTCACGCAAATGCATCACATGCGCGTCACTGTGTTGTGACTTGTCTCTCCAGGGAAGAAGCACCGCCGAAGCAGCAGCCTGGGATCGGCCAAGAAAGGGGGGGAGGATGGTGGGGGTGGAGGGGGTAAATCGGAAACGCCCACCTCCTCCTCCACCATATCCATCACCACCACCACCACCACCATGGCAGGGAAGAAGGGGGCGGAGAAACAACAGGACGCGGCGGGGGGTGTCGCCCCGGCCGACAGGAAGGAGGAGGAGGGGGCGGAGAGTAGCGGAGGAGGGGGGAAGGAGAGTGGTGAAGGGGAGGGTGAGGCGAAGCCTGACCCGGTGCGCCTCAACGTGAGCAAGTCGCTTCGAGAGGCTCTGTCGCTGAGGTGGGTCGATTTGTGTGTGTGTGTGTGTGATTATGTTCGCTTACTTATAATAATTCTTCTTCTTCTTTGATCGCTCAGACAGTTTCCTGTCAATTATGAGTGCAGATGCATCATGCTGCCGTTATGCTGCCTAACTAAGAAATAGGCCCAGCAAGTCCGACTTCGGCTGGAGGAAAGGCAGGGAGAATGAACCGGTAAAAGGTGGAAAGATAGATGACAGCAAGCAGAGGGAAAAGGCAGAGTCAAAGAGAGTGATAGATTAGAGGAAGTTACAAGCACAGAACTTCCAGAAGGTGGGGGTACTATTTATAGAACCCCCGCCCCCCGGTATCCCCACGGGGGGATTTATAATAATAATAATGTGAATTTATATAGCGCTTTTTTCTCACATGAGCTCAGTGCGCTTTACACGGAGAGCAAGAAAATTAAAGGCAAGCAAATAATAAATCACTGGAAAGTAGCATTAACCCTTTCACCGCCAGACTATTTCAGCCAAAAATGTCCATTACATTTACCTGGGTAGAGAACAAAATCCATCTGCAGTATTGGGGATTCTTCTGTGACATATATAAGACAAGGTCTATCCTTACTTCCCAAGACTAAGACCATAGGGTCTTTGGACAATAGACCCCAATTTGATGCCTTTTAGTAACATATGTGTTAAATCACTGTGGTGCTAAAATGCGACTTTGGCGGTGAAAGGGTTAACACGATGCTTGCACGCAACCCTCTCTTTCTTTCTTCCTCACACACACACATTTATGCATGCGCGCGTGCATACACACACACACACACATTTGAGAGTGTTTTCATGGTTCACTTTTTTAGCATACATTTAAGATTTGAAAAAAAAACAACAAAAACTTCTAGACAGTTTACTTTCAGTAATACAGTGGAACCTCCCTTATAAGACCGTCAAAAATCATCCAAAGTGAGGTCTTATAAGGGAGGGGTCTTGTAAGGGAGGTACTTTTAATACTTACAAAGAAGGGCAATGGCTCAGAGAAGTAGGTCTTATATGGGAGGGAGTCTTATAATGGGAGGTCTTGTAAGGGAGGTTTGACTGTATTGTTGTCACTCATAATGATAATGCATGTTATCATCAATTGACTTGCTTATTATTATTACTTTCCCCTTAACCCTTTCACTGCCAACGTCGCATTTATGCACCACAATGATTTAACACCCATGTCACTAAAAGGCATCAAACCAGGGCCTGTTATCCAAAGACCCTGCTCTCTTCATTTTGGGAGGTAAGGATAAGCCTTACTTTAAATATGTCACAGAGGAATACCCAATATTACAGACATATTTTGTTCTCTTCCCAGGTAAATTTAATGGAAAATTTTCGCTGAAAAATGGCTGGCGGTGAAAGGGTTAACCCTTTCCGTTTCGCCGCCAGCCACTTTTCAACCAACATTTTCTGTCAAACTTACCTGGGTAGAGAAACGTTGGCATCTGCAATACTACAACCCCCCCCTATGGCATGTATCAAATAAGGCCTTTACATATCTCCCCAAATTAACAACATAAGGTCATTGGATATCAGATCCTATTTTCACGCCTTTTAGTGACATGGCTTTTAAAATCAGTGTGGTGCAAAAATGCGACATCGGCGGCGAAAGGGTCAATTATGCTTGATGATCGTTTTCAGTTTTTTGATATTTCGCATATTTTTCGCTAGTATAACATAATATCTATTAACGAATGATGAATGAGAGCGTGAGTGAGAGTAAGATTTGTGGAAGGAATGAAGAGAAGATACTTTTTTTTTCTTCTCAAGCTTATATCGTCGGTGAAATTCAAAAACCTTGTATCTCTATTTTTGTGTTTTTTTCCTGTAGAAACAAACAATACTTTGCAAAAGAAAGGTATAAGTCTACTAAATAAAATGCCACACACAGTTAGTGTGCTTACTCATCTCTTTTGTGTAAAAAAACACACTCGGTAAAGTACCCGAAATGGAATTTCTGATTTTTTTTAGCCGCCATTTTGTTTATGTAGGATCACAGCTGTTGCTAAGTGACTCCATGAAATTCGCTAAAAAAAACCAAAAAGGCCCAAATGGCTATGAGATACGGTCTAAGGGAAGCAATCGAGGCATAAATGAGTGTACTTTGACTTTCAACAGTAAGCTCCCTTGAATAGGGTTATCTGTGGGTGCAAAAACAAATTGGAAATTCAGACGGCAGTTGTCTGCCGTCATGACCTGAACAGAGAATCCAGGCATGGTAATTATCAGAGAATTCTCTGAATTCAGAGAAAAGTGAATGCAGAAAATCGTATCTATGACGTCATAAAGAAATGATGTCGTTTTTGTGATATAAAAAAAATGACTTCCTCTTTTAAACTTTGCTTATGGCCAATAAATAACGTAAACTTAGTGAAGAGAATTTGGTGAGCGAATCAAGTAGACTTACAAGATTGTGCAGAATAGTGTAGCATATGCTCACGTTGAGCTAGTCATGATTGCGGCGCTTCACTCTTGTTCTTTCAGCACCACGAAAGGGACATTAAGTGTCAAACTGACCATTCTGAGAAAATTATACAATTGAAATCTGCAGACAATTCTCTTTCTAATGATACAAGAACCATACTTGTATCGTTTTCCGTTCCAGAGTTATGAGCGTTTAAAGTTAGTAGGGTGAGCGTCAGCCATTTTGAGAAAACACAGTCTAAAGTCTAGCCTAGCTGTAGACAATGCATTGACCTACTCATTTTAAAACACTTATAATATCATTTAGAAACCACAGTAAAGATTATCCTTTATGCATATGAAAGATAAGATGTTACTTTGTTAGAGAACACAAAAATACCCATAACTCAAAATTGACCAAAAAATGAGATTTTTGAGTTTGCAAGCCTGCTGTGAGAAACTAGCCCAGCGACTTAATGTCCCTTTCGTGGTGCTATTTACACAATTGTGTAAAAATGTACAGGTCCAAGGACGCTGAGGACATCGAGGTGTCGAGCAACGAGGTGAAGCGCATCTCGCTTCGCATCGAGGAGGAGCTGTTCAAGTTGTTTGAGAGCACGGGTCACAAGTACCTCGCCAAGTTCCGATCGCTGCTCTTCAACATCAAAGACCAGAAGAACAAGGTGAGATGCTGTGTGTGAGAGAGAGAGAGAGAGAGCGAGAGAGAGAGAGGGATTTCTGCTCTTCAACTTCAAACCAAAAGAACAAGGTGGGATGCTGTGTGTGTGTGAGAGAGAGAGGAGAGAGAGAGGGCGAGAGAGAGAGAGGGCGAGAGAGAGAGAGAGGGATTTCTGCTCTTCAACATCAAAGACCAAAAGAACAAGGTGGGATGCTGTGTGTGTGAGAGAGAGGAGAGAGAGGGAGGGAGAGAGAGAGAGAGAGAGGAGAGAGAGGAAGGGAGAGAGAGGGGATTTCTGCTCTTCAACTTCAAAGACCAAAAGAACAAGGTGGGATGCTGTGTGTGAGAGAGAGAGAGGGGAGAGAGAGAGAGAGAGAGGGGGGATTTCTTCTCTTCAACATCAAAGATCAGAAGAACAAGGTGGTATGCTGTGTGTGAGAGAGAGAGAGAGAGGATTTCTGCTCTTCAACATCAAAGACCAGAAGGACAAGGTGGGATGCTGTGTGAGAGAGAGAGAGAGGGAGAGAGAGAGAGAGAGAGAGAGGGGGATTTCTGCTCTTCAACATCAAAGACCAGAAGAACAAGGTGGTATGCTGTGTGTGAGAGAGAGAGGGGGACTGGAGAGAGAGAGGGAGTTTCTGCTCTTCAACTTCAAAGACCAGAAGAACAAGGTGGGATGCTGTGTGTGTGCGAGAGAGGAGAGGGGAGAGAGAGAGAGGGATTTCTGCTCTTCAACATCAAAGACCAAAAGAACAAGGCGGGATGCTGTGTGTGTGAAGAGAGAGTGAGAGAGAGGGAGAGAGAGAGAGGGATTTCTGCTCTTCAACATCAAAGACCAGAAGAACAAGGTGGTATGCTGTGTGAGAGAGAGAGAGAGAGAGAGAGGGGGATTTCTGCTCTTCAACATTAAAGACCAAAAGAACAAGGTGGTATGCTGTGTGTGAGAGAGAGAGAGAGAGAGAGAGAGGGATAGAGAGAGGGATTTCTGCTCTTCAACATCAAAGACCAGAAGAACAAGGTGGTATGCTGTGTGAGAGAGAGAGAGAGAGGGAGAGAGAGAGGGGGATTTCTGCTCTTCAACATTAAAGACCAAAAGAACAAGGTGGTATGCTGTGTGAGAGAGAGAGAGAGAGAGAGAGAGGGATTTCTGCTCTTCAACATTAAAGACCAAAAGAACAAGGTGGGATGATGTGTGAGAGAGAGAAGAGAGAGAGAGAGAGAGGGGGATTTCTTCTCTTCAACATCAAAGACCAGAAGAACAAGGTGGTATGCTGTGTGTGTGAGAGAGAGAGGGAGAGAGAGAGAGAGAGGGATTTCTGCTCTTCAACTTCAAAGACCAAAAGAACAAGGTGGGATGCTGTGTGAGAGAGAGAGAGAGGGAGGGAGAGAGAGAGAGAGAGAGAGAGAGGGAGGGAGGGGGGGATTTCTTCTCTTCAACATCAAAGACCAGAAGAACAAGGTGGGATGCTGTGTGTGTGAGAGAGAGAGGGAGAGAGAGAGAGAGAGAGAGGGGGGGATTTCTGCTCTTCAACATCAAAGACCAGAAGAACAAGGTGGGATGCTGTGTGTGTGTGAGAGAGAGAGGAGAGAGAGAGAGGGATTTCTGCTCTTCAACATCAAAGACCAGAAGGACAAGGTGGTATGCTTTGTGTGTGTGTGAGAGAGGAGAGAGAGAGAGAGAGGGATTTCTGCTCTTCAACTTCAAAGACCAAAAGACAAGGTGGGATGCTGTGTGTGTGTGTGAGAGAGAGAGAGAGAGGGCGAGAGAGAGAGAGAGAGAGAGAGGGATTTCTGCTCTTCAACATCAGGATTAAAAAACACGCACCCCCGCACCCACCCATGCTGTTTCGTAAGATTCTCTCCAGAATGTGTTTAGCTTTAAAGTTTGATATGTCAGTGTGTTTTCTTTGCGTTGGCAGGCGCTGTTCCGGAAGATTCTGTCCCGCAGGATCCGGGCGAGTCACCTGGTGAAGATGACCTCGCAGGAACTGGCCTCCAAGGAGCTGTCCAAGTGGCGCAAAATGGAGAACAAGCATGTGAGTACTGCGCTCCCATACACGTGTACACTCTCATACACATTTGCATGCGCACTCGTACACATTACATCTGTTGTATTATTATTAGGTATTAACCCTTTCACCGCCAATGCTGCATTTATGCACCACCCATGTCACCAAAAGGCATCAAATCGGGGTCTGTTATCTGAAGACCCTATTTTCTTAATGTTGGGAGGTAAGGATAGGCCTAATGTTATGCATGTCACAGAGGAATTCACAGTATTGCAGATGCAATTTTTTTCTCTACCCAGTTAAATTTAATGGTATTTTGTTTGCTGAAAAACAGCTGGCGGCGAAAGGGTTAATAAGTAATCGAGGGGTGAATGCCAGAACTGCCCATCTGTGTTCTTTATTCCTTTTGAGATAGACCGCTCTGGCAGGCACCCCTCGAAATATATACTCTATTGGCCTCTGCAACTAGGGTTATTAACGCCCTTGACAGTGAGAGTGAAGCCCTTGTTGGTCAGTGCTGACAAGGGCATTCACTCTTGCGAAAGGCAGCCATTTAGTGGCCTCAAATAGGGTTATTGGCGAGAGTTATTCCCTTGTTTGGTCAGTGCTCAACCATCTTCCCCCACCCACCAAGGGCATTCACTCTTGCAAAAGGTGTTCTTTGCAGTGGCCAATAGTCACAGAGGCGTCTCCATTTTCAGGAGTTGCACTCATGATGATGTAATTTAGCCTTGTTGTTTTATTTGACTTTGACCGACGCTGGCATGATTGAACAGCTGGAGAAGGAGGCTCACCACATCCGCATGGGTGCAACTATATGAGGCAATGTCAAAAGGTGCCATGCCCCACCCCTACCTCACAAAATTGTCCATAACTTAATTTCATGATGCTTATGATCTCAGTGATTAGTCTGTCTGTGTTGTAGAAACATTAAAAATGTTTATTAAACAGTAAAAGCTATTGAAGACATCAAATTTAAAAAACTATTAGCGAAAATACCGGCACTAGATGGCCGAAATCGGCGTGCATTTTGACTGTGGTGAACAGTGCACCACTTGGAGGGCTTGTGGTTCCAAATAGATGCAAATAGCAAACCCATTTTCAGTTGTATTATGTTCTTCTGTAATCTTTGCAACTATAATAATGTTCAAAATAAAATGTTCATGTGTATCTTTACGGTAATATGACCTCAAAGTCGGTATGTTACTTGCTACAATTGTCGTCACATTGAGAGCTAGCAGATAACTGTTTACCTTGACTAACAAAAATATGGAACAAGTCTAAAACGAAGGTTATAGATCCATTGGAAGTTGCTCTTTTTAACACCTATTAGTACAATAGGTTTTTTTTGGTAATAGTTAGCAAAATTACATCATTTACGGATTGTCGTCACGACGTCACAAGTAACACTTATGAGCTTTCAATGCTTATTACAATTAAAAAATTCAGTCAACAAGAATGGAACCCCCAGTTTCTGTAAACCTTCGACTCAGTGTGCAATGCTCAATCGCTTTTCCACTCTTTTCAACATCGAAAGAGCGAAGAGAAGGCTCATACATTTTTGTTGTCACGGAGGAATTTATGTCACAAGTAACATAATCTTGTAGCAAGTAACACACAAACCATAGTTCATTTTTATATCAATTCGATTGAAGCAATAATTTGGATGGAAATATTGACAGCTTGGCACAAAACTTCTTTATTTTGATCTACTCTTCTGCTAATGGGTGCAAAAATTATGTTGTAGGGTAAGAGACCCCCTGTGACGGGAGACCTTGTGGTGTCACATGTCACAAGTAACTCATGAGTTACGATTTTAAGTTGAAATTAGGCACATTACAAGTTTACTTCACAATACTTTGGCTGTTTCAGTAATACTGAAGCAATATTTCTTGAAAAAGTACTTTCTTTTCTGTTGGTTTATGAGACTTAATGACTTCAATCACATGTTACTTGCTACCTGTGACAACACTTCAATTTGTCGTCACATGGATTTGTGTAGCAAGTAACATAAATAAAGTTATACTCTCTTATTCATTTGGCTTGAATTTTTTTATCATTACTTTACAATATACACATGGAATGTTTCTTTGAAGAAATAAACATTTGTTTGCTGTTTCTGAGATTTTCTTTTATGGTAGGCAATTGTGTGCGAGTGAGGCAACGACATATGTGTAGGTGATGATACAAAATTAAGCATAACACATGTGTTATTACTAAAGTGTCAAAAACAATTATACCAGATTATTCTAGCAATGTGACTTTATTTATTTCTGCTTTATGAAGATGATCTTTGCTTTACTCTTCACACAGCATAGTACTTTATGTTGTCACGTGTCACAAGTAACATGCCTCCTGAAGCCAATTTAAAATTGTGATAAATCATAATCTAAGCTAATTTATCCATAAATTCACACAAAGTCATTTTATTGGAGTTGAAAAGAAACAGAAAAGGTCAAAAGAATGGCTGACAATGACATTTTATTTTTCACTTGCTTGGAAAGCACCTTTTGACATTGCCTCATATCCGTTCTACACGGATTTCAGTTTTTTTTAAAAATTCCCCAAGAAACAGAAATTCTGTTGATGGCTCTGCCCCTGTACCCCGACGGGGCCTCAGCGGCCCCTGGAACCCTGCCTGTCAGGGTTTTTTTTTTTTTCATTTTCAGGAGTTGCACTCATGAAGATATAATTTAGCCTTGGTTTGTTTGTTTTTGTTTGACTTTGACAGACGCTGGCCCTGATTGAACAGACACACAAGATGTAATTTAGCCTTGGTTTGTTTGTTTTTTGTTTGACTTTGACAGACGCTGGCCATGATTGAACAGACACACCAGATGTAATTTAGCCTTTGGTTTTTGGTTTTTGTTTGACTTTGACAGACGCTGGCCCTGATTGAACAGACACACAAGATGTAATTTAGCCTTGGTTTTTTTGTGTGTTTTTTTTTACTTTGACAGACGCTGGCGCTGATTAAACAGCTGGAGAAGACACACAAGATGTAATTAGACGATTTTCGGAATCAACTAGGGGAGAGCACTTCATGAATATTAGAGTTGATTACCTCGACTTACTCGTTCAAAACCATAGCAACCATGACGGCATGGTGTCGAAGCTTGAAACCGCAGGATGCGAGTCAGCGACTTGCAAACATTTTTTTTAGAAAAATGAGGGGTGGCCAGTATCCACAAACAGAGAACTTGCAAAATGTGACGTAAAAATATAAATTACATCAATTTTAGAACGACGCACAGTGTTCTAAGTGATGTAAGTCTACTCAAGCGCACGAGGTGAGAGCTGGGGATCTACCTGATGGTAGAGTAACTTCCCCAGTTTGACCGATTGAATTCGGCAAGATCATTCCCACACACCATGAAATTACTCCCCTTAATTATTTCCGAACAATTCCTATTAGGCCTTTTTAAAAAAAATATTTTTTTATTTTATTTTGACAGACGCTGGCCCTGATTGAACAGACACACAAGATGTAATTTAGCCTTTTTTGTGGTTTTTGTTTGACTTTGACAGACGCTGGCCATGATTGAGCAGCTGGAGAAGGAGGCTCAGAAAGAGGGGCACCACATCCGCAAGAAGACGCACAAGGGGGAGGTGGAGGTGCAGGAGGAGGACATGAGCACACTGGTGGTGAGGAGGGGTCTCCATACTCGTGTGCGTGTGTGTGTGTCAGACATGCCTACCATCCCTGTGCATCCGGGATTTGTCCCGGAAAATTGATTTTAGAAGCGACTATCCCGGATTTGCCATACGCGTCCCTGGAAAAAAAATTGGGAATCGAAAAGCCGTTCCATCGTGCCGTACGATTAGAAAAGAACTGAGCCAGGAATCGTTATTGTCTGCCAGACGGAATGCGCATGCACGAAGAAGCTGGCCTCTCTTTCACTTCCAAGTTGAAGGCAACATGGTGGCGTCGGAGACAGCACATGCTGACACAGAGTCGGATTCTGATTCGGATCACGGATCAGACAAGTGTGAAAAGAAGAAGAAAACGTCTGTGAATGTGAAGCGCTCGCATGCTTTCAAGAAAGAGTTCACGGAAAAGTGGCCTTGTCTAAAACAAGGTAAAAAAGGAGTTTCGTTTGCATTCTGTCAGACGTGTGTATGCGATTTCTCGGTGAAATCTGGCGGGAGAGATGACTGTAGGCGTCACATTAAGTCGGATAAGCATGCTCGGTATGCGTCGGCAGACAAGACAAAGAACCAGAACAGCAGTGCCTTTTTCACAAAAGCGAGCATCAGTGCAGTCCCTGATTTCACAGATTTGTCTCTGATTTCTTTCTTTATTGTCCCTGAAAGGAAATTTTTGGGTAGGCATGTCTGGTGTGTGTGCTGGGGGGGGGGGGGGGGGGTGGTGTTGGAAGGGGAGGGTAGATGAGCATGGAGTTCTTATGTGTTTGTGGGTATCTTTTAATGAGGGAGGGAGTGTGTGTGTGCTGGGGGGGTGTTGGAAGGGAAGGGTAGATGAGCATGGAGTTCTTATGTGTTTGTGGGTATCTTTTAATGAGGGAGGGAGTGTGTGTGTGCTGGGGGGGGGGTGTTGGAAGGGGAGGGTAGATGAGCGTGGAGTTCTTATGTGTTTGTGGGAAACTTTTAATGAGGGAGGGAGTGTGTGTGTGCTGGGGGGTGTTGGAAGGGGAGGGTAGATGAGCGTGGAGTTCTTATGTGTTTGTGGGTATCTTTTAATGAGGGAGGGAGTGTGTGTGTGCTGGGGGGGTGTGGAAGGGGAGGGTAGATGAGCGTGGAGTTCTTATGTGTTTGTGGGTATTTTTTAATGAGGGAGGGAGTGTGTGTGTGCTGGGGGGGGGGGGAGGTAGAAGGGGAGGGTGGATGAGCGTGGAGTTCTTATGTGTTTTGAACCGTATCTTTTAATGAGGGAGGGAGTGTGTGTGCTGGGGGGGTGGGGGTGTTGGAAGGGGAGGGTAGATGAGCGTGGAGTTCTTATGTGTTTGTGGGTATCTTTTAATGAGGGAGGGAGTGTGTGTGTGTGTGCTGGGGGGGGGGGGGGGGGGTTGGAAGGGGAGGGTAGATGAGCGTGGAGTTCTTATGTGTTTGTGGGTATTCTTAATCTGTAAGATTCAGGGAGTATGACTGTCCTGCTGGGGGGGGGGGGGGGGGGGAAGGGGATGGGGGGATGAGTGTGGAGTTCTTATGTGTTTTTGGGAATCTTTGAATGAGGGAGGGAGAGTGTGTGTGTGTGCTGGGGGGGGGGGGGGGGGGGGTTGTGTGTGTGTTGGAAGGGGAGGGTAGATGAGCGTGGAGTTCTTATGTGTTTGTGGGTATCTTTTAATGAGGGAGGGAGTGTATGTGTGTGTGTGTGTGCTGGGGGGGGGGGGGGGGGGGTGTTGGAAAGGGAGGGTAAAATAGGGTAGATAGTGAACTGATGAGATGTGAGGAAAAGATAGAGCCAAGATAGTCAGGAATAATGTAAGTATTTTTGATACTTTTGCTATATATATATGTAGAAGGATATTAATTTTTTTATTTCAGTGATTGATTCTGTCGCATTCTCAGATTACTGTGTTCTGAATTTACGTGCACATGGTCATAATGTACCATCAACTTTTATTATTTTGTGTTTTTGACGCTAAACTGACCCTAAGCCTATCCCTAACCCTATCCCAAACCCTATTTCTAACCCTGAGCCTAAGGGAATGCAACAGCGGTTTCAGGTTAGGGTTAGGGATAGGTTTAGGGTCAGTTTTAAGTTTAGTATCAGTGGTAATCTGAGAATGGGACAGTGGTCGACGGAACAGCATGAAATGAATAGAAGGGTGCAGAGGAACCGGATGTGAATGACTGAACAAGCAACTTCCCGCCGAAGTTAGCAGTAGTGCGCGGCCTAGCTCATGCCACACGTTTCCAGATTTGTGCTCCTAGTGCTTCTTTTTCTTCTTCTTCTTCTTCATTTTGACTCCCAACTTCATCATTTTATGGAAAAACACAAAAGCTGTAGGTTCGGTAATAGTCCTTTAATGAAGATGTCACAGACGTTTCAGAGCTTAGCTCTTTTTTCAATGTGATGAAAGTTTGTTCAAGGCTGTTCCAAAGTAAGAGGAAGGCGAAGGCATCTTCATTAAAGGACTATTACCGAACCTACAGCTTTTGTGTTTTTCCATTCATATGGTCCGAGTGGTCGTCTGAATCATTTAAGTGTTTCATCATTTTAGTTTGAGTCGACATCTTTCAAATGAAATGCAGAATCGGTTGGATATTCTTCCGCGAAACTCACTTTGCCCCCACTACCATGCCTGGCCTCTGTGACTACAAAGTACCTAACCTAACCTAACTTGCGCAGACTAACGTGGAGGAGCCGCGGGTGTCCACGGAGAGCAAAGGAGGGGCGGAGGAGGTGACCCCCTCACTCGCCCTGGGGCGGTGATGGTGGACACCACGGACCAGCACCGCGCCCACCTCTTTGACCTCAACTGCAAGATTCAAACCGTATGACTCATCCCACCCACCACTCCCGACGAACCTCCCCCCAAGAAAGTGAAGGTATGCTGGACATTTTGTGTCTTTCTCTGTCTCACTCTTTGACCTCAACTGTAAGATCTGCACCGGATGACTCATCCCACCCACCACTCCCGACGAACCGGCCACCAAGAAAGTGAAGGTACGCTGGACATTTTGTGTCTTTCTCTATCTTAGTATTCTTACTCTTTGACCTCAACTGTAAGATTCGAACCGTATGACTCATCCCACCCACCACTTCCGACGAACCGGCCACCAAGAAGCTGAAGGTACGCTGGACATGTTGTGTCTTTCTGTATCTCACTGTGACCTCAACTGTAAGATGTACACTGGATGACTCATCCCACCCACCACTTCCAACGAGCCGGCCCCCAAGAAGCTGAAGGTATGCTGGAAATTCAGGCATGGATTGTGCACTTTTCAGTTTTGTATCGTTCGCTCTCTCCCTTTGTTTGAACTTTTAAGATCTGAACCGGGCGCCAAGAAATTGAAGGTACGCTGGACATATTGTTTCTCTATCTCACTCTTTGACCTCAACTGTAAGATTCAAGCCGTATGACTCGTCCCGCCCACCACTCCCGACGAGCCGGCCCCCAAGAAAGTGAAAGTATGCTGGACATGTTGTGTCTTTCTGTATCTCACTGTGACCTCAACTGTAAGATGTGCACTGGATGACTCATCCCACCCACCACTTCCAACGAACCGGCCACCAAGAAGCTGAAGGTACGCTGGACATGTTGTGTCTTTCTCTATCTCACTGTTAAGATGTTCACTTTGACTCATCCCACCCACCACTTCCAACGAACCGGCCCCCAAGAAAGTGAAGGTACGCTGGACATGTTGTGTCTTTCTCTATCTCACTCTTTGACCTCAACTGTAAGATGTGCACTGGATGACTCATCCCACCCACCACTTCCAACGAACCGGCCACCAAGAAGCTGAAGGTACGCTGGAAATTCAGGCATGGATTGTGCACTTTTGCAGGGGTGCTACTCTTTCATTTTTACACTGATTTCAGTATTTTTATCAACAACAAACAAACAAACAAAAAATTGACCACAAGCGATTTGGGGCGCTTTGAACTTGGTGGTTCTCCCTTGGAAGTTTACAAAGGCAATGTAATAATTTCACAAGGCTTATCAGACTCAAACTGTCTCTGTCTATCATTTTAACTGTCTGTCTATCTCGTTATCTCTCTCTCTTAACTTGCCCCCTCTGAATCGTCCGACGGGGCTCTGCCCCTGTACCCTGCCAGGGTCATGGGTCCCTGGACCCCTGCCTTCTTTCATTTTTTTTCATTTGGGGGAGTTGCACCCTTGCTTTTGTATCGTTAGCTCTCTCCCTTTGTTTGAACTATAAGATCACCCCCCCCCCCCCCCCCCCCCCCCCCCACTACAACTTCCGACAAACCGGCCCCCAAGAGAAACTTCAGAAAGTGAAGGTACGTCGTTCCCTCTTTCCCCTTTGTTTGAGCTGTAAGATGCTTGTCGTTTTCTCTATCTGTATTTCTCTTTTGTCTGTTTTTTTTCTCTCTGTTGTCTCTCTCCCCTCTCAAAAACAGCTGACCCGCTACCCCTATTAATCCAAATGGTTCGTTCCGTGTCCAGGTGGCCCACAATGTCACGGAAGAGTCCAAATCCAGGTCCTCGGGGGAGGGCAGGAAGAAAGAGAGGTCCAGGGAAGTCAAGTTCGCCGACAAGAGCAGTAGCAGTAGGAGGCACTCGGAGGATAAGAGAGACAGGGAGGAAAAGAGAGACAGAGAGAAAAAGAGGGAAAGAGAGAAAGGGGGAGAGGGAAAGAAGGACAGAGAGGAGAGGAAGGAGAGGGAGAAAGGGAGAGATGAAAGGGATAGAGAGGAGAGGAAGAAGGAAAGAGAGAAAAGGGAGGGAAAGGATAGAGAGGAGAGGAAGGAAAGAGATAAAGGGGGAGAAGAGAAGAAGGATAGAGTGGAGAGGAGGAAGGAAAGGGAGGAAAAGGATAGAGAGGAGAGGAAGGAAAGAGAGAAAGGGGGAGAAGAAAAGAAGGAAAGAGAGAAAGTGGGAGAAGAAAAGATGGACAGAGAGGAGAGGAAGGAAAGAGATAAAGGTGGAGAAGAAAAGAAAGACAGAGAGGAGAGGAAGGAAAGAGAGAAAGGGGGAGAAGAAGAAAAGATGGATACAGAGGAGAAGGGAGAGAGAGAAGAGGAGGAAAACGCGGAAGAGAAAGCAACCACGCCCAGCGACGTTTCTCAAACCTCTGGGATCAGCCCAGAGGGGTGGTCCACCCCTTCCTCATCCTCCGCCACCCCTCCCCCCCTCCTCCCCCCTCCCCCTCCCCCACCCCCTCCCCCGGGTCACCCCTCCCCTTCCTCCTCCTCCCTGCCTTCCCAGAGCGCCGCTGCCTCTGCCGCATCCTCACCCTCCTCCTCCTCCAGTTCTCGCGCTAAGACGCCTTCCAAGGGTTCTTCTTCTTCGCTGGGTTCCGGCTCTATGGATGGGTCTTCGAAAGTGACCGTCAGGTATGTGGTGGGGGGGGTTTCTGTTGATTAGTTGTGCTTGTTGACCCCTTTATTTCAGTCAATCTCCGTGCCCCCACCCCTCCTCCCGAAGACTGAGTGTGGCTGCCCACGTGGCTGGCGGTGTCATAAAAAACAGTCACACACACACACACACACACGCGCGCATAATGTTCTCATCCCTAGCTTGATGCATTTGTGACGTAGTGTTCAAGCGCTTCGGCTGTTAGGGATGATCCCTGGAGTCTTTAAGCCAGGGTACATCAACAACAACACAATTCCAGTCAATACGGTTGGGAACTTGCGCGCGTAAAAATCTCACGGCAGTAGGTAAGAGCAGGGAGTAATCCTGCTGCCTGGTATGACCAAATTGGCAGCTAGGTTTCCCAAGTTTTTTAACATATCGCCGTCCGCATGCAAAAGACGTAATTCAAAATTCAATGCGTTGGACTTACCAGTTGATCTAGACAAGCTGTATTATAATCTTACAAAGCCGTAAAACAAGAATTTCCAAAGATAAAACATCAGTGGTGAATCAGCGCTAAATGAACCAAAAAAACTATGTTATTTGGCCTGAAATGACCGAAATATTGAGTTTTCCATTCCTCATGTGAAGTGACGTCATTCGACTTGCGTCTCTTTTGCATGCGGGCGACGATTTGTGAATGCTGCAGAGCAAAATTTGAAAATGGAGTGCATGGGACACTTGCCGTTTTCAGGTGTTAAAAGAGGTAGAGCATAAATTCAGAACGTTTAGTTCAGCAATGAGATTTAGGGTAAACTCAGCTGCTCGGCTCTGAAATGGTCTTGTGTAAGTGTTATGTTGTTTTAGCATTTGAAATCCGCTTTAACTAAGCTGCAATAATGTCATCAGATTGGCAACGGCAACTGCTGTAACTTTCAAGGATTTTTGTTTTTTTAATGATTTTTGTTTTGTTTTGCCTTTAATCGTAAATGACTTTAGATTTTAAATCAGAGCTGCGCTTTTAATGGTCCTTTTCTTAAATTAATGGCTTTTATCATTAATTGGTCCATTTTTACGCTTGGTTTTGAGCAAAGGAAGAGAGTTAAATGTGTACTCTTTATACGTATACAGGTCCCCCGACTCAGCGTTGCAGTCGGGTCTGGAGCCGAGACACAAGTTCTCCCCATCCGGACCTATGGTCTGGAAGGGGTTCGTCTCCATGCAGGATTTTGCCAAGTTCTTCACCTCCGCCTACAGAGTGTCAGGCCCCGCAGAAAAGCTGGTCAGTTTGATAATAATGTTGACTTCTTCTTCTTCTTCTTCTTCTTCTTCGTTCGCTCAGACAGTTTCCTGTCACTCTGCGCCATGCTGCCGTTATGCGCCTAACTAAGAAACAGTGAGGCCCAGCATGTCCGACTTCGGCTGGAGGAAATGTTTTTGAAAGTGTTTCGTATAAAAAAAAAGGCAGGAGAATGGACCGGTAAGGCAGAAAGATAGTAGATGACAGTAAGCAAAGGGAAAAGGCAGTCAAAGAGTGACAGATTAGAGGAAGTTGCAAGCACAGAACTTCTAGAAGGTGGGGGAACTATTTGTACGAAAGACCCCCCCCCCCCCCCCCTGGTATCCCCACGGGGGGATAATGTTAATGATAATGCAGAGCTTCAGATTGTTGGCGCATGGATGCTCCTGCTTTCAGGATGTCCTGAAGTTCAGGATTTTTTTTATTGCCTAGAGCCGGCATCGCCGCTTTATGAGAATTTGAGAAGATACATTTTGCTGGTTATGGAGGTCATGAAGTTTAAGCAGAAGTGAAAGTGCAACGAGAGCCTGTCAGTTACATTGGAAACTGTTGTTTTCCTTCAGCTTCCATGGGGGCATTGCCCCCCCGGAACCCCCAGCAGGGGCGCTGTTCCTGCACTCCAGGAGCACCCATGTTGGCGGGCCCGGGCCATTGACCTGTATTGACGATGATTGATTCAGAGCTGATTCTAGAGCGCGGGATTGGTACAATCCCCCGAAAATCTGTTCCTTCCCGCGATAATCGAGTTAATGCGGGCCGACTCCCGCACATTTGCAGAACTGCTCGCTATTTTCACCGATCGCTGTGGGCATGGCGTTCATCGTCTGCAAAACCTGTTGTCTAGGCTACACAAACTGATCAACCAATCAATCGCGTTCATCTCATTCATCTTGAATACCGACGAGAACTTGCGAGAGTTTAAGCCGCCATATTGGATTTCTTCCAAAATGAAGCGCGTAGCCACGCTCCTTGATTTTGACTTTTGCGGAGGCAAAGTGAAAAAAAAGCAGTCTGTGCCACATGATGAGTCAGAGTGTGGAGAAGAGCTTGAAGAAACGGCAACTACATCCAAAAACTCGGAGAAGCAGCCCGATAACAGCGCCAGTGCAAGGGAACACCAGTTTCAAGACGACTGGCTGAAGAAGTGGCCATGGCTGTATCCAGTGGACCTGCCACCAATCCCCCTTTTTTTCATTCTTAGGGGGGGACCTGCCCCCCTTTTTTCAAAATCCTAGAATCAGCTCTGTTGATTTGACCCCTCATTTTGTGCACCCAGGGGTCATCTGACCCATGAAGTTTGCAATAAAATTGAAGTGTAACATTGCAGTGACACATCACTGGTCCTTTGTTTTGGAAATGGACCCATCATTTTCTGTAAGCAGGGGTCACATGACCTGTGAAGTTTGTAAACAATCTGAAGCTCTGATGGTGATGATAATAATAAAGTGATAATAATAACAAGCGCAAAATCGCAATAGTTTGTGGCGCGCGGTCTATTTTTACCACTCCAATCAGGAGTCATCTCCCCTGGCTTTTCAATAATTTTAATCTGTAAACCAGAATGTTATCTCTGCACCCTTTCGTAACTTTTTATATCTTTTGGAAAACATTTAAAACTATGTATCCTACTTATACTCATCAAAAGAAGCACAGCATACTCGTCGTGTCTGTTGTAGTGTCTGTATTGTATTACGTATGTTTATTATTTTGTACGCTTTTAAAATACATCATTTTAAAGAGCGGCCTCAATTAATTTTGAAGTGTAGCCTCGATTTGAAGTGCGACAATTTTGTCAAAATGTGCGACAATTTTGGAACGACAGACCGACCGACCGACCGACCGACAGACCGACCGACCGACAAAGTGAGTTATAGGTTTGTGGCTTGAGCCACAAACAAAAAAATGTACCGTATTTTCCTGTCTACAGTCTTCCAAATACAGTGGAACCTCCCTTATAAGACCTTCAAAAATCATCCAAAATGAGGTCTTGTAAGGGAGGTAATTTTGATACTTACAAAGAAGGGCAATGTCTCCGAGAAGTAGGTCTTATGTGGGAGGGAGTTTTATAATGGGAGGTCTTATAAAGGAGGTTCCACTGTATTTTTTCTTCTTTGAGCTCCGACGAAATCGAAATGTGTTGGCTGTACGCAGCGGGGAGACCAGTGAAAACTGAAAACTGGACACATACGTACCTTACCCATTATGGCCTGGGAACGCAGAAGAAGAAGAAAAAGAAGAAATCAGTGTAGTGCGGAAATGCGGCAAAAGGGTTAAATATTAACCCTTTCGCCGCCTGCCATTTTTCAGCCAAAAGATACATACAGTGGAGTCCGGGTAAAACGAATTTTAACGGAACACAGACTCAGTTCGTTGTATCAGGATTTCGTTATACATGTACATGCACAATGTATGTTGAAAACAAAAACCGTTCAAACACTCGCCAATGATAACCGAAAACATAAACTTGACCAGTTTGGATCGTCTGTCTTAATCACGGGATGTACAAGGCTTGAAGTAGTTCAGCAGTGTTGTCTGACGCTGGTCTGTTTTGGCACACTTTTCAACAAGTTTGTCCATTAAGTGACAACACATCACACAAATTTAGTTTGTTATAGGCTTTCACGAACTTTTCGATCTTTATTTTGAGCGCGAATTGTAAAGCGACCTTGAGAAACCGAATGATCTGTAGGAAGCCTAGGCCTAGCAGACGACCCAGTGTGAATCTAAATGAGTTCACGCATGCGCAGTTCATATTTTCCAACTTCCTTCCTCTTGACAACACTTTCTAGCTTGGAGTTTGAAGGCCTAGGTTTTTGCAGCGCATCGCACAGGCTGAGTTCGTTATAGGCTATTTTTCCAAGTAAATAAAATTATCCTGGGGCGTAGAACATGTGTTCGTAAAAAGCGGATGTTCGTTATTTCAAAAGGATTTTTTGTTCGTTATACCCATGGCTTTGCAAGTGACAAATAGAAGGGCATTTGCCGGGAAATTGAAGTCAGTTCGTTAATCGCGAAATTTCGTTAAAAGCGAGTTCGTTATAGTTGGACTCCACTGTATACCATGAAACTTAACTGGGTACAGAGGGAACAAAATCTGCAATATTGCAAATTCCCCTGTGACGTGTATAACATTAGGCCTATCCTTACCTCCCCAAATTAAGAAAATAGGGTCTTCAGATGACAGGCCCTGATTTGATGCCTTTTAGCGACATGGGTGTTAAACCAGTGTGGTGCATAAATGCGACATTGGCGGCGAAAGGGTTCAATATTGCATTGTTGTGTTCTGTGCAGAGCCTACCGGACACTCTGCAGATCTGCGGGCGCATCGGCCCCGAGCACATGTGGGACTACCTGGGCAAGATTCGACAAGCCGGATCCAGGGTAAAGTATCCCGACGTTATCCGTATTGGACAGTTTAACTTTTCTAGTGTCATGTCGGGTTTTTTTGGGTGTGTTTTTTCTATTAAAAAAAGTGGCCTATGTGCACCTGTGCTTGTACCTCAACAATAGACAGAATACTTTACGTCCTCAAGGCATACGCCCTAAAGGACAAGTTCTTCTGGTGCGGTAGTCGTTGATAAACAGTGGGCCGATCCTGGAGGGTCAGCCCTACCTTAGGGACAAGTTCTTCTGGTGCTGTAGTCTTCGATCATAAACAGTGGGCCGATCCTGGAGGTACTGCAATAACAGGTCAGCCCTACCTTAGGGACAAGTTCTTCTGGTGCAGTAGTTTTCGATAATAAATAGTGGGCCGATCCTGGAGGTACTGCAATACCAGGTCAGCCCTACCTTAGGGACATGTTCTTCTGGAGCGGTAGTCTTCGATAATAAACAGTGGACTGATCCTGGAGGTACTGCAGTACCAGGTCAGCCCTACCTTAGGGACAAGTTCTTCTGGTGCGGTAGTCTTCGATAATAAACAGTGGACTGATCCTGGAGGTACTGCAGTACCAGGTCAGCCCTACCTTAGGGACAAGTTCTTCTGGTGCGGTAGTCTTCGATAATAAACAGTGGGCCGATCCTGGAGGTACTGCAATACCAGGTCAGCCCGTGGCAATTATTTGCCGTCGTCTAAATATCAGATTGATACCGAAGCCCCCGCCCCCCCCTGTAACGGGGCGTATCAGATACCAAGCTGATGCCTCAATTACAGATTTGATAATTTACTACAAACTAGCGCAACGCCGAGTACCAGTAACGCCTAGTAATGGTAACGCCTAGTAACGGTAACGCCAAGTACTGGTAACGCTGAGTACAGCAAATTTGAAGCGATTCGGTTAAGAAACGGTGGAGTTATAAGGCACCGTTTCCCATTGACGCTGCTCTGAGAGTGACGCGCTCTCCCTAGTAACGGTAACGCCAAGTACTGGTAACGCTGAGTACAGCAAATTTGAAACGATTTGGATAAGAAAAGGCGGAGTTATAAGGCCCCGTTTCGCGTTGGCGCTGCTCTGAGAGTGATGCTCTCTCCCTAGTTACGGCAACGCCTAGTAACGGTAACGGAAAGTACTGGTAACGCTGAGTACAGCAAATTTGAAGCGATTCCGTTAAGAAACGGCAGAGTTATAAGGCCCCATTTCCCGTTGGCGCTGCTCTGAGAGTGACGCTTTCTCCCGATTTTCTTCAAGTTTGCTTCCAGGCTTTGCCCTGGCGACAGCAAGCCTGACAGCAAATTTGACGCGATGCGGTTGAAAACCGGCGGAGTTATAAGGCCCGTTTTGTATCATGCTGCTGTTTTGCGCCTAAGTAATCGATTTGCTTTCGATTTGACACATCGATAGTCACCGTCCCCGGCCATCTACCTGCCAAATCTGAAGGCAATCGGTCCAGAAATAGCGGAGATACGGGCGCCGAGAGTCCGGCGGATGCGCGTTTCGCGCATTTGCAAAACCGCGCAAATGACACGGCCGCCTCGGTTGCCGTTGCCATCGCCCTGTTAAGACTCACAGCAAATTGGAAGCGATTCGGTCGAAAAACGGCAGAGTTATAAGGCCCGTTTCGTGTTTCAGACACACACACAGACAGTTGGCTTTTTACTATATGATGATTACAAATTTAAGGCAAAGTTTTTGTTTCATTCTCACTGAGTGCATCACTGGGTGCATTCATTGCCTTGTTTTGATGGACTAGCCACTACAGTGGAACCTCCCTTATAAGACCTCCCATTATAAGACTCCCTCCCACATAAGACCTACTTCTCTGAGACATTGCCCTTCTTTGTAAGTGTTAAAATTAGCTCCCTTATAAGACCTGATTGTGGATGATTTTTGAAGGTCTTATAAGGGAGGTTCCACTGTAGTACTAGTAGTGACAAGATGTACAAAGCTTTTACATTACTATTAGTCCACGATTGTGTTCGTCAAAGAAAGAATAAATTCCTAAATATATCACCAGCTTTTAGTTTAACCCTTTCACCGCCAACGTCGCATTTTTGATCCTCAATGATTTAGCCTCCATGTCACTAAAAGGCATCAAATCAGGGTCTGTTATCCAAAGACCCTATTCTCTTAATTTTGGGAGGTAAGGATAGGCCTTACTTTAAATATGTCACAGAGGAATCCCCAATATTACAGACAGATTTGTTTTCTCTACCCAGGTAAGTTTAATCAATCAATGGGAATTTTTTTCTGAAACATGGCTGGCGGCGAAAGGGTTAACTTGGGCATTGGGTTTTTTGTTCATCCTTAGTTCTCTCTCTCTCTCAGGATGTGTGTATCCTTCGTTTCATCCCCGGAAGCGATGATGGAGAGAGAGAAAGTGGCCTACATGCACCTGTACTTGGCCCCTCAACATAGTACAAAGTTGATAATAATTTAGTACAAATTTCAGGCAAACTTTCTGTCTGATTTTCACTGGGTGCATTCATCTATCACCTTGTTTCTCTCTTTCTCCCAGGATGTGTACGTCCTTCGGTTCATCCGCGGAAGCGATGATGGAGAACAAAAAGTGGCCTACATGCACCTGTACTTGGCCACTCAACATAGTACAAAGTTGATAATAATTTAGTACAAATTTCAGGCAAACTTTCTGTCTGATTTTCACCGGGTGCATTCATCCGAATGAAAATCCGTTTAGGGTCTTCTCCGACCTGGAACAGGAACAGTTGGGACATGTGTAGACATAAAGATGGTGAGTCGATCCTGGAGGTACTGCAATACCAGGAAAGGCCCGTAATATTGCAGCTGTGCATTCATCCGTCACCTCGTTTCTCTTTCTCTCTCAGGATGTGTGCATCCTTCGGTTCATCCCTGGAAATTATGATGCACCTGTACTTGGCCCCTCAACATAGTACAGTGGAACCTCCCTTATAAGACCTACAAAAATCCTCCACATTGAGATCTTATAAGGGAGGGGTCTTATAAGGGAGGTAATTTTAATACTTACAAAGAAGGGCAACGTCTCAGAAAAGTAGGTCTTATATGGGAGGGAGTCTTATAAGGGAGGTTCCACTGTACAAAGTTGATCACAATTTAATACAAATATCAGGCAAACTTTCTGTCTGATTTTCATGGGGTACATTCATCCATCACCTTGTTTCTCTCTCTCTCTCTCTCCCCCAGGATGTGTGCATCCTTCGTTTCATCCCCGGAAGCGACGACGAGAAAGTGGCCTACGTTCACCTGTACTCCTACCTCAACAGCCGCAGTCGTTGTGGGGTGGTGGGTAACCCCCCTAAGTACGTCAAGGATTTGTACATCGTGCCCCTGGCCTCGCACAGCAAGATTCCCCAGGTCCTTCTGCCCTTTGACGGCCCAGGTAAATGTGTGTGCGCGAGTGCTGTAGCAGAGCTGATTCTAGGGCGCGGGATTGGTAAAATCCCCCCCACAATCTGTTCCTTCCCGCAATAATCGTGTCTAAGCGCGGGCCGACGCCCGCATATTTGCAGAACTGCCCGCACTTTTTACCGCTCGCTGCAGGAATTCCTTCGTCGTCTGCTCAAACCGAAAGCATCGAGCAGGAATGAATGATTTCTCGATATTTCATTGGTTCCTTTACAATGTAAGTGTAAATCAACCAATCGTGTTCTCATCTCGTTTTACTGACAAGAAGTTGCGAGAGTCCTACCCACCATGTTGAATTTTCTTCAAAATGAAGCGGACAACGACGCTCTTCGACTTAGATTTTTGTGGCGGCAAAGTAAAAAAACCAATCCTCTGCCAAACGAGTGTGCAGAAGATGTTGCAGAAACAGCTACTGCATCAACAGTCTCGGAGAAGCAGCCCGAAGATAACGGCACTAGTGCGAGGGAAAACCGGTTCCAAGACGAGTGGCTGAAAAAGTGGCCATAGTTAGTGAAGATTGAATCGCCCCCTTCCCCTCGTATCCATTGGACCTGCCCCCCTTTTTTCATTCTTAGGGGGGGGGGGGGACGCCCCCACGTTTCCAAAATCCTAGAATCAGCTCTACTGTAGCATTGAGAAATAGTTGATCTTTTAGAGTCTAGAATAAGTGTGTGTGTGCGTGTGCGAGCGCTGTAGCATTGAGAAATAGTTGATCTTTTAGAGTCTAGAATAAGTGTGTGTGTGCGTGTGCGAGCGCTGTAGCATTGAGAAATAGTTGATCTTTTAGAGTCTAGAATAAGTGTGTGTGTGCGTGTGCGAGCGCTGTAGCATTGAGAAATAGTTGATCTTTTAGAGTGTAGAATAAGTGCGTGTGCGAGCGCTGTAGCATTGAGAAATAGTTGATCTTTTAGAGTGTAGAATAAGTGTGTGTGCGTGTGCGAGCGCTGTAGCATTGAGAAATAGTTGATCTTTTAGAGTGTAGAATAAGTGTGTGTGTTGTGCCTCTGGCCTCACACAGCAAGATTCCTCAGGGCCTTCTGCCCTTTGAGGGCCCAGGTAAATGTGTGTGTGTGTGAGTGCTGTAGCATTGAGAGTGGTTAGTCTTTTAGAGTGTGGAATAAGTGTGTGTGTTGTGCCTCTGGCCTCTGGCCTCACAGCAAGATTCCTCAGGGCCTTCTGCCCTTTGACGGCCCAGGTAAATGTGTGTGTGTGTTTCAACATTGGGTGTGAGTTGGGATCAGAGAGAGAGAGTGTGTGTGGGGGGGTGGGGGGGTGGGGTTATGTGCATGTGTACATGGTTTTTATTGTGTGTGAAGGATCTCTGCAATGTGCCTCTGGCTTCCCACAGCAAAATTCTACAGGTTCTTTAGCCTTCGGATGGTTCAGTGTGTGTTTGTGTAAGGGGAGGGGGGTGCCTGAATGTGTGTGCTGCAACTTTGGGAGCTGGTTGGCCTTTGGGGAACAACGTGTGCATGTGTCGGGTGTGGCGGTGGAAGGCATGGCATCTTTGGTACTGACATTGGTGTTTGGTATGTTCTCAGGGCTCCCAATCGTCCCGCAAAATAAGGGGTCCCAGGGACTCCTTCACTTACGGCATAGGGGGTCCTGGAGGCAGGATAGAGGGTCCCAGTGGCATAGCGAATGCTAAAAATAATTTTTCTAGTGCATCCCTGGGACATTCTTTTAGAGGGTCCTTTAGAATTTTAGTGCTTCATAGACCCCCAAATGGGGGTCCCTGGGAGCCCTGGTTCATGGGGAAAGTTCATCAGTACTTTCTTTATGCCTGCAAAAAAGTTGTCTTCACAAACCATGAGAAATCAAATCGACGTGGTTTTTTTGTCATACGAAAAAAAAAAAAAAGTTTATTTTTTTGGCGAGGAGGGGATGGTGTTGTGTGTGCAGTCACCCTGTATATGTACAGCAATAATCATTACTGTATTTTTCAGATTAAATGATGATACTTTTCCCGTGAGTGAGTGAGACCCCTGCCATATATAGAAAGACTGCTAATATAGTAGAAACAAATCTGAATTTTGTGTAAAAATTTGAGGGGTGCGCCTTATAATTAAATTAAGTGTGCCTTATACAATAGTCTGAAAAATACAGTCATATTTATCGTCCTGTTTCTGGTACCCCTCCCCTACCAGGTCTGGAAGGCAACCGGCCTCACATGCTGATCGGCATCGTGGTTCGTCAGAAGCTCAAACGACCCCGGGACGGCTCCTCCGAGAATCCCTCCACCCCCACGGGAAAATCGCCCCACGGGGCGGAGAAACCCACCCCCTCCTCCTCCGCCGCCTCTTCCGCTGCCAAGAAACCCAAGCCTTCCGCAGCGGAAGCTACGGAGGAATACTCTCCGACGGCGGATGGGGACGAGCCGGCCGCGCCACACGCCCTGTATATCCCTACGCCCACGACGACCAACGTCGCTCGAGGGGGCACACCATCGATGAAATCATCATCTTCGTCATCTACGCCTTCGTCGACGGGTTCTCATCATGGTCATTCAAAGAAGGAGAGGTCATCGTCGTTGCCGTTGTCATCGTCTTCGTCTTCGTCGACGAAGAAGAGGAGTGGGTCGGTCTCTGCCGCCAAGAAAGCATCTCCAACGGAAGGTGAGCATTGATTATGTTAGAATCGGCCTTGACATGAGACTGTGTCAGACATAAGCTGGAACACCAAGGCTACATCAAAATGTTGTTCTGCATGGCTGTGCGGGGATTGTCTTAAGCCCATGACAAGTACAGTCCTGAGAAAACCATTGCTGTTGACGGGACTATAACTAGTATAAGTAATGTAAAAAAAATTAAAAACATGACAAGCTGCCAGCAAAACGTCATCAGTCTCTAAAATCCTCCGAAGTCAGAGTGTGGCTGCCTGCGTGGCGGGGTAATCAAAGACGGTCACTACACGTAATGTTCTCATCCCTAGGTGGTGCATTTGTGCCGTAGTGTTTCAAGTGCTTCGGCTGTTGGGATGATCCCTGGAGTCTTTAAGCCAGGGTAAGACAACAACAACATGTTAGAGTCATATTGACATGAGTGCAACTTTCTTTCTTTTCACAAAGATTTTCCTTTTATTATTCAATTTTACCTGAAAAGGAATTTTGTTTTCAAATTCGTCCCCCCCCCCCCCCCCCCCCCCCCCCAACAAAAAAACACCCCCCCATAAACGAGAGTATAAATTGTGCTTTCAAATAATAACTATAAACTGTGCTCATACTTGACTGGAAACTGTCTGAGCAATCGAAGAAAAAGAAGAGTTTACCTCCAAACACTTGTTACATGGGATGATCCAAAAGTCTTGACACTTGGCCTGCCATATTGCATCTGACAAGTGTACATAAGTGTATTTGTTACTCAGCAGTCGGCACGTGGGTGCAACTTTTCCTGGTATACAAGGATTTCCTGTTTTTGAATTTTACCACAAAAGGAAGTTCCTTTTTTTTTTAGTTTGTCAAACAACATCTTTGTGTGTCTACTGTATTTTTCTAAACACTTTTTAAAATAAGCATTTGTATAAATTGTGGAAAAGGCAAACTAAAATACCTTCATAAATCAATTTTGTATTCAGCTGCAGGGGGACATTACCCCGGCCTTTCGGGTTTTTTTTCATTTTGTGTAGTTGCATCCATGTCAGTACGTTTTGTGTGTGTTCAGAGTGTGAGTGAGTGTGTTGTGTATGTGTGTGAGCATGCATGTGTGCGTACATGCGTGCGTGTGTGCTTGTGTGTGTTTTGCTTTTGTGGGTTATGTGTGCATGCATGTGTATACATGTGTGTGTCTGTATGCATGTGTGTGTGTGTCTGCGTGCGTACGTTGTGTGTGAGTGTATTTGTATGTGTATCCTCTAACGTTTGTGTATGTGTGTTGGTGTATGCAACTGCTATGGCTTACTGAATGAAAGATGAATAATGAGTCGGTGTCGATAAATGTGTGTGTATTTGTGTGAGAGAGAGAGGGAGAGAGAGAGAGTTGCTTTGTATATGCGTTGTTGCTGGTTTCATTCTTAAATACTATTTTTGTTATCCACTTGTTGATGAATAATTGATTGTAAAGCACTTTGGGCTCATTTGAGGTAAAGCGCTATGTAAATGTACTATTATTATTATTATTATTCAGAGGCAGAGCCGTACTCCCCGAGCAGACCCGTGGTTGAAGAGAACGAGGACATCCCCTACGACCCGGCAGACGTCGGGGTTTTCGATATAACCCCCGTCGGCTTGGGGGGGAAGGACAACTCCAGGCGACACCACGAAAAGACTTCACCCTCCACCCCCTCCTCAACCACCCCAGCGGCCGTAACGTCCAGCAACAACAGCGACGACAAGGGAGAAGCGAAGACTGCCGCAACGGACACCACCGCTACAAAAACGGATGTCGGCAACGCCTCGGCTGGGAAGGGGAGCACTGTGGACATCGACTCGGTGATGAAGCAGATTTCGTCCAGCACCGACCCCAAGGAAATCTCTTCCCTCATGGTGTCGGTGCTGGCTCGCGCCAAGGACAGCAGCGAGCAGCAGAAACTGATGGCCGCCCTCACGTCCAAGGTGGAGCAGCAGAAGAAGCAGCAGCAGCAGCAGGAGCAGCAGCAGAAAAAGCAGCAGGGAGCAGTAGAGACGGCTCGGCCGACAAAGCTGGAGCCATCCACGGCTTCGCCGATAAACGTGCAGACTTCAGCAACTGCAGCGCCGAATTCGACTACCTCTACGACTACTACTACTACTACCACCGCTTCGGTTTCGGACGGTGGTGGGGTGGCGGTTTCGTCGACCACGAAAGAGGCGGTGTCTGATTCTGCTGACTCGTTGTCGAAGGTTTCCGTGTCTTCGCTGACTTCCAGCGTGATGTCCCTGTTGCAGAAGACGGCGACAACAACTTCGTCGTTGTCATCATCATCATCATCAACCCTTCCAGCTAGCACTACTACTACTACTACTGCTGCCACCACTACCACGACCGCTGCCGCTGCTGCTGCTGCTGCTAGTGTTGGTATCATCAGCTCTTCTCTCCTGTCTTCCTTAACCGCCTTGACCCAGACCGTTGCAGCAACAACAACAGCAGCAGATAGCAGCGACAAGCCTGAGCCTAGCGCTGTCGCTACAACCCCCACCACCACCACCACCACCACTACTACTACTACTAGCAACACCAGCAGCAACCCAGCTAGCACCTCCAGCAGCAGCGCCAAAGCGTCGGAGAGCGTGTCGAGGATCTCCTCCCTGACGGCGCCATCCGACTCGGACGATATGCCGCTGGCCCTCAAGGCCCTGATGGAGGACCTGCGGGGCAACACCCGGATGGCCAAGGCCGTGGACAAGCGCACGACACGCGAGAAGGAGAAGCGCGGCGAACCCACAACATCGGCTAACGACGAGAGGAAAGAGAGCGGGGCTACGACGGCGGCTAAAGAAACGGCTCAGCCTAGTAGTAGTAGTAGTAGTAGTAGTAGCGGAGGCGGCGCGAGCTTCCCGGGGTTGGGCGTGGGCGCGAAAATCGACACCAGCATCATCCCCGGTCTGGGCGGAATGACCTACGAAAGCGACGAAGAGGAGGAGGAAGAGAGGCTGGTCGCCGAGCGGGAAAAGGCGGAGCAAGTGAGCTCTTCCACGGACCGGCACTTCCCCGACCCTTTGTTAGCGGCGGAGGGCGGTCTGCTGGGAGACACGGACTTGAGGATCCTCGGGAGGAAGGGCAGGGGTGAGCCCGTTCTGGACCAGGACGACCGGTTCTCATCCCCGTATCGCCTTCCTGTCCCTCCCCCCGGCGGTGGTGTTGGTTCTTACCCGGACGTTGCGGATGTCGACCACCGCCGCCCGCCCCCTGTGCCTGCGCCTGCCCCCGTGGTCCCCCAGCGGCCTGCCGGTGTGGCCCCGCCCTCCGCGCCTTTCCGCCCGCCATCAGCCCAGCCCCCTCCGCCCGGCACGGAGAGCGTGGGGGAAGAAGGGGACGTGGACATGCGCCACCTTCCGGTGAGGGGGGGCGGGGGCGGGGGGGCCCAACTGCCCCCGCTGCCGCATTTCGAGCCGCCCCCCCGCCTCGCCCCCCCTCTACCGCCCCCCTCCCTCCCCAGCCCCCGCCTCCCCTCCCCCCTCTCCCTTCGTCCGGCGGCGGCGGCACGGGGGAGGGAGGAGAGCGTTTCGACCTCCCCCCCGCGCCCCTTCCTTCCCGCGAGCCGTGGGTTCACGACGAGGATTTTGATCACCGTCGCCTTCCTCCTCCTCATCATCCTCATCCTCACCATCACCACCACCCTCACCACCACCCTCCTCCCCCCCCCCACACTTCCCCCCTCACAGGCCCCCCCCACCCCCATCATCACCATCGTCACCGCTCCCCCTCCCCTCCGCCCCCCCACTACCGGGGAGGGGACAGGCATCACGATAGAGACGAGAGGCCCAGGCGGGGACGTCAGTTCCAGAGGGACCGGCGCTGAAGCCGCGCTGTAATGTTGGGCATTTTTCTTAGAAGCCGTATAATTAGTCGATGAAATTCACAAACCTTGTACAGTAGAACCTCCCTTAGAAGACTCCCTCCCACATAAGACCTACTTCTCTGAGACATTGCCCTTCTTTGTTTAACATTACCTCCCTTCAGACCCCTCCCTTATAAGACCTCATTTGGGATGATTTTTGAAGGTCTTATAAGGAAGGTTCTACTGTATCTCGATTTTGATAGTTTTGAGAAAAACGTATGTGTCCGGGTTTCATGTTTTAAAAAATAGACCGCGTTTGCCACAATGTATCAACTATGATGAATATGTTTTTTTCAAGACGTTGCAAGGTTGTTTAGTCCTGAAGTTTGTTCACATTACTTTTTATCTCGATTTTGAGAAAAACGTATGTGTCCAGTTTTCATGTTTTAAAAATTAACCGCGTTTGCCACAATTTATCAACTATGATGAATATGGGTTTTTTTTTCAAGACATTGCAAGTTTAGTCCTGAAATTTTGTTCACATTCCTTTTTTTTTAATGTTTTTAGATATAATTAAGATAGGAGATTTTTGTCTTTAGGTATCATCTGAATTTGGGACCTTTTTGGTTTGGGGGGGCGGGGGAGGGGGGGAGTTTTTCTTCTATTTGCACGACCTCATTTATCCCCAGATAGAAAATCTTCAGAATCCAAGCTTTTGGTGGAAGGTGGCGGCGAAAATTAGAGAGCTGACTATGTATCTAACTCGACCCCCCCAAAAAAATCGAGATACGAGGTTTGTGAAAAACAAACGAAAAGAATGGAGATACGAGGTTTGTGAATTTCACAGTCAAGACGACGATTCCATGCTTGAAGTCTTAGTGTTTTGTGCCAAAAAAAAAAAGCAAAATTACAATCACTACTGAATGCTATCGATAGCACCGATTTAGTCGGAAAGAGAGCGATCGCTCGATCGACACTTCCATAGGGTCCGGTGCATGAAGCCAGGCTATATTATTCTGTATTTTTCTTTGTCCAGACAATTTCAGGCTTGAGATCTTGGGTCCAAAGAAATACAAATTACACTCACAATCTTGAGTAATATTATTAAAAATGGTTATTTAGTCGGAAAGAGAGCGATCGTCGTGTTCACAAAGACAGGTGGTGAATTCTCGATTTTTTTTTTTTTTTTTTGCTTTTTGTTGCAATATACTGTTTCAGGATTCAAATCTTGGTGTGTATGTGACCGACAGAACCTGTCAAAACTATCATTGCAATGTCGACTAATAACAGTACTTAACACCGAATCTGAAAGGGGCAAACAACCGAAGACGGGGAGGGGGGGGGAATAAATAGAAAATGATTGATATCGTTTACTAATTAAATAAGAACTTGATGTATTGCATAATGAAACGTGATGGCCCGCTATGCATGTTTGTTATTGTTTGTTGGTTGTGCTAAGTACTACGTTTCGTACATTTTTACGTGAGGTCCGATTTCGGCAGCTTGTCGTCGTATCCTGGAACTATAATTATCGGCCAGAATTTGCTAGCAACAAATTTAGGTATTCTTCTGTCACTGAGTGAAGGAAGGACCTACTTGGTGATGGATTCAAGCTTCTGCATGCATTTTCTTGCTCGTTCATGTTCTTGGTGAATATTAACCCTTTCACCGCCAGCCATATTTCAGCCCAAAAATATCCATTAAATTAAACTGGGTAGAGAACAAAATCCATCTGCAGTATTGGGGATTCTTCTGTGACATACATAAAATAAGGTCTTCCCTTACTTCCCAAAAACTAAGACAATAATGGTCTTTGGATAATAGACCCCAATAGGGCATTTGCCACGCGCCGGCGATCTTGAATTTCACTGAGTTGAATTTAGAGAGTTGAATTAGAAAGGTCAGCGTAACTCGGGCAGAACGAGTACGGGCAAGTTAGTAGTCCAATATAGTGAACGAACACTCGTGGCAAATGCCCTATTTGATGCCTTTTAGTGACATAGAACTTCTATGTCACTTCTATGTCTATTAGAAGTTAAATTATTGTGATGCTAAAATGCGACTTTGGCAGTGAAAGGGTTAAGGATGTCCTATGCAGACCTGTTTACCCTCCCGGTTTTGCCGGAATTATCCCGGGAATTTGCAAAAATTCTAGGTCAAATAATAAATGCCGGGTGAACGCTGAAAATCCCGGGATTTCAAAAAAACGTCTATTATTTGTTTCCGCTTGTATGAAAAGACTCAAGGGTTGTAGTTTTGCGCCAAACATGTCGTCAGGCAAGTCAACCGCAGGCGGCAAGCGCCAAAAATCTTCGACAAACGACAGCAGTGATAGGGTGAAACGGCCAAAAGTGAAGCAGAAGTTTTCTCAAAAGTATTTGAAAGTGCCAGGAATAACAAGTTCGCGTTTGGGAGACGAGCATGCACACTACAAGTACTGCAACGTGGACTTCCAAATTTCGCATGGCGGCATAAGCGACACTGCGATGTGAATTCTGTGGGGTTTTTCTCAAATTCCGGGGTTTTCTGTGGCAAATTCCAGGTTGTTCATTATAAGGGTAAACAGGTCTGCCTATGTCATGGTTGTTAGTTGCGGCTCTTTCACTACAAAGCTTATAGGTTATCCAAAGCTGGGAATAAGACCGTATTCGCATTAGACGCGTAAGTTCCGTACGGAAAACCCTAAATAAGTGGAAAAAAGAAGGATAAGGCCGGGTTCGCATTAGACGCGTAAGTTCCGTACGGAAAAGCCTAAATAAGTGGAAGAAAGAAGGATAAGGCCGGGTTCGCATTAGACGCGTAAGTTCCGTACGGAAAACCCTAAATAAGTGGAAGAAAGAAGGATAAGGCCGGGTTCGCATTAGACGCGTAAGTTCCGTACGGAAAACCCTAAATAAGTGGAAGAAAGAGGGATAAGGCCGGGTTCGCATTAGACGCGTAAGTTCCGTACGGAAAACCCTAAATAAGTGGAAGAAAGAAGGATAAAAGTTTACGCATATAGGGGGAAATTCGGACATGTGCGCAAATCTTTTCCATTTTTTGTTTCACTTATTTTGGGGTTTCCGTACAGAACTTACGCGTCTAATGTGAACCCGGCCTAAAGGTTTATGCATGTAGGGGAAATTCGGACACACACGCAAATCTTTTCCCTTCTTTGTTTCACTTATTTATGGATTGCGCACGGGGTTTCGCATGGAATATCCGCTTATGTGTGTGTACACGGCCTTAACAAACAAAAACAAGTCGATGTCGTTCTTAATCCGTTCGTTTCTTGCTCTTAGACGTGTACACTTTAGCTCAGCTTTTTGTGTTAAGTTTCTCGTTCTTCCGATTGAATATTTTCATTCTTTCTCCTTTTTTTCCCCTTCTTTTCTTGTTTTCTTGTTGTTCCTGCATTGCTTTTTATTTGATATATGCACACACCAAAAAAAAGTTAAAACTATATAAAGAGTTGCCATTTTGCGATGCTGCGCGTGAGACAGAACTTTTTTTCTTCTTTTTTTTGGGGGGGGGGCTGTCCCATCTTCTGGGTCGTTACACAGTGGCGTTGCTCCCACGCCGCTCATTCCGATTCCCAATTCGCAGCTGCAGAACTTTGAGACAGGACTTTGTCACCCAGGTGTCAATGAAAGTGTTTGAACGAAGGATTGTTTTTTTCTTTGCTCCAGTTTACACTGTTTTTTTGTTGTTGTTTGGTTGGGTGGTTTTTTTCGTTGTTTAGAAAAAAGAAAAAGAATTCTGATAGAGTGGTGGATTCTTACGAAACGGATGGGACAAATGAAGATTACAAAAATTTTATTATCCATACACTTCACCATGAAAACTTATAGATCGATAATTTACAGATTTGCGAGTCAAGTGGAGATTTAGATCAGACGCTGGTGCTCAGAAGAACGTTTTTGTCGGTGTGTAATGGTTACAGGTTGAATAACTGATGAGATATGTGTCTACATATGATGTCCAGACCCTGCGTGTGGTGGTCATTAGTGTCCGAATATGGTGTCCAGATTCTGATGAAGACGATACATGTACTATTCCATAAATCTGGTATGGTAGTCATTGGCGCGTCTTAAGACAAAAGTTGACGCTGGTAAGTAGCCTGTAAATTAGACAACAAATTAAAGCCAAAAATCGAAATTGAAATACAAAAAACAAAAGATTTAATCACAGAAACGAAACAAGTCACGACGTTTCGGGCTCAACCCGTTGTCCAGTGCTAAAAATAGACGTGACATAGTGACGTACATGACGTTAACATGTAAACAACTTGTGACGCATTGATAAGATTGACGATGGACAGTGTGACATCACTTAAGTAAATATGATTAAAAAAATTAAAAATTGGGGGGTGGGGTGGGGGGGGGGGCTGTCCCATCTTCTGGGTCGTACAGTGGCGTTGCTCCCATGCCGCTCATTCAGAATCCCAACTCACAGCCACACCTCCGCACGTTCAGGTCGCAGAATCCGAGACCAGTAGTCCAAGGGGGGGGCTGAATACCTAATGTTGTGTCAATTTAAGGGATGCGGCTTATAGTCCAGTTTTGATGGTAGTATGAATCCTCATTGAAGACTCATGTCATGTCGAGTTGTTGTTTTTGTGGGTCAGTCATTGCGAAGAACAGACCAGCTGCAAGATTAAACTTTTTCGGGCGCTTTTTGAGTGGGTTTTGTGTGTGTGTGCTCGTTGAGTGTAAAAAGTAAGAGCTTGCTTGATTATGATTGTATGTGCAGTCCGATTATTTAATATCACTTGAATTAAATGGAGAATTTGCATTTTATGGTTATAAATTATGAGTATGTCTTGTTATTGTGATGGGTAAGTTTGTTTGGAATAATTATTGCATGTTGCTGTGTGTGCGTGTGTGTTCTCATGTGTGTGTGTGTCTGTCTGTCGTCTGAGTGGAGAAGCTGGCATGCAATGTTATATGGTTAGAGAGAGAGAGTGTGTGTGTGTGTGTGTGTATCTGTCTGTCGTCTGAGTGGAGAAGCTGGCATGCAATGTTATATGGTTAGAGAGAGAGAGTGTGTGTGTGTGTGTGTGTGTATCTGTCTGTCGTCTGAGTGGAGAAGCTGGCATGCAATGTTATATGGTTAGAGAGAGAGAGAGAGTGTGTGTGTGTGTGTGTGTGTGTATCTGTCTGTCGTCTGAGTGGAGAAACTGGCATGCAATGTTATATGGTTAGAGAGAGAGAGTGTGTGTGTGTGTGTGTATGTATCTGTCTGTCTTCTGAGTGGAGAAACTGGCATGCAATGTTATATGGTTAGAGAGAGAGAGTGTGTGTGTGTATGTATCTGTCTGTCGTCTGAGTGGAGAAACTGGCATGCAATGTTATATGGTTAGAGAGAGTGTGTGTGTGTGTGTGTGTGTGTGTATCTGTCTGTCTTCTGAGTGGAGAAACTGGCATGCAATGTTATATGGTTAGAGAGAGAGAGTGTGTGTGTGTATGTATCTGTCTGTCGTCTGAGTGGAGAAACTGGCATGCAATGTTATATGGTTAGAGAGAGAGTGTGTGTGTGTGTGTGTATGTATCTGTCTGTCGTCTGAGTGGAGAAACTGGCATGCAATGTTATATGGTTAGAGAGAGAGTGTGTGTGTGTGTGTATGTATCTGTCTGTCTTCTGAGTGGAGAAACTGGCATGCAATGTTATATGGTTAGAAACGAAACGAAACGAAACAAATTTTTATTTATACAGGGTAATGAGATAAGCATTGCTTTTTTACACTCAGCCCTGTGGGCAAACAAGAAACTAACAGACCAACAAATAAATAATGCAAAAACATTATAAAGTAACATATAAGCATCAAAGCAATCCTTCAAACCATCATCAAGAATAGCAATATATACAAAATAGCAATGTAAGAGGGAGACGAGTTAAGGACAACAGACAGACAATATAAGGAAATTGAAAAGCATGTGTGTGTGTGTGAGAGAGAGAGAGAGAGGGGAGATGGGGGGGGGGGGGGGGGGGGGGACGGGACAGATAGCTTGGCAGACAATAGGTAAACAGACGAGATGAACAGACGAATATACAGGCATGTGTCAGGTATAATGATAAATTATTTAAAAATCATTTGTAATAATATAATCCTTGAATTGTTTCATGAACGATGGATGACTTGATATTTGTTTTAAATACACGGGTAATGCATTCCATAGCGAACCTCCGGAATAGTGCAGACTGGATTTATATAAATCTAATCTTGGTCTATGAAGAACAATTTTGTGTATGTGTCTCTTATTATTCAACTGAAATTTATTTGTTATTCTGGAAGGCGCCATTCCAATCATTATTTTGTGCATAAGCCTTCCTTTGTTAAATTTTAGTCTGTTTTAGTTTAGAGAGAGAGTGTGTGTGTGTGTGTGTATCTGTCTGTCGTCTGAGTGGAGAAACTGGCATGCAATGTTATATGGTTAGAGAGAGAGAGTGTGTGTGTGTGTGTGAATGGATAAGTTTGTATGGAATTGTATGCTTCTGTGCGTGTGTGCCTGTGTTTGGGTGGAGAAACTGGCATGCAATTTTATGTGTGTGTGAATAGATAAGTTTGTATGGAATTGTATGGTGTGCGTGTGTGCCTGTGCCTGGAGGAGCTTGCATGCAATTTTATATTGTTGTGTGTGTGTGAATGGATAAGTTTGTATGGAATTGTATGTTGCTGTGTGTGTGTGCCTGTCTTTGAGTGGACAAGCTTGCATGCAATGTTATATGGTTGTGTGTGTGTGTGTGTGTCGCACACATGTGATTCCGTGCCACACTCGTGAGTTTACTTGTAAACTGCTTGGTAAGTAATATTTTATTTTATCTCATTTTTAGCTTTCACACCCTACGCTGACACCGTACGAATATGACCCGCTCACATCACACTTACAAGAAACATCTTTATTGTACACCAAGATCCCCACCACAATTAATGGGAAGGTGTCGGCTGAATACAGCGGGGAGACCAGTGAAAACTGAAACCGGACACATATGACGTACCTTGCCCATTATGGCCTGGGAACGAAGAAGAAGAGGTAAAGGTAAAGATGTGCCACCCCACCTACATTTCTCGGGTAATTGTATTTTGCCGTATTTGCCTTTCTTGCCATACATAAAGCTGTATTTTAGGAACATTTTTAGCTAATAACCTTTTTGGAATACTAACCCTAGCCCTAAACCTAACCCTACCCCCCACCCTATAAGACGGAAAAACGCAATGAACCACAACTGTGACAAATCGCGGTGTACTGCAGTACATAGTGGGGGGTAGGGTTAGGTTTAGGGGTAGGGTTAGATTTAGGGGTAGGGTTAGGTTTAGGGTTAGTATTCCAAAAAGGTTATTAGCTAAAAATGTTCCTAAAATACAGCTTTATGTTTGGTCAGAAAGGCAAAAACGGAAAAAAACAATTACATGTAACCGAGAAATGCAGCAGGGGTGTCAGAAGCCTAGGAATTTACCCCTTTCACTGCCAGCCATATTTCAGCCAAAAATGTCCATTAAGTTTTACATGGGTAGAGAATAAAATCCATCTGCAGTATTGGGGATTCTTCTGTGACATATAAAATAAGGTATATCCTTACTTCCCAAAATTAAGACAATATGTCTTTGGATAATAGACCCCAATTTGATGGCTTTCAGTAACATAGGTGTTAAATCACTGTGGTGCTAAAATGCGACTTTGTCGGTGAAAAGGTTAAACACCGCAACCAGCAAACAACGTTATAGGGTGTGCCCACCCAATCAGTGAATAGCAGTTCCTCGGGACTTTCTGGCCACAATGAGGGGGGGGGGGGGGGGGGGGGGGGGGGGGGGGGGGGGTTGTTGTCATGAGTTTGTCTCGCCAGCAACAGTGGACACACCCAATGTTCTGTGTAGCCACGCTTTTGTGATTTTCAAATTGGGGGGTGGTATTGTTTGTTGAGCTATTGTATCAAAACTGATCGCACGATTGCAGGAAAACTTTATGAATTTGTGTACACAAATAATTGAATTAGACATCTGCAAAATTTGAAATCATCTGAATGAGCCGTTCTTTGATGCGCGTGTAAACTGCACATGTGTGCTTTCTATTGTCTGGCACTATGCTAAGCTACAAAGTTTGAGAGAGAGAGAGAGTCACACACAGAGAGAAAGAACACTCTCGCATTGTCTATGCTATAATAAGCTACAAAGTTTGAGAGAGAGAGAGAGTCACACACAGAGAGAAAGAACACTCTCGCATTGTCTATGCTATAATAAGCTACAAAGTTTGAGAGAGAGAGAGAGAGTCACACAGAGAGAGAAAGAACACTCGCATTGTCTATGCTATAATAAGCTACAAAGTTTGAGAGAGAGAGAGAGAGTCACACAGAGAGAGAAAGAACACTCTCGCATTGTCTATGCTATAATAAGCTACAAAGTTTGAGAGAGAGAGAGAGAGTCACACACAGAGAGAAAGAACACTCTCGCATTGTCTATGCTATAATAATAGCATTGCTGTCATTGATACGATAAAGTTGTCTTTTAGTAAAGCAGTGTATGTATTAATGAACCCTTTCACCGCCAATGTCACATTTTTGCACCGCAATGGTTTAACACCCATGTCACTAAAAAGCATCAAACCAGGGCCCGTTACCTGAAGACCCTATTTTCGTAATGTTGGGAGGTAAGGATAGGCCTAATGTTATACATGTCACAGAGGGATTTGCAATATTGCAGATTTTTTTTTTCTCTATCCAGGTAAGCTTAATGGTATTTTATGGCTGGCGGCGAAAGGGTTAATCTACGCATACCCTCTCCATTACTAACAACAAAATGGCTGTCATTGTTGTGATTGTTAACAGACAATGCAGCACTTAGTTCGTTTCTTGTTCGGCCATCAGGCCTAAATGTAATAGATCGAACGCTACATTATTTTGTCAAGACAACGGAGATCCAAGTATTAGTCTGCTTAATGAATTCATTGCTTATAAATCGGTGTTATGGTAAGCTTGCCTAGGAGAGGCACAGACAGATGGATAAACAGACGGACACACGCGCGCACACTGAACTTGCATGCACACATACGTGCGCGCGCACGCGCACGCACACACGCGCGCACGCGGAGGGTGCCAGTGGGGGGTGGGAGGGGTCAGAGACAGACAGACATCGACGGAGTCGCCACATTCACACACACACACTCACACTATGCGTGTTCAGTTGCCCTGACGGCTTTGCCACTATACGGATTTTACCAAATGAATCCGAAATATTGCAAGTGTTTTGTTGTTTTTATGTGTGTGTGCGCGCGCGCGCGCGCGTGTGTGTGTGTGTGTTTAAAGAAAGAAGAAACTAAAATGGAAGGCATCGTTGTGATAAGAAGGAGAAGCGTTAATGTACGAGAAAGAGAGAACGAGTGAGGTAGGCCTAGATTGTGTTAATGTGAGAGGGAGAGAGATTCACAGAGAGAGAGAGAGAGGGTGTTCTATGTGTTAATAATCGGAGAGAGGGGACTGTTTTCATGAATGAGAGAGAGAGAGAGAGGTGTATAGTGTCCTGTGTGTTCAGAGAGAGAAGGAGAGAAGTTCGATCTTGATGAATGAGAGAGTGAGATGATTGTGTTAATGAGAGGTAGAGGGGTTCCATGGCAAAATAATGTGTTGATTGTGGCCACGCACTGTCAAGAAGAAGAAGAGAGAGAGAGGCGTTTTAATAAACGAGAAACACACTCACGCAAGCGCACACGCGCACACACTCTCTCTCTCTCTCTCTCTCTCTCCCTCTCTCCCTCTCTCTCTCTCTCTCTCACCCTCTCTCTTTATGAGGGCAGGATGAAAAAAAGCTTTGTCAGCTTATTCTTTAACCCTCAATAAAGATTATTTTGACTTGACTCTCTCTCTCTCTCTCTCTCTCTCTCTCTCTCTCTCTCTCTCTCTCACACACACACACACACACACACACACACACACACAGATAGAAAGAGAGAGCCTTATATTATTTTGCTGACATTGCATCGCCTGGAGAGAGAAAAAAAGACGAGACATCGAGGGAGGGGCCCCCCCCCCCCCCCCCACACACACACACAAACACACACACACACACACACAGTGGAAATAAAATTTTGACTGGACTTCACACACACACACACACACACGTACATCTGGAAATTAAATTTTGACTTGACACACACACACACACACACACACACACACACACTACCCACAGGTGAAAGTTACGCAATAACCCGTGTTAATTGCTTAAGACCCACTCATGATTACATTCCTGGTATACCTGCTTCTCGCATCGCCATCTTTCACTGATCATCCTCACGAGTCTCTCCCCGTGGGGATTTCGGGGGGACTTTCGTTAAAAAAAAAAAGTTCCCCCGACCGTCTGGAAGTTCCGTGCTTGTAACTTCCTCTAATCTGCCATTCTCTTTGACTCTGCCTTTTCCCTTTGCTTTCTATCATCTACTATCTTTCTGACTTATTGGCCCATTCTCCTGCCTTTTTTTTTCCAAAAAAAAAATCTTCCAAATAATGTTTCTGCTTTGATCGAGCTCCTCCGAAATCGGAATGTGTCGATGTCCGCAGCGGGGAGATCAGTGGAAACTGAAAACGGACACATATAGTTACGTACCTTAGGCCATGTTCACATTAGACGCGTAAGTTCCGTACGGAAAACCCTAAATAAGTGGAAGAAAGAAGGATCAAAGTTTACGCATATAGGGGAAAGTTCGGACACGTGCGCAAATCTTTTCCCTTCTTTGTTTCACTTATTTATGGATTGCGCACGGGTTTCCGCATGGAATATCCGCTTATGTGTGTACGCGGCCTTACCCATTATGGCCTGGGAACGCAGAAGAAGAAGAACCCCCACCCACTCTCTGCTAATAAGTCCACCACTTTCTCACCCTCATCCTAACCCTCTCCCGACTCCCTCAGGAGATAGATACATTGTCTGCGAAATTATGGTTCTTCCTAATTAATAAACCCCGCCCTTTACAGAAGGGAGTTTCTTAACTGAATTTGACTTCCAGCACCTCCGCCAAGGAGGAATCACCGATTTAACGGTTTGATTTCTAGGAAATCAGAGCAAAGTGAGTGTTGCGATCTCTGTAAAGGGTGTTTTCCTGGTGATCTCGACGTGTTTCTTGCAAAAAACTCATCCATCAGGGTGCCCCTTTAAACCCGTTATTACATCATTGTGGTAAGCAGTTCAGTTCAGTGGTTTATTTGACGTCCGTTCACCATTGATAATATCAGACCAAAAAATAATGAAGCAAATAATAATAAAGATGATGATGATAATAATAACAACAACAATGATAATAATAATAAAGGTAAACTCTATCTAACCATAACTGTTAACATAAGAAATCAACGAAATAACAAAATTAACTTATTGGGAGAAAAAGGGGTGCGTAGCGCTATCGCCACGTATCGAAAGAACTACCCGTTGTTACCACTACGACCCATAGAGAACAATTGATGATGACTGTGCCAATCTGTCAGTTTGAATTCCGACAGCCTAACCCTAACCCTATTCCTAACCCTAACCCGAACGCTTTTCGTAACCTAACCCTATTCCTTATCTAAGTTTAATCCTATTTTAACCCTAACCCTATCCCTTAGTTTGCCGTAGTGATTTAGCCCGGTAGTGTTATCGATACGTAGTGATAGCCGTACTGATTTATCTTTGGTAGTGTTGT
>CM065706.1:9145935-9148435 GCA_017654935.2 Phymorhynchus buccinoides
GGAATGTACAATGAACCAACCAAAATCTGCAAGTTTGCAACCAAGTAGTTTCACACATATACGTGTGTGTATAATAAGGATAAATAACATTAGGCATAAAATCAGGTTCTTGCACCAAAAGAGTTAAAGTAAAAATCAAACACGAGAATGAATATGTGCACATAATTATACCAGCATATTTACCAATTATTTTCACTAACACCTCTACTACTTACTCAACCTGAAACATAGGATCTGGATCAAAAATAGAATCAAACAAAAGTAAATATAAAGCAATTATTTTTTCTCCCAAACACATTCAATATTACTTACGAGTTGGGCTACAGCAGAGGGTTTGTTCCTACAGTGTTGACTCAGCCAGGTTTTAGTTTGCTTGTGACTAGACTAAGAGTTTTGCCTCCCACTATGCATTTCAAATCTACTCAGTATTTTTATTGGCTGGGTAGTAGACAAGAGAGAACGCTACAGATCACGCGTCTTAGTATAAACAGCTGTCACATGCTTACAGTGACGTCACATGCTTGTCCATGTCAAAACCGTATGACCGGGGTGGAGACAGAGACCACAAGGCGCCAATTGTGAGTGGGGAATTCTGTGATGTCACAGGATGGTAGACCGCCGATACGATTAAAGAGTGGCGGGGTGAAATAGTAAGGGGGGGGGGGGGGGGGGGGTGTAGAGGAGAAAGTGGGGCGTGCGTGACACATTCCATCACATAGGGGCTAAAATAATATTAATAATAATAATACTTAATAATGCTTATATAGCGCATAATCTTGCTAAGCAACTCAATGTGCTTTTCACTCACCATTCGTACAAGCATTTCTAACAGACTGGCTCACGTAAGCTCTCCTCACCATACATCTCTCAGAGATGAGATTTTCCCTCCAACATTACTGGAGGATTTCCTCCTTTTTGATGGCCCCAGGGGTCATTTTTGAGAATAAATCCATTGAGAAAATTGGGGGGTAGGGGTGTTAGGTTTTGTGTTGAATCGTAAATGCAGCAAGAAGCTCGATTGATATTTTGTTCTCGATTGGTTCATTCTCAAATGGACATTTCCGGTTACTGCTTGGTTCATTCTCAAATGGACATTTCCGGTTACTGCTTGGGGCAGCCAAGACTGCTCTATTTATCATTACTCTGCGGTTAGCAAAGCTGAAAGCGGAAGTTATCCATTTGTTGATGTAGCCTACACCGGGCCCCGAACCCCCGGCTTCTTTTTTCCTCCTTTTTTAGGTTTTCTGAGAATCTCATCTCTGATATAATTATGAAATGAATACATTAGAAATGTGAAAGTTTGTCCTTGTTTCCGAACAATGTCAATGATGCTTGGTCAGTTCTCTGTTTGTGTTTATATTATGTTTTAGTTCGAAAGATCACACAAGATTAAAGAAACACCAGTTCATCGGCTACATTCCCCCCACCCCCTACCCCACCCTCCAACTCTCGACTCCTCTTCCACCCACCCCCCACCCACACCACACCCCACACACTCAACCCCCCTCACCCTCAAACCCCATCGTCATGAACTCATCATCAATGTCGTTCTCAACGTCATCGTCATCATCGCCGCCCACGCCCCCTTCCCCTTCCCCACCCTCCCCCGTCCCCTCGCGCTCTCGCCCCTTCCCCCTCCCTCTCTCTCCCCATCCCCCATCCCCATCCCCGTCCCCTACCGCCGCTCTCTCCTTCCCGCCCATCGAGGAGAGAGTGGAGGAGGAGGAACGCGCCGCGGAGGAAACCGCGCGCTGCCCGCCCTCGCCGCTCGCCCACTACTACAGCGGCTTGACGCTCTCCGACCGCTACGCCTGGCCCGCGTTCCTCGGGGACTGGGCGTGGGAGGAAAGCGGTCAGCCGCGCCGCGGTGCGTTTTGGTTTGAACATTGTATTGGTCTGTGTTGTGTCGCGTTTAGTTGTACTTTTGTGCTTTTGACGCTCGCCCACTACTACAGCGGTTTGACGCTCTCTCCGACCGCTATGCCTGGCCCGCGTTTCTCGGGGATTGGGCGTGTAGACTAAGGAAAGCGGTCAACCGCGCCGCGGTGCGTTTTTGTTTGAACATTGTATTGGTCTGTGTTGTGTCGCGGTTAGTTGTACTTTTGACGCTCGCCCACTACTACAGCGGTTTGACGCTCTCTCCGACCGCTACGCCTGGCCTCGCGTTTCTCGGAGATTGGGCGTGTAGACTGAGGAAAGCGGTCAACCGCGCCGCGGTGCGTTTTTGTTTGAACATTGTATTGGTCTGTGTTGTGTCGCAGTTAGTTGCATGTTTGTATTTTTGACGCTCGCCCACTACTAGTACTACAGAGGCTTGATGCTCTCCGACCGCTACGCCTGGCCCGCGTTTCTCGGGGATTGGGCGTGGGAGGAAAGCGGTCAGCCGCGCCGCGGTGCGTTTTTGTTCAACATTGTATTGGTCTGTGTTGTGTCGCGGTTAGTTGTATTTTTGTGTTTTTGTGGCTCGCCCACTACTACAGCAGTTTGACGCTCTCTTTGA
>CM065706.1:9153435-9155935 GCA_017654935.2 Phymorhynchus buccinoides
CAATACTGGAGGCAATGCCCGGAGGCAGTACGAAACCAGTAAAGTCCCGATTTTTTTTAAATTAATGCAGATAGGTGTAGCGGTGACCACGCCTCGGTTAAACTTCATCGGCTATGGCACCGCCACAAGTATTTAACAATTGAAGTGATAAAAAGTGTTTTGGGTATTTTGGTAAGCCCTACTTTATAGTCACAGAGGCGTCTCTGTGAAATTCGGGTTGCTCCCACCATGCCAGCCAGAGGCGTGCCACCCTTTTTCAAGTTTCTTTTGTTGTTGTTGTTGCATGCGACTTTTGTGTGACTGATGAGGAAGGAAAGGGGGAGGTGTGTGTGTGGGGGGGGGGAGGGGAGGAGGGGTAAATTTGGACCAAATGACAACTTTTTTCGTTGCCGCTGGGTTTAACGTGTGCTAAGTGCATGGGCACACGGCCGGGGCCGCCTCGGTTTATCGTCTCATCCGAAAGACTCCACGTTCAGATCGTTAAAGCCTAGTGTAGAGTGAGAGGGGGGGGGGGGGGGGGGGGGGGGGGGGGGGGGGGGGGGGGGGGGGGGGGGGGGGGGGGGGGGGGGGGGGGGGGGGGGGGGAACACTCTGTACGGTACCCCAGGTTCAACTGAACTCGGGTTTATTGCATACGAGGCGAACGCGTTACCTCTGTGCCACTCTACACACGCGTTTTGAAAATCCTAATGAGAATGACCTCCTCCACAGACTCAACAACCCTTTTGCCCCACAGCCAGTTTTGGGGGAAGAAAGGTCAATGTTATTCTTGCCCTCAGGGTAGGGGGGAAAAAACACACACAAACTTGCCACCATCACCACCTCTCTCTCTCTCTCTTGCGATCAATCTGGCAGTGCTAAGGTCTCTCTCTCTCTCTCTCTCTCTCTCTCTCTCTCTCTCTCTCTCTCTCTCTCTCTCTCTCTCTCTCTCTCTCTCTCTCTCTCTCTCTCTCTCTCTCTCTCTCTCTCTCTCTCTCTCTCTCTCTCTCTCGCTCTCTCTGGCCTTCTAAAGGTTATTATACAGAGCTCAAGGAAGAGCCTTGATAGGGGCTGTGGGCCTAAATCATTAAACATTTCTGAGTTCTGAGCTCTCTCTCTCTCTCTCTCTCTCTCTCTCTCTCTCTCTCTCTCTCTCTCTCTCTCTCTCCGTCCTCTCTCTCTCTCTCTCTCTCTGGCCTTCTAAAGGTTATTATACAGAGCTCAAAGAAGAGCCGTGATAGGGGCTGTGGGCCTAAATCATTAAACATTTCTGAGTTCTGAGTTCTCTCTCTCTCTCTCTCTCTCTCTCTCTCTCTCTCTCTCTCTCTCTCTCTCTCTCTCTCTCTCTCTCGCTCTCTCTGGCCTTCTAAAGGTTATTATACAGAGCTCAAGGAAGAGCCTTGATAGGGGCTGTGGGCCTAAATCATTAAACATTTCTGAGTTCTGAGCTCTCTCTCTCTCTCTCTCTCTCTCTCTCTCTCTCTCTCTCTCTCTCTCTCTCTCTCTCTCTCTCTCTCTCTCTGGCCTTCAAAAGGTTATTATACAGAGCTCAAGGAAGAGCCTTGATAGGGGCTGTGGGCCTAAATCATTAAACATTTCTGAGTTCTGAGCTCTCTCTCTCTCTCTCTCTCTCTCTCTCTCTCTCTCTCTCTCTCTCTCTCTCTCTCTCTCTCTCTCTCCTCTCTCTCTCTCTCTCTCTGGCCTTCAAAAGGTTATTATACAGAGCTCAAGGAAGAGCCGTGTTGTCTCGGGGCAGAATAACAGAAATACTGTAGCACCGTCAGACTACAATCCGCATCTTCCAACAATCCACATTGATTTTAACCCTTTCACCGCCAGCCATATTTCAGCCAAACATTTCCACTAAATTTACCTGGGTCGGTATTCACGTTGAGATAGCATGAGACTTAGCATGATGCTAACTTAGAAGCTCTTCCAATGTCCTATAGGATTTAATAGGACTTTTGGAAGAGCTTCTAAGTTAGCATCATGCTAAGTCTCATGCTATCTCGACATGAATACCGTCCCTGGAGTATTGGGGATTCTTCTGTGACAGATAAAAAATTAGGTCTAACTTTCCTTCCCAAAACTAAGACAATAGGGTCTTTGGATAATAGACCCCAATTTGATGTCTTTTAGTGACATAGGTGTTTAATCACTGTGGTGCTAAAATGCGACTTTGGCGGTGAAAGGGTTAAAAATATGAAAAAATAAGCGACACGACCAGAGAGGGCCGGCAACTGAAATAGTATCCAAAGGGAAATAAATAGGTATGAAAAAATCTCAGTTTACTGCTGGCACCGTTCCTCCAGCCTACAGGACTCAAAAGTTAGAGCATTTCAAATGATATAATACTAAAATTGTTTAAAAAAATTTGTCCCTATGTCTTTGAAATGAACATTAAAACAAAAACTGGTTAGATTAATTTGGTATTTTGATCTATGTTCTAAAAATCATAAAGAGTGTTAGTTTAGTTTTTCCTCCTTATTATGGAGGCAATGGCAGAACCCAAGCCGAGGACA
>CM065706.1:9165935-9173435 GCA_017654935.2 Phymorhynchus buccinoides
AAGCCCCTTACGAAGGGGAGGAACATTTTACAAAACCACATAAGACACACACAAAATTCATAATGCGCCATAATTCTATCCAAATACAAAACCATACATATGTCATTGCAGAGTATGGAACATTTTTCCACATTTGTATAGCTAAATGTTTTAGAATGTTTTCATTTTTTGATGCAAGCAAAGATTCTATCTTATAAACACAAGGGTTAGCATAATACAGAGGTAAAATTCAACGTTTTTCTCAAGAGAGAGAGAGAGAGAGAGAGAGAGAGAGAGAGAGAGAGAGAGAGAGGAGGAGGAGAGAGAGAGAGAGAGAGAGAGGGAGAGAGAGAGAGAGAGAGAGAGAGAGAGAGAGCGAGAGAGAGAGAAGAGAGAGAGAGAGAGAGAGAGAGAGAGAGAGAGAGAGAGAGAGAGAGAGAGAGAGAGAGAGAGTGTTCAGGTTTCAGGCTTCGAATGTCTTAAATAATGTTCATAAGTCATCGGACTCCCAACAAAGAATACTTTAGTTTTGTAAATTGTGTTCACTTCGGATTTCTGAACGTTTTATGAGAGAGAGAGAGAGAGAGAGAGAGAGAGAGAGAGAGAGAGAGAGAGAGAGAGAGAGAGAGAGAGAGAGAGAGAGAGAGACAGAGACAGACAGACGACAGACAGACAGACAGAGACAGACCGGGAGGTGTTTGGGTTGGTAATAACTCAAGAGTAACGAAGACACACATCATAATAATTATTATTTTTAGTGATTCAACCCACCCACCCCCTCACACACACACCCTTCTCTCTCTCTCTCTCTCTCTCTCTCTCTCTCTCTCTCTCTCTCTCTCTCTCTCTCTCTCTCTCTCTCTCTCTCTCTCTCTCTCTCTCTCTCTCTCTCTCTTCATAAAACGTTCAGAAATCCGAAGTGAATAAAATGTACAAAACTAAAATATTCTTTGCAAACATTAACATACATGTACATTAGTGTCATCATATTTTCGAACCAGTCAATCTGGCTGTTCAATTCCCTCCTTGAAAAATCAATCTCTCTCTCTTTCTCTCTCTCTCTCTTTCTCTCTCTCTCTCTCTCTCTCTCTCTCTCTCTCTCTCTCTCTCTCTCTCTCTCCTCTCCTCCCCTCCTCCCTCCCTACCCCCCTCCCCCTCCTCTCTCCTCTCTCCCTCAAATCTGCCACCCCCCACACCACCACCACCACCCACCACCACCACTCTCTCGGGGTTTCTTCCCACCACCACAGGTGAGCTCCATGGAAGAGCAATGCAACCAGCTGGAGAGGGACAACCAGAGACTGCTGAGCAGGCTGAACACGCAGCAGGAGGAGGCAGCAGGAGGGGGCAACCCACCCGAGGAGACCCCGCCGCACCGCCACAACGGGGGCGACGACGATCCGCACCAGTACCCCTCTCAGGTGGTAGCCGAACTGCAGGGAGACCTGAAAACTTCGGAGCTGGAGGTGAGAGAACCGCTGATGTATTTAGATGTTCGGATTGTTGGGGTTTTTTTCTCTCTCGAACTTCGTGGGGTGGTGGGGTCGTCATGAGATCCGTGAGTGTATCACTGTAGGAATGAAACGAGGAGTCCATTTCCCCCCAAAAAAAATAATGAGCCGGTAATGTGCCACTGTTTGTTGCGTTAAAACTTACACTTCAGCAGCAGACGTCACGGGTCATAATTAATTGGGTGGTAATTAGGCGGGCCTTTTAGTTTTACTAAAACCTTAAAGGACCTCTGCATGTTAAGTTCAAGTTTTGTTTATGGGTGGTTTTTTAAGCGCGTACCCAAGTGAACATCTTCAACCTGAATGACAGAAGACAAGGGGGATAATAATAATAATAATAATAATAATAATAATAATAATAATAAGAAGAAGAAGAAGAAGAAGAAGAAGAAGAAGAAAGAAAAAAGAAGAAGAAGAAGAAGAAGAAGAAGAAGAAGGAGGAGGAGGAGGAGGAAAAAGAAGAAGAAGAAGGAGGAGGAGAGGAGAAGAAAAAGAAGGAAAAGAAGAAGAAGAAGAAGAAGAAGAAGAAGAAGAAGAAGAAGAAAGAAGAAGAAGAAGAAGAAAAGGAAAAGAAGAAGAAGAAGAAGAAGAAGAAGAAAAAAGAAGAAGAAGAAGAAGAAGAAGAGAAGAAGAAGAAGAAGAAGAAGAAGAAGAAGAAGAAGGGGAGGAGGAAGAGAAGAAGAAGAAGAAGAAGGAGGAGGAGGAGGAAGAGGAGGAGGAGGAAGAATAAGAGGAGGAGGAGGCAGAGGGGAAAAAAGGGGGAGAATAATAATAAGAAGAAGAAGAAGAGAGAAAAAAAGAAGAAGAAGAAGAAGAAGAAAAAAGAAGAAGAAGAAGAAGAAGAAGAAGAAGAAGAAGAAGAAGAAGAAGAAGAAGAAGAAGAAGAAGAAGAAGAAGAAGAAGAAACCGACCATGCGAGAACACTGTCCATCCTCAGTATATTATAGTCAACATCCCTGGCATCAAGTAGCCAAAATAAGCAGGGCTCTGGCCATATGATACCGGCTTCCCTACAGTTGGGCATACCAAGACACAAATTACTCCAAATAGTCTACAAAGATGAAACAAGTGGACAAGACACGTGTATACGTGTTCATGATTATAGGCCTACAGATTAATTCCATGAACCTCACACAGGGCACGATAATTATTATACTCACTAGCGCAACGCCGATTACCAGTAACGCCTAGTAACGGTAACGCCTAGTAACGGTAACGCCTAGTAACGGTAACGCCTAGTAACGGTAACGCCTAGTAACGGTAACGCCAAGTACTGGTAATGCTGAGTACAGCAAATTTGAAGCGATTTGGTTAAGAAAAGGCGGAGTTATAAGGCCCCGTTTCCCGTTGGCGCTGCTCTGAGAGTGATGCGCTCTCCCTAGTAACGGTAACACCTAGTAACGGTAACGCCAAATACTGGTAACACTGAGTACAGCAAATTTGAAGCGATTCGGTTAAGTAACGGCGGAGTTATAAGGCCCTGTTTCCCGTTGGCGCTGCTCTGAGAGTGACGCGCTCTCCCGATTCTCTTCAAAGTTTCTGCCAGGCTTTGTCCCTGCCATAGCAAGCCTGACAGCAAATTTGAAGCGAATCAGCTAAGAAACGGCGGAGTTATTTGTGAAAAAGTGAAGCGGCGTATATCGCGCGCGTTTATGAATCGATTCGCTTCAGGTTTGGCGCATCCATAGTCACCTTTCCCGGTCATGTACCTGCCAAATGTGAAGGCAATTGGTCGAGCAATACCGGCGGATACGGGCGCCAAGAGGCCGGCGGATACGCGTTTCGCGCATTTGCCAAACCGTGCAAATGACATGGCCGCAGTGGATGCGCGTTTCGCGCATTTGCCAAACCGCGCAAATGATACAGCCGCCTCAGTTGCCGTTGCCATCGCCCCGTTAGGGCTCACAGCAAATTTGAAGCGATTCGGTCGAAAAACGGCGGAGTTATAAGGCCCGTTTTGTGTTTCAGACACACACACACACACACACACACACACACACACACACACGGACACTTGGCTTATTACTATATGATGATGATGATGATGTGCTCACATCATACATTCGCGTGCATACTCGTGAGATTGCTTATACTCGCACACACACACGCGCGTTGGCGGGCGCGCGCGCGCGCACATACACACACACACACACACACACACACACATATATATATATATACGTACACGCACGCGCACGCACACACTCACACACACACGCACACGCACACACACAAACAAACAAAAAGTATATTATTAATATTTGCTTATTCAATGTTCCATCTGGAAATAAAATTTGGATTTGACTTGACACCCCCCCCCCCCCCCCCCCATACACACACACATACACACATACACACTCACTCACGCACGCAGGCACGCACACACATTCGGCTCTGTATCTCTCTCCACCTCTCTCTCTCTCTCTCTCTCTCTCTCTCTCTCTCTCTCTCTCTCTCTCTCTCTCTCTCTCTCTCTCTCTCTCTCTCTCTCTCTCTCCTTCTGTCTGTCTGCCTCTCTGTGTGTCATGTGCCCCTGTCTGTCTTTCAGTCTCTCGTCCGTGTGACTGCCTCTCTGTCTGTGTGGCTCTCTTTCTATCGTTTAAAGATAGCCCCCCCCCCCCCCCCCCCCCCCCCTCCCCCCCCCCCCCCCCCCCCCCCCCCCCCCCCCCCACCCCCCCCCCCCCCCCACACACACACACCCACGTCATGTGTTACATTCCCTCTTATGCTTGGAAGATTTCTTAAGATTTCTTATCAGCTATAAGAGGGAAAACACGTGAAAACCACGATTTTGACACGTGACGTGGTGGGTCTTTAGAGGTACACCCTGACGGATGAGTTTTTGCAAGAAACACGTCGAGATCACCAGAAAGACAGCCTTTTTAAGGATCGGAACACTCACTTTGCTCTGGTTTCCTAGAAATTAAACCGTCAAAACGGCGATTCCTCCTTGGCGGAGATGCCGGAGAGAGTAGCCATTTTGGATGGGGTGGGTGGAGGTCACTCATTGTGGCTGAAGCGTTTTCTTTTTTTGTAGTGCAGTAAAACAATTTCGAGCTATTCCCTTTGTTGTGAGCGAAACTCCTTTAGATACACTGTATAAAATATAAAATAAAATAAATAAAAAGGCTTGTATTGCGAACATTTCGTGCAAACGATTTGGCGGCCATTAGAAAAGAGACGGCATACGCCTTCTCTTTGGGTGAAAGAATTTGACTTCCAGCACCTCCGCCAAGGAGGAATCGCCGATTTGACGGTTTGATTTCTGGGAAACCAGAGCAAAGTGAGTGTTGCAATCTCTGTTAAGTGGGTTTTCCTGGTGATCTCGATGTGTTTCTTACAAAAGCTCATCTGTCAGTGTGACCCTTAAGGAAACATCCTCAGAATGCATTCATAGCACTTGTCCTTTCCCCTGCAATAAAGTATTAAACTTCTTTTTCTTTCTTGTTGTTGTTGTTTGTTTGTTGTTGCTTGTAACAAGGTGGAAGACCTGCGATCGGAGAACATGGACCTGAGGCAGGAGCTGAAGGAACTGAGGCGGGAGATGGAGGAGATGTACGACACGTTCAGAGAGAACGAGATGGACGAGTTCAGAGAACTGCAAAGGGAGCTTGACCTCACCACCAAGAACTGCAGAGTTCTTCAGTTCAAGCTGAGGAAAGCCGAGAGAAGGGCGGACCAGGTGAGCGAATTTGTGATATAATGGGGGTTTCAGGAGGGCGAATGTGAAGGTGGGGAATTGGGGGAGGGAGGGGTGTGGGTGTGTGTGTGGGGGGGGGGGGGTCGGGTAGGACTGGAGTACAGAGAACTGCGGAGAGAGTTGGACATCACCACCAAAAAAACTGCAGAGTTCTTCAGTTCAAGCTGAGGAAAGCCGAGAGAAGGGCGGACCAGGTGAGCGGATTTGTGATAGAATGGGGGTTTTAGGAGGGTGAAATTGAAGGTGGGTAAATGGGGAGGGGGAGGGGGTAGGGTGGGGGGTAGGACTAGAGTTCAGAGAACTACACAGGGAGTTGGACATCACCACCCAAAACTGCAGAGTACTTCAGTTCAAACTGCGAAAAGCCGAGAGAAGGGCGGATCAGGTCAGTTGAATAGAATGGAATTGGGATAGAGGGGCAGGGGTGGGGGAGGGTGGTAAGTGAGGGTATGGAGTCGAAATAGGTTGGGGGAGGGAGGGGGGAGGGGGGGGGGGCTGGGCTGTCAGAGAACTACAGGGAGAGATGTGGATGGGGTGGCTTAATTGATTGAAGGGTGGAGAGAGGTAGGGACTCACTGATTGATTGATTGATTACTTGATTGATTGACGGATTGATGGATGGATGGATTGATTGTGTGCTGGTCTTCAGGTCGATTGATTAGTTTGTAGATCTGGATTGTTGGACTGATGAATGGATGATCGATCAATGATTGATTGATCAGTTGATTGATTAGTTGATAGATGGGTGGATGGATGTATGGATGGATTGGTGGATGGATGGGTTGGTGGATGGATGAGTGGGTGGATGGATGGATGGGTGGATGGATGGATTGATGGATGGATGGATGGATGGACTGATGGGTGGATGGATGGGTGGATGGATGGATGGATGGATGGATCGATGGATGGATGGATGGATTGATGGGTGGATGGATGTATAGATAGATGGATGGGTGGATGGATGGGTGGGTGGGTGGATGGATGGGTGGATGGATGGATAGATGGATGGATGGATAGATGGGTGGATGGATGGATGGATGGATGGATGGATGGATGGATGGGTGGATGGATCGATGGATCGATGGATGGATGGATGGATGGATTGATGGGTGGATGGATGGATAGATAGATGGATGGGTGGATGGATGGGTGGGTGGGTGGATGGATGGATGGATGGATGGATGGGTGGGTGGATGGATGGGTGGATGATTTGATGGATGGATGGATGGATGGATGGATGGATGGATGGATGGATGGATGAGTGAATGGATGGATGGATGGATGGATGGATGAATGGATGGATGGGTGGATTGATTGATTGATTGACTGATTGATGGGTGGATGGATGGATGGATGGATGAATGGATGGATGGGTGGATGGATGGATGGATGGATGGATGGATGGATGGATGAATGAATGGGTGGGTGGATGAATGGATGGATGGATGGATGGGTGGATGGATCGACGGATTCACTGACGGACTGACTGCTTGCTTGCTTGATTAATTGATTGATTGATGACCTCCAGGTGGAAACGGACCGCATGCACTATGAGGACAAACTGCACGTGCTACAGAACCAGTTTGAGAGCGGGGACGCGCGAGACCACATCGAGGCCTTGGAGGATGAACTCCGCACAGCTAAGGTTTGAACACTTTATTTCACTCTTATCGGATCCTCTAACAACTATTATGGTATCCCTCGTTTCCTAGCTGCAGCCAAAACTTTACGCTACTCAGTTCTGCAATGACCAACAAACATAAGTGAACATAACTTGCAGGATTTGATTAGATTAGGTGAGAATGGCTTCAAATTGTGTGTGGTAATGTAACATGGCGAGTACACAGCTGTTTCCGTCCCACACAAAATCAAGCTATTTAGTTAAAAGAAAAAAAAAATCCGAGATCTAGAAATCTTAGATAAAAACTGTACCAAGCTTTTGTCTGTAAAGATATTTTGGCTGTATGTTCTACATAGTATTTCAAATATATTTAGTTAAAAGCCGGAATCTAGAAATCTTAGATAAAAAAACTGCACCAAGCTATTGTCTGTAAAGATATTTTGGCTGTATGCTCTACATAGTATTTCAAATATATTTCTTCCCTCAGATTTATGGTAAAAACTTTTTTTGTTGAGCAGTATCAATCAACATTTAGTAGAAATAATATAGTTAGTATCACAAACATAAATAAGATTGCCTATGAGTGAAAATCTAGCAATATCCACTGACTATAAGTAATCTTGTCACATACTACAACATATTCTCGACTGTTATTTATGAAAAGTTACTTATAGTTAACTAAAGTTTGC
>CM065706.1:9195935-9203435 GCA_017654935.2 Phymorhynchus buccinoides
GAAGATGGTTGAGTACTGACGCAAACAAGGGAATAACTCTCGCCAATAACCCTATTTGAGGGCCACTTGTAAAATGGCTGCCCTTTTTGCAAGAGTGAATGCCCTTTTTGGTTACTGATTCAACAATTAAGGGCTTAACTCTTGCAGTCAAGGGCGTTTGATAACCCTAGTTGCAGTGGCCAATACGAACAGGCAGGCAATACACAGACAGGCAGAACAGGCAGGCAGACAGACAGACAGACAACATTGAAAAACGTAACCCCGCTTGGCGGAGGTAACTACTTCGTGGAAAGAGGATAACGATGATAATGATAAATGGATGGGATGGGGAAAATAAGCCCTGGCTCCTGCAAGTTTCGATCGAGGAGCGAGTGAGCGGACCCGTTTCCGGAAACCCCTACCCGTGTTTTCTAATGAGATTTCTCTCTCGTCATGGGATAATTGTGTTTGCTTGGTGCGCAACGTTATAGGAGAGGCAAGAGGGGTGGTGGAGTTGGGTGTGTAGGGGGTGTGTGGGGGTAAGGATATTGGAAAGGTGGTGAGGGAATCAGGGGTATAAGAGATCCGAATCGTGAGTTGGTGTGTCATCAGGAAAGTGTGAGTGTGGGGGCAGGGAGGGGTGAGGACAACCGCGACTCAATTTCGTCTTTGTCTCTCGCAGTGTTTGAAAACTTACTCATTTTTGCGCCTCTCCTGGAGGTAGGGTACATCAATTGCGGCACGGATTTGTTTCGCAATTTGTGTAGATCGTAGAAGCTAACGTTAGGGTGACTTTAAATTGTACTTGAACGATCGAAACTGCGCTGAAAACTAAAGCTGTTTTAAAATTGCGAAACGACGAAAATGGTGTTTTGATTACGTCGCTCTTGGTCTGAATCGCGACACATATGGGACATTTTTTTGTAAATACAAATATGGTGGGAACAATACTGGAGGCAATGCCCGGAGGCAGTACGAAACTCAGTAAAGTTCCCGAGTTTTTAACATTAATACAGATATGTGTCGCGGTAACCACGCCTCGGTTAAACCTCATCGGCTATGGCACCGCTACAAGTATTTAACATGAATTAGATGATTGTTTAAAATTCGGTTTTTCTGTATCATCGTTATAAGGAATGTCAGCTGTAGAGATATCTTCTGAAACAAAACAAACGAAGTAAATATAGGCAACATTTCCATTAATGTCTAGTTTTCTTAGACCCATGTCAACAACTTTCAACAGGCGCAATTGACACGGGTGCAATAGGAATTGTTCGGAAATAATTAAGGGGAGTAATCTTATGGTGTATGGGAGTGATCTTATCTAATGAGCAGCTTAGGACGCACATTTCACCGCCAGGGGGCAATCAAACCAGTAGGGGCTTAGCGCGTGATATTCCTAGTTGGGGGTAGTGAGAGAAAGAGAGACGGAGGGACTCATCTCCCTCTCTCTCTCTCTCTCTCTCTCGTCTCTCTCTCTCATCTCTCTCTCTCTCTCTCATCTCTCGTCATCTCTCTCTCTCTCTCGGTCTGTCCCTCCCTCTCTCTCTCTCTCTCTCTCNTCTCTCTCTCTCTCTCTCTCTCTCTCTCTCTCTCTCTCTCTCTCTCTCTCTCTCTCTCTCTCTCTCTCTCTCTCTCTCTCTCTCTCTCTCTCTCCCCCCCCCCCCCTCTCTTCTCTCTCTATTCTCTCCCCGTCTCTCTCTTCTCTCCCTCTCTCCCCTCTCGTCTCTCTCCTCTCCCCTTCCTCTCTCTCTCTCCCTCTCTCTCATCTCTCTCCGTCCGTATCTCTCTCTCTCTCTCTCTCCCTCCCTCTCTCTCTCCTCCCTCTCTCTCTCTCTCTCAGGTCGTCTCGTCCTATGTCTCTATCTCTCTCCTTCTTGTGCTCTCTCTCTCTCTCTCTCTCTTCTCATCTCTCTCTCTCTCTCTCTCTCTCTCTCTCTCTCTCTCTCTCCCCAACTAAGAATATGTCATCTTTGTAAGAATTTATAGGAGCAAACAAAAAAGGCAGGAGAATGGACCAGTAAGATAGAAAGATAGCAGATGACAGTAAGCAAAGGTAAAAAAAAAAAAAAGGCAGAGTCAAAGAGAGTGACAGATTAGAGGGAAGTTGCTAGCACAGAACTTCCAGAAGGTGAGGGGAACTATTTATACAATGTTATGCGCATACTTACAGGTTGACTGCCAGCTCATTACGTACAAGCTAGCGCTATTGTTAATTTTGGATAGCTGTGAGTTTAAACATAACCTCATCACCAAATTCTTTACTTTGCATTGTGGACTAACACCAATATTATGCAGTATTTAGCTCCAATGTCCAGAAAAGTCGTTTTTATTTCTGTCTGATTTTCTCACGTTTTTCTCTCCCCCCCCCCCCCCCCCTGTTGTTACCCCCCCCCCCCCCTCTCACCCCCCCCCTCCCCCCCCCCCCCCCCCCCCCCCCCTCTGTCTGTCTCTATCTATCTATCTACATGGATGCTCCTGTTTTCAGGATGTCCTGAAATGCAGGCTTTTTTTAATTGCCTGAAGTCACTGTCACCGGATTATGAGAATTTGAGAAGCAACGAATTTCCTATTTATAAACGTTTTGTCGGTTTCTCGCATGTGTAGAATATAAAAGAAACGAATACAAATAAATATTTACATGCCTTTACCGGGAACTTTATATTTTTAGGATTGTTTAAGTCAAGTTGTTAACTGGGCGGCCCCTGGACCCCTGCCTTGCAGGATTTTGAAATATCCCAGGAGCACCCATGTCTATATCTACCTATCTATCTATCTATCTGTCTATCTATCTATCTATCTATCTATCTATCTATCTATCTATCTATCTATCTATCTATTTATCTATCTATCTATCTATCTATCTATCTATCTATCTATCTATCTATCTCTCTCTCTCTCTCTATCTATCTATCTATCTATCTATCTATCTATCTATCTATCTATCTATCTATCTATCTATCTATCTATCTATCTATCTATCTATCTATCCATCTATCTATATATCTATCTATCGATCGATCTATCTATCTATCTATCTATATATATATATATATATATATAGGAAAGAAACAGGCATCGTCAAAGGGGTAGTCCGAAATATTTGCCTAATAAATATATGACACCACAGTTTTTCCACTTGTTGTTTTGTTGTACTGTTTTGAATGCTATCTATCTATCTATCTATCTTATCTATCTATCTATCTATCTATCTATTCGAATCATTTAATACATGTTTCAACAGTTATTTCCATTTGTTGTGTTTTCTTTAATGTTTCTGCTATGCATCTATCTATCTATATCAGTTCCCTTCCACCTCTCCTTCTCCTTTACTCCTTTCTCCTCGTTTGCACTTTCCTCTCTCTCTCTCTCTCTCTCGCTCTCTCTCTCTCTCTCTCTCTCTCTCTCTCTCTCTCTCTCTCTCTCTCTCTGTCTCTCTCTCTCTCTGTGTCTGTCTCTCTATCTCTCTCTCTCATGTTCCATGGATTTTCCACCTAAATTAGTTTTCTTGTTGTATTAATTTGTTTGTTTGTTGCATGCTTTTGATTGTGGGCAATGCGTTGAGTTTTTGTCATGCCAAAGCGAAACCTAAGGAGATTTTAATGGGACGTAATTCAAGCAAACGTGTATGCATTTTCTGAAAGAATGTCTTTAAAAATTCAGATGGTAACTGATGATTATGATCATGATAACCACGCTGATAGCAAAAGCATGGTGGTGAAAGAACAATGGTGGGGATAAGGAATATTGACTTTTTTTTCTCTGATTGTGATGCATAAATTATATTTATTTTCCAAAAGGAAGTTAATCTTGTAATATAAACAAATATATATTTAAGACATTCAGCACAGGTTTTACATCGTTATCTCAAAGGTATTAGACAATGCATTGTTAATTTTTATTTATAAAGAATTTGTGATGCTTGTAAAGCTGATGATATGAAAATTAGCGTTATACTTTTAAGGATGTAACATTTTCATAGTTTGATAGTAATGAAACGATCAATGATAGATTCGAATGATAATCTTGAACATTTGTCAGTGATTGTCCTCAGTTTCATACCATCTTCAACCTTAAATTAATAAAACTGTATCTCTGATCAAATGTTTCATAGAACATTAATCAATTATCGTAAGCATGTTATGCTATCTTGATCAAAGTATTCGTAAGAAAAAACACACCAGATAAAGTATTATCTTCCAAATTACTATGATTTTTCTACTCAAAATTATAGTGAACTATAGTTAGCACGACAGCCAATCCAGCATAACCGTTTCATCATCAACACTTTGAATGAGTTATTGGTACGCCATTTATCATAAAATTTTACATAAGTATTTGGTATAATGATCTCTTCTGTATCATTACAGTTTTAATGAAAACCGTGATGAATGATCGTTAGCAAGAACCTCACCCGTTACCAACATAATAAAAAATATATAAATAAAAAAAATAAAAACATAATAATAATAATAATTTTAAAAAAATTATCATCAACATTTAATTAACCATTATTAGCTTCACACCTTATTTAACATAAAAACTTCCATTAAATCCTTAACGAATTACAGTCAGCATGAAATCCTAACTATCATCCAAATATTGTCATAGAAATTTAATGAGTTATAGTTAACATGAAACGTTGACTATTCATCAAAATTTCCATCAAAAGAATATGAGGTATCAGGGTCGGGCCTACGGGTGGGGGTGGGGTGGGGTGGGTGGGGGTGTAGGGGGCTACAGCCCCCACCCTTTTTCCTCAAAAAAACAAAAACGAAATTCATGTCGCCGAGCGGCAGCTAACTTTCCTCGCGGGCTATACCTAGCACTCATCAGCACCACCAATTGATAGATACTTAATGGTTCAAAACATGTTTCAATAGGGGTATGAACAGTAATGGCATTAGTCATTTTGTTCATGCCCAGATTGCACCAGATTGCACTATTTTGCTTCTCGGATGTACAAATGTTCAGGGGGACCCCCCTAGGGGTCTTGGTGGTTCGCACCTTCGATGAATTAGCCCACACCCTTAAACACGTAGGTCCGGCCCTGCGGTATCTTAAGCAGGACACATTGACTGGCATCAGAAGTTCATCGAAAGTTTCATTAATTATCTTTAACAATTCGTCAGATGCATTGATAAATATTTTTTACAAACTATTTGATGGTTCATCATTTTCCATTAATGATGCGTCCAAACTTCAGCAGATCAACTCAGGTATTTAGGGTTTTTTTAAAGTTTTTTTTAAAGCAAAATGTTAAAGAATCATTGTAAGCCTCACATCCTATGGCATCCGACAATGATCCAAACTTTACTGATCATTTGTCAGTATGGCACTCCTCTCTACCATCAAAGTTGCCATCGAAATTCCTTTAAAATTTCAACAACAGCAAAATGCTAAAGAACAAAATTCTCACGAGTTAAAAAAAATAAAAATAAATTATACTATTCCTGATGATCATAATGCTCTGTCCAAATCAATTTCAAAATTTCAGGGGTGATCTACTTTGAAGATTTTACAGAAGTTTTGTGCAAGGTCAGCATGTCTCTCATAATAGTGTTTTTAATTAGGTCAAATAGTAGCATATCACAGTTTGGACGCAAGTCTGGATAAAAGTGCTGATAACTAATAATGACAGAATACATTAAGATAGCCTAAAATGAGCTGTTGACCCTCAAACGTTTTAAGGTCTAGCTAGCTGTTTGCCCTCAAAACCATTTTAAGGCCTAATATATGAATGAAAATCTGTTTAACGTCCTCCGGTCTGGAACAGACGCTCGGACATTAGTAGATATGAATGAAAATCCGTTGAACGTCCTCCGGTCTGAAACAGACACATATGGGGCATTAGTAGATATAAAGATGGTGGGAACAATCCTGGAGGCAATGCCCGGAGGCAGTGCAACTCCAGGAAAGTCCCACATTTTTAACGATACAGATGTATAATCTATATAGAAATATGATTGATTAGTAGATATGAATGAAAAATGGTGTTTTACGTCCTCTCGGTCATAGACACATATGGGACATTTGTAAATACAAAGATGGTGGGAACATTACTGGGGACAATGCCCGGAGGCAGTGCCACACCAGTAAAGTCCCGATTTTTAAAAAAATACAGATATGTGTAGCGGTAACCACGCCTCGGTAAAACCTCATCGGCTATGGTACCGCTACAGTACTGTTTAACTAAACAGTGGAAGTACAAGATAAACGTAATTATTAGTAGATATAAAGATCAAAATAGGCCTAATATAGAACCTCTTCCCCTATTTAACCGTTTGTAGTCGATCTCAAATAAATGAAGTGAAAAAGTATCAAGAAAGAAGGTAACAAATATTAACTTCTTTGGCAAAGGGGACTAATGAACTGTAATAAAACATTTAAACCAGATCTATTCCATATCTCTTCGCTCATTCTCTTCCTTTTTTTTTTTATCTCTCTATTCCTATCTATCTTCTTTTTTTTTTATAATTCTAAGACCAAGAGAAGATAATTCACTGACCTTCTTCTTTGTTATTTCCCTTTTTGCAGGTGATCTCTAGCATCTATACTCGGTCCATAGACTAGTCAAGCCTCCTCTCCCTTCTTCCTTACTGACCTAGAGCTGCGCACGCGCATCCAGCCTCGTGGCCTTGGCCCTTTGACCTTTGACCTCGAGAGGGGTCATGCTTTATTTGCTGTTTCCGGAAGATCTTTTTGTTGGGATCCCAATTTGTAGTGTGGTTTATTATTTTTTTGGTTTATTTTTACATTTTTAATTTATATTTTGCGTGTTGTCTGTTCCCCCCAACATAAAAAATTTTTCTCATTCTCTCAGGATGGTCATGTACATTTTGTTAATTCATTAATTAATAAAAAAGAGTTTGAAAGATTGATTGAGGACATGAAGTAATTGTTAAGAAAAAGCGATTTGGGGACAGAATGTGTTAATCTTTGTTGTAGCCAATTTTTGTTTGTTAATGCATTCATCTCTGGTTGTCTTTTTGTTTGCTTGAAACAAAAAAAATAATAATGTCCATGATGGCAATTTCATTTAAACCTGTAAATTGTTGAGTTTATTTTTATTTTTCTGCTGTGAAGACATGCTTGTTTTCGGTTGGAATAAAGTTGGATTTTGACAGAGAAAAAAACTCAACGCATTGTGCTTGTGTGTGCTTTGATTTGCTGGATTGTATTATTTGGTGTGTGCGTGGGTGGGTGTGGGTGTGGGTGTGGGTGTGGAGTGCATTGGTTTGAGTAGATTAGAGTTTGTGTGTGAGATTAGTTTCCTTCCCTGATCCTATCCACACTCCTCCCTCTATGCCTCACTCTCTGTCTCACTCTCCGTTCCTCTGATTCCTTGCCCGCTTTCTCTGTCTCTCTGTCTGTCTCTCTCCGTCTGTCTCTCTCTCTCTCTCTCTCTCTCTCTATCTCTCTCTCTCTCTCTCTCTCTCTCTCTCTCTCTCTCTCTCTCTCTCTCTCTCTCTCTCTCTCTCTCTCTCTCTCTCTCTCTCTGTATTTTTCTCTCTCTGTGCC
>CM065706.1:9208435-9210935 GCA_017654935.2 Phymorhynchus buccinoides
CTACACACGCACACAAGATGATGTTTCATTGGACCCTTGCCAATACAAACGTATGCCCTACCATACCACAGAGAGAAAGAGAGAAACAGAGGGAGAGAGAGGGAGAGAGAGAGAGAGAGAGAGAGAGAGAGAGAGAGAGAGAGAGAGAGAGAGAGAGAGAGAGAGAGAGAGGGGAGAGAGAGAGAGAGAGAGAGAGAGAGAGAGGGAGAGAGAGAGAGGGGGAGAGACAGAGAGAGAGGATAGAGAGGGGGAGGGAGAGAGAGACAGGGAGAGAGAGGGAGGGAGAGAGAGGGGGGAGAGAGAGAGAGAGAGAGGAGAGAGAGAGACAGAGAAAGAGAGAGAGCGAGACACAGAGAGCGAGAGAGACAGAGAGAGAGAGAGACAGAGACAGACATACACAGAGACAGAGAGAGAGAGAGAGAGAGAGAGAGAGAGAGAGAGAGAGAGAGAGAGAGAGAGAGAGAGAGAGAGACAGAGAAAGAGAAAGAGAGAGAGAGGACACAGAGAGCGAGAGAGACAGAGAGAGAGACAGAGAGAGAGAGAGAGAGAGAGAGAGAGAGAGAGAGAGAGAGAGAGAGAGAGAGAGAGAGAGAGAGAGAGAGAGAGAGAGAGACAGACAGAGAGAGAGACAGACAGAGAGAGAGAAAGAGCACTCTTCTTCCATAACAACCAATTCAACAGAGTATTAACCCTTTCGACACTGCTCGTACCTGCATGACTGTAGTCTCCCCTTGATCTTTCCATAATTTCTCTCCCCAGTGCCCTGTTAACCCATTAGTGACGGGCGCTGTGCCTTCGAGTCGAAGATACATAACAGAGAGCCTAGCCCAGTAAGTGGTTAATAATGTTAGCAGATTCCTGTTCTCTACTCGGAAACCTTGTACTTTTAACCTTCCCAACACTGGGTGGGTCAAAAAAAACCCAGAGTCACGGAGACAGAGAGAGAGAGAGAGAGAGAGAGAGAGAGAGAGAGAGAGAGAGAGAGAGAGAGAGAGAGAGAGAGAGAGAGAGAGAGAGAGAGAGAGAGAGAGAGAGACAGACAGACAGACAGACAGACAGACAGAGACACAGAGAGAGAGAGAGAGAGAGTGAGAGAAAGAGAGAGAGACACACAGAGAGAGAGAGATACAGAGAGAGAGAGAGAGAGAGAGAGAGAGAGAGAGAGAGAGAGAGAGAGAGAGAGAGAGAGAGAGAGAGAGAGAGAGAGAGAGAGAAAGAGAATGAGAGAGAGACAGAGAAAGAGAGAGAGCGGGACACAGAGAGCGAGAGAGACAGAGAGAGAGACAGAGACAGAGATACACAGAGAGAGAGAGACAGAGGTACAGAGAGAGAGAGAGAGAGAGAGAGAGAGAGAGAGAGAGAGAGAGAGAGAGAGAGAGAGAGAGAGAGAGAGAGAGAGAGAGAGAGAGAGAGAGAGAGAGAGAGAGAGAGAGGGACAGAGAGAGAGAAAGAGCACTCTTCTTCCATAACAACCAATTCAACACAGTATTAACCCTTTCGACACTGCTCGTACCTGCATGACTGTAGTCTCCCCTTGATCTTTCCATAATTTCTCTCCCCAGTGCCCTGTTAACCCATTAGTGACGGGCGCTGTGCCTTCGAGTCCAAGATACATAACAGGGAGCCTAGCCCAGTAAGTGGTTAATGATGTTAGCAGATTCCTGTTCTCTACTCGGCAATCTTGTACGCTCAATCCTCCCCCCTCAATCTCAAAGTCTGTTTCTTTCAAAATGGAACAAAGGGTGAAAACTCTCTTTCTAATTAACTCCCCTCCACCAATGTTGATTACGATATCGATCATCTAGCAATGCGTGGATCAGAGCCAAAGTGAGACAAACAAAGCATCATTCTAAAAATAAAAAAAACGAATTGCAAAAGTAAAGTTTTACGTCCTCTCGGCCAAAGCCATATTATGGGTCATTGCTGTAACTTGTAGTTATTGCATAAAACGAATGATGAAAATCCGTTTAACGTCCTCCGGTCTGAAACAGACACATATAGGACATTAGTAGATATCAAGATGGTGGGAACGATCCTGGAGGCAATGCCCGGAGGCAGTGCAACTCCAGGAAAATCCCAAAATTTTAACGATACAAATATATGATTTGAATAAAACGAATGTGCCAAGTTCTCCTTTATGACCCTTCACCCACATGGTACACATCAACAATGGTGGTGGAGAGGACGACATACAAACGAATCAACATCTATCCAAAGAGTGGCATAGCCTTCTAGCCTTGAATATGTTACACATAAACAACACACAATACGGAACAAACTGGTAAGCCTCGAAAGGAATTTTGGTTAACTCTTTCGTTCCTGAGAACCGCTGTTGAGGTTGAATGGGAGCAACTGCAGATTCTTAGCTTAAGAGCTCTCTATCTCTACTTCCCTATTTCTAGGTTTCCAGAGAGATAAAACTGTACAAAGGGGTGTTATGTTATTGTGAATATGCGGCATGTTTACAGCAGACTGTTTCTCTTTCATACACAATACTTGC
>CM065706.1:9223435-9224802 GCA_017654935.2 Phymorhynchus buccinoides
CTCTGTCGCTCCTCTCCTCATCTCTCCTCTCCATCTGTCTCCATCTGTCCCCGAGTCTCCTCCTCATCGTCTTCTCCTCCCTCTCATCTCCCGTCTCTCTCTCTCTGTCTCTGTCTCTCTCTCTCTCCTCCTTTCTTCTCTGTCTCCTCGTCTGTCCCTCCTTCTCTCCCATTCTCTCTCTCTCTCTCTCCGTCTCTGTCTCTCTCTCTCTCTCCCTCTCTCTCTCCTCTCTCGAATCTCTCGTCTCCTCTCTTCTCTCTCTCTCCTCTCTCCTCTCTCTCTCTCGAATGTCGAATGTCTTACACTCTCCTCCTCTCTCTCCTGTCTCGTCTGTCTCTGTCTGTCTGTTCTGTCTGTCTCTCTTCTCTCTCCCTCCCTCTCCTCCTCTCTTCCTCTCTCTCCGTCTCCTCTCTCATCTCGTTCTCATCGCTCTCAATCTCCTCTCCTCGTCTCTCTTCTTCCTCCTCCTTCCTCTCTCTCTCTCACTCTCCTCCTCCTCTCCTCTCCTCTCTCATCCCTCTCTCTCTCTCACTCTCGTCTCCTCTCTCTCTCTCCTCTCTCACGCTCACTCTCATCTCTCTCTCTCTCCTCTCCTTCTCTCCTCTCTCTCTCTCTCTCTCCGTCCCGCCTCTTTCTCTCCCTCTCATTCTCCCTCTCACCCTCTCCTCTCCTCTCGTCTCTCCGCTCTCGTCTCCTCTCTCTCCCGCTCTCTTCCTCTCTCTCTCTCGTCCTCCTCTCTGTCGTCTCGGACTCTCTCTCTCTCGCTCATCCGCCCTCTTCTCTTTCTCTCTCTCCTCCCTCTCTCTCTCTTCTCTCTCCTCCTCTCTCGTCCTCAAATCCCCTTATTTCTTTCTCCTCTCATCAATCTCGGCTCTCGCTCTCTCCCGTCTCAACCTCTCGTCGCTCTCTCGCATCTCATCCCTGGCTTCGCTCTCCTCTCTCTTCCTCCTGTCTCTCAAAAAGTCCTCCGGGTCTACTCTCGGAATCATCCTCCCTCAATCAATGATCTCTAGCCTCTTCCCCTCGTCTATCTCTCCTCATCCTCTCTCTCTCAAATAGCTCGGGTCCTCTCTCTCGCGTCTCCTCTCATCTCCTCTCCGTCTCTCTCTCCTCTCTCCTACTCTCCCCTCGGGATCGGGGTCTCGTCTCTCCGTCTCCCCTCTTCGTCTCAGCGTCTCTCTTCTCTCCTCCTCATCCTGTACTCTCTCTCTCTCACAGTTTCTTTCTTCAGGTCTCACTCCGTCTCTCTCTCGTTTCTCTCGCACTTCTCTCTTCTCTCTCCGTCCTCTTCTTCTTCCTTCTCCGTCTATCTCCTCTCTCTCGTCTTCTCCTCATCTCCTCTTCTCTCTCCCGCTCTCTCTCCCTAC
>CM065706.1:9225302-9272430 GCA_017654935.2 Phymorhynchus buccinoides
AATTACAAAGCAGTCAGAGGCGAATTTGTGGTCTAGGGATAGAAGTGAGTTAGAATGACCAATGTATAGTGTGCACACGGTTTACTTCCCTTGAGCATGCATCGGATTTGCCAGCTATCTATTAACCCTTTCATACCACTGTGACTCTTGGCACAATGTTGAAAAACCCCATGTCATGAAAGGCATCAAAATGAGGATCGGTACCAGTGACCTTATGTTCTCATTTTGGGAGGTAAGGATGCCCCTATGTTATGCGCGTCACAGAGGCTCCCCAATAATTGCAGACAAAATCTTTTCTCCATCCTGGGTCTACATCAAGTTAGTGTTCAATTTTGTCTGAGATGGCTGGCGTTTATGGGAGGGAGTTGTATAAAGGGGTAATCTTATACTTACAGAAGGGCCGCTGTCTCGGAGAGTATGTCTTAAAAGGGAGGGAGTCCTTATTATGCCTATATTGGGGAGGTCTTTTTAGGAGGTCCACTGTACAGAGAGAAAGGCGGAGAAAAAGGTGAAAAAGAGGATCGTCACAGCAGAGACGAGGAATGAAAGAGAGTCGGAGAGTGGTGGAGAGAATAAGGGAGAAAGAATGTGTCACGGAGAGAGGAAGAGTAACAGGGAGAAAAAGTGGCGGAGAAAAAGGAGAAAAGAAGATCGTCACAGCAGAGACAAGGAATGAGAGTCGGAGAGCCTAAAAAATGTCTTTGGCGCCCCAAAGCATTGTTTTGTTTGCTTCCAGAATTGATAAAGAAACAATTTAATTTGACTTATTTTCCGAAATAGCAGACGTGGTTCGATGATGTAAAGTTCTGTCTAGCACTGTAGCAGACATCCTCGATTTGTTGAAAGTTACTTCCCTTCACTACATTCGGGTCTTTTGGCTACACCGGTGCAACTTGAGTGAGCAGGATTGAAACTATGTACTACAGTGGTCAAAATCCAAAACGCATACGAATATTTGTATTTATTTATTAAAGGTTAAAAGGGTAAGTATAGCTACAGGCCTATTAGCACGCAGTGGCCGGTTAGGACATACCAAAACAATAACAGAAAATGAAAAGAAGAGAAAACATAATGGGAATATGACTTAATGAGAATTAATTTTAGTGTTTGTGGTGTATTCCATGTGTATTGAGAGAGATGATGAGAGAGAGAGAGAAAGATCTGACGAGAGAGAAGCGCCCCCCAGAGAGAGAAGAGACGAGAGAGAGAGGAGAAAACTTTGAAAACACTTTTAACACTTTATTTTCCAATGATATAGGATTTATTTGTTTTACGCCTCTGGTCTTCTTCCAATTCTGTCCTTGATCCATATAATACTTAACACAAAAAACGAACATGACAAGGCATACTATTACACCTACGAGAGCTGAATTAAAAGGCGTAGCAAATCATTTTATATGTGGATTGATTTCCTTGACTAGATTTGAGATGAGAGAGATGAAAGAGAGAATGGGGGCGGGCTACATAAGGTCGATAAAAGAGCCCTAGTCAATGTTTCAAAATGGGATAAAAGTAGGGACAACACAACAAAAATAAGTTTGCACGAACATGTCCATAGCCTACCATGGGGCGCTGCTGCATGTGCTCAGTGTTTTCTTCTTTTTTGGGTGTGTGTGTGTGTGTGTCGTGCAGTTGGGAGACAGCTGTCGCTTGTGGGCCGCTGGTGGTGTATGGGTGTCGTCGTTCCGTGCGGTGTGTGTGTGTTATTAGTGTTTAGGTTGCAACATGTTCATGTAGTGTCTGTACATGTGTATATCTCATGTGAATAGATAGCATAGACAGATGAGAGAGAGAGAAAGTCATAAATGAGGCCTAGCTTGATCAATGTTTGAAATAATAGGACAGTAGGACTCTAGGAGACAACTACAAAGTGTGTTGACACAACATTACATAGGCAGGGCCAGACCTAAGTTTTTTAAGGTGTGGGGACATGCTTCCCCGGAAAAGTTTTTTAAATCCGAGAAGCAAAATAGTGCAATTTGTGGCGGCTGAAATAAAGGGGGGACGAAGTGCTAATTACTGTTCATACCCCTATTGAAACATAGTTGATTTGAACCATGAAGTTTACACGTTTCATGCTGCTTCCACACAGTGCCTACAAAAGGGAACGGACCATAAACACATGCAAATACACGTGGCAATGTCATCATATTCCTCCTCAACTGACAAATCAAATATGTTGAACAAAATTTTAGGAAAAAGGGTGGGGGCTGTGTGTGTGTGCGTGTCTGTGTGTCAGTGAGTGAGTGTGCGTGGTATGGTGTGTGTCTGTGAGTTTAGTGCAATTGTGTGTTTGTTAAGTCTGTGTGTGTGTGTGCGCGCACATGCGTGTGTGTGTGTGCGTAAGATGATGCAAAATAATTGACCCTATGTAGATGTCTAGTGTCTACTACAGGTGGGCTCCAGGACACACTCAGGTTTCTTAACGACCTCCCCCCAGGACACAATTCTTAATGACACCCCTTGTCTTAATATATAAACTCCCAAAACAGCTGTGGTGTGTGTGTGCACGTGCGTGTGTCTGTGAGTTTGTGTGTCTGTGAGTGTGTGTGTCCGTGAAGTGCTATGCGCGCATGCATGAATAGTGTCGCTGGTGAGTTGTGTGTGTGTGTGTGCATGACCACAGTTGCTCGCGCTTGCGCGGCAGAAATGTGTGTGTGCGTAAGTATATGATGCAAAATAATCGACCCTATGTAGGTGTCTAGTGTCTACTACAGGTGGGGGCCAGGACAACGACCTCCCCCCAGGACACAATTCTTAATGACACCCCTCAGCCCCTCTCTCTCTCTCTCTCTCCTCTCTCGCTCCGTCTCTCTCTCTCTCTCTCTCTCTGCTCCTTCTCTCTCTTCTCTCTCTCTCTTCTCTCTCTCTCTCCTCTCCTCTCTCTCTCTCTCTCTCTCAAACCGTTTCCTCTTTGATAGGATATATTATATTATTGACTAATTTTCCATGATATTGTTTCCCTTCTTTTTATTTTCTGATATATTTCACGTCTTAACTGGCTACTGCATGCTCATATCAGACCTGCCTACTGCTACGATTTGATAGCAGCTACGAAAAATAAGGCTGAGCTTGCTTACGTTGCCGCTGCATTTTATTTTTGCTTTAAGTATATAATTGCCGTTCCAGGTTTTGTCTGTTTCTAAGAGCAGACGCCGTGTCACGCGCGGATAACCTAGTCACTTCCGTTTTTATCAAAGTGACTGCGCATGCATTCTTATTACTTTTCTGAACTGGAAAAAATCCAGCAGCAGTAGCGATTCGGGAGATGTTTCAAACGAAGAAAAACGAACCCAAACCAGAAAACGAAAATCATCTGGCACACCATCTTGTTCTAATAAAAAAAAAACATCGGCCTGCCGCACAAGTTTTCAAAATAGCTTACACGGAGTGGGGAGTGGCCTTGCATCGTCAGAAGTCGACTCGGTGCGAACCATGCTCGCTGCAGTGCAACCTCTGCCATGCGGGACTTCTCTGTGAATCATGGCGGTAGAGACGATTGTCGTCAACACGTTCAATCGGCGAAACATAAGCAGTGCGTTTCGGCTCAGGAAGAGAACAAATCGATTGCCGTCGTTTGTGGATGCTACGAAAAAAATTTGCCATGCTACTGAAAATTGATGGCTGGGCTACTGATTGGGAAAATTACCAAGTAGGCAGGTCTGTCATATAACTATAGTTAGGGATGAGGGGAAAGTATGGGAAAGTTCCAAACTTATCCCTTTTAACATTATTTAAAAAAAAAATCATATTTGTATTTTACCCCCCACCCTGCCCCACCCCCCTGTTCCTACGCCACCGCTCTCTTCTTGACATTACTAGTGTATTCTTGGTGTTATATTAAAGAGGAGTTGTGTTGGAGATTAAAACAAGGATCGACTGCCTAATTTGTAAACTAGGCACTCTGCCAAACCCACAGATTAGACTGCCTATTCTACTGGTTTAAGGCTGCCTATTCTGTAGATTAGGCACGTCTGAAAAGTTAGTTTACAAGTTAGGCAGTGCTAGTGCCTGGTTCACAAACTAGGCATATTGGCTGCCTATTCTACAGACTAGGCAATTCTGTGAGTTAGGCACGACATATACAAACGCATGGCGAAACAAAATTGTAACGTACGTGTGCACGAAGCACGCGCGTGTTGTGTGTATGTGCGTGCATGTGTGTGTACGCGCGCGTGCGCGTTGTTATGCGCAAGAGTGGAATGTGCGTGCATGGTGTGTGTGAGAGAGTGTCTGATTTTTGCAATAGAGAGAAAGTAAAGAAAATAGAGAACGTCTGTGTGTGTATGCGCGCGGCGCTGTACCTATGCGTGGGCGTGAATGTGTGCACGAGTGTGCGTGCGCATGCGACTGTGTGTGTTGGGGGGATGTGGGTGCGTGCGTGCGTTCTGTGTGTGTCTGAAGGACAGTGAAGGATGCTTTTAGAAACAAGATGAAAATGCAGACTCTCTCATTTGGCCTACGAGATGTTTAGGGCCATGCTTTTTTTTTAAAACCCTTTCGCCGCTAAAATTGCATTTCTGCACCACACTGATTCACCACCCATATCACTAAAGGGCATGACATTAGGATCTGTTATCCAATTACCTTATGTTGTAATTTTTTTAGGAGATTGTAAAATGCCTTATTCAATACAAGATTCCAGAAACCAACTTTTCTTGACCCAGGTAAGTTTCACACAAACTGGACTGAAAATTGGCTGTCGGGGAAAGGGCTAAGGCTTTTGCTTCCTGCTCCGTGACTACTACTAGGGAAGTGTGATGTCATTGATGATGTCATGGCTTTTGATGTTATAGTCCTGGAATGCGACTTTTTAATTTAGACAAACCAATAAAGAAATGTGACATATGTCTCTTAGAAGCGATGTTTTGTAGGTGCTGACTGACCCAAGTACCCATCCTGACCCCCCCCCACCCCACCCACCCCCGTTCCAAAGTAGGGGGTGGGCGTTTACAATGTACATACCCCTGTGTAAAAGTTTGCTCCAAAGTGGGAGGTGGTAATTTCTTCGGTAAGTTGGGGTGGGCGTTTAAACGAACATGGGCTTATACACGGTACTTTACAGTACTCAGTTATGTTGTCACATTGAATATAATGTCTTAGTTTATTTGAAACACTTCGCCCTATTTAACATGACATGTCAAAGTCAAGGTCAAGTTTACTAAAAGTCACCAGTACATCATCGCCGTACATACGTCATATTCATGACGTTATACCTAGGTCTAACATATTTCCTGATGAACCAACCTGACAAGATTTGGATCCTTAACTACGACAATGTAAGAGATACGGCTAAGATATGAAAATGGAATTTCCAAGATCAAATTTCAAGGTCAAGGTTATTAAAATATCGTCATTGATTGATTACAACATGTATCGTGTAAGCCAATAAACCAACTAGTCAGTGTTTAAAAAATGTGAATGTGAAGATGCGACAGGTATGACCAAGCAAGGAGTGAAACATTTCAAGGTCAAAGGTCAAGGTCACCTAGGTAAAAGTCATTCAAGGAGAAAAAAACAATTCCAGGTAATTTATCCCCGCTTAGAGTTGTAAGTGATTCTGACAAGTGGATCAAAACTTTGGGAAAGAAACACATTGACATTAAAGGTCAAGGTCAAAGTGACCTTGTTACTGGACAACATATAGCAGCATCCCATAATACCAATCTGGAAGCGAGTATGTTCAATATTTCAAGTCATATTTCATAGAAAGACAAACAACTCAAAAACAGTTGAATTTTAACAATTTTAATCAAAAACTTAACCTTATAACACCTATTGTCCTCTTTCACCACGGTAGCGGGTGATATTTGTTTTGATGGTATGGTGAGTAATAAAGCGCAACAGATGACATATAAAGTGGGTTTGTCTGTGGCACTTGTATTTTGACAGGTATGACAGGTATCATCATATTAAGACATCTAAATACTTTTTTCACATAATAACTTGTCATAAAACATTTTTTTTACCAAATTTAATCTCACGCGATTTGTGAGACCGACATTGCTCTATTTGTACCAAAAAGAGTTTTTATTCAATGTGTGATAACTTTTCTGCAAACGGGGAAAATGACATCATGGTGAGACGCGAGTAATTTCCCCCAAAAGTGCCATTTAAAATGACGTCATACAACGGTTATTTATTTTCTAGCTTTGCAACTAGTGAACAGGCATCAGAATTGTCAGAGGATTTCAGAGGTTTAAGAATTTCCGACAGAGGATTGGCTTCTCTTGTCAGAGGTTTTGCCTTTTCATTGAGTGTTATAAATAGCATTTTAAAGTGATTTATCACTATTTTCAGCCTTTTTGGTGGTGTTGGGAACTGATTTCAGTGTTGTCCCTCTTTAAGTCTGGGGCCTTGATGGCCCTTTTACCGCGGTTTTCAGAGGATTGGACTTCAGACCATTCTGATGCCTGAGTGAAATCGTGTTCAGAAAGGAAAGAAGTACCCCAACACTCATTTTCAGCTTTGTTGTTGATGCTTCAGTTTTTGAGTGCCAGTCCCTCTTTCTGTCACTAATAGCGTAGACATACTTTATATAGAAAAACTCTCCACACCGATTGGTTTCCCCACAACAAACCACTACAAAAGCAAAGTCAGAGGCAAAATTGTGGTCTAAGGAAGTGAAGCAAGTTTAGAAGTGACCAAGGTATGGTGTGCACACAGGTTTACTTCCCTTGAAGCAAGCGCATCAATTTGACAGCTATTTATTAACCCTTTCATCACCACTGTCGCCTCTTGGCACCTCAATGATTGAACACCCATGTCACTGAAAGGCATCAAATGAGGGTCTGGTATCCAGTGACCTTATGTTCTTCATTTTGGGAGGTAAGGATAGGCCCTATTTTATGCATGTCACAGAGGAATCCCCAATATTGCAGACAGAATCTTTTCTCTACCCAGATAAGTTTAATGGACATTTTTTGATGAAAAATGGCTGGCGGCGAAAGGGTTTTAAACACAGAATAGGAACGTTTAATTTGTTTCTGCTGCCTATTTGAGTGTAGAGTGGCACAGTGATAACACGTTCGCTTTGTGTCGAGTAAACCCGAGTTCGAACCTGGGTACAGGGGATTTTTCCTCTCACTTTGCACTAGGCCTTACGGTCTGAACGTGGAGTCTTTCGGATGAGACGATAAACCGAGGTCCCATGTGCCCATGCACTTAGCACACGCTAAACCCAGTGGTAATGAAAAAGTTGTCATTTGGTCGAAATTTACCACCACCCCTTTCCTTCCTCATCAATCACAAAAAAATCGCATACACAAATAAAAACATTTTAAATGGGTGGCGCGCCTCTGGCTGCGACGCGCTCTCCAGGTGTAGTGGAGCAACCCGAATTTCACTATAAATTGACTATAAAGTACCTAATACCTTAATACTACCTAATTTTGTGCAGAGGGAGGTGCTGCGGTTGAGTCCTCGAGCCAAGCCTCCTCCCAAGCCTCCGGCCAAGCCAGCAAGTCGCCGTCCTAGCCCTCGCTCCCCCTGTGTTCCTGTTTCCTGTTCCTGTTCCTGTTTCTACCGACCCGAGTTGGACGGGCCGAAAAGCTGAGACTGCGGATAGCACGGATTACCCCAACAACCCCCCAACCCCCTTTTTTACCACCCTGCAGGCATCAGAATTGTCAGAGGATTAAGAATTTCTGAGGATTGGCTTCTCTTGTCAGAGAGGTTCTGAGTGTTATCCTTTGTGTTAAATAGTATTTTAAAGTGATTTGGTCACTATATTGAGCCTTTTTGGTCATGTTGGGAACTGATTTCAAGTGTTGTCCCTCTTCAGTCTGGGGCCTTGATGGCCCTTTTACCGCAGTTTTCAGAGGATTGGACTTCAGACTGTTCTGATGCCTGACCCTGAGACGCACACAGTCTGCATCAGGGAGTTGTCATGATTGATTGTTGGGGGGATTTGAACATAAGCCCAGTGATAAGGACTGGGAGTGTGTGCGGTATGTAGGGTAGGGTACGGTGGTACCACCAACAGTTGTGACTTAGGGGGTGGGTCGGCTCGGTGTGTCCAGTTTTGGTTGTTTTTTTTGCACACTACGAGACGTTTCGGGGCTCAAAACTTCTGCAGCTTTTTTTATATCATTATTGTTATGTTTTGATTTTATTTGATTTTCTGGTTGATTTTTTTTGTTTTAACTTGATTGTGTTGATCACTGCTTCTTGTTGTTGTTGTTGTTGTTGTCGTTGTTGTTGTTGTTGTTGTTGGGCAGCTGTAAGTTTAAGCTTTTTTTACGGCTTTTTTCTTAATGGCTGTTAGTTGTTAGTTGTTGTTCATTCGTTGTTGTTTGTTTGTTGTTCATTCGTTGTTTGTTTTTTTGTTGTTAGCTCTTCTACTACCAAGTATTACTTAGACTGTTTACTGTTGAGCACCAAGTAATTTTTGCCGCTGCATTGATTTTCGCACATACTCACTTTAAAAATTCATTAAAAAAAATACTCGCTCGAATCATCACTAAAATTCCCTGTGTCGATCTGCTGCTGCAGCACTTCAGCACTTTCGTTCAGGTTCTGCCACTTCTTCCACAGTAAATCCAGTGAATGCTTCATCGTCACTGTCGCCATCTTGTAGAAGTTCACGTCAAAAGTCATCGTCAGTTTCCATCGTCGAAAACGCGATGAAAATCGATTGAAAATTGCAAAATTTAGCCTACAAATGCAGATGGCGGAAGATTATGCTTTCCCTGAGCAAACTGCGCATGTCACGGAAGTAAAGGATGTGATGTCACTTTATATAAATAGCGCAAAGGGGGACACCGGGGTTTCCCTAGTATCTGGCGGTCAAACCCGCCCATGGCTAGCAACGGTAAACAGTAAACCGGGCGGTTCAACCCGCCGACGGCAGCAGAAGAGTTAAGATGTTGTGTCCGGGTTATGTTCAAAGATGTTGCTTGGTTGGAAGTTTCTGTGTGTGTGTGTATGTGTGTGTGTGTGGGTGTGTGAATGTCTGTGGTGTGTGTGTGAGTGTGTGTAGTCTGTATGTGTGCTTGTGTGTGTAAATGTGTATAGGTTTTGAAAGATATGGAGGTAAATACCATCGTGTTTTAACTACGAATTCTTAAAAGGTGAAGCATGCCATTACTGCTTGAATACCGTTTCAGTGTTGAATGTTTGCACGCCCATAACGCCAAACACTTTCCGCCACCATCCAATGTCAGAATCCATGTATGTGTCACGGGTAAATTTTGAATCCGGGGAAATTCAAAATCTTCACAAGATTGGGAAAATTCAACATGGAGAGAGAGAGATATATAGAGAGAGAAAAAGAGAGAGACAGACAGAGAGAAAGAGAAAAAAATGAGATAGGACTTACAATGGGACATAAATAGGTCTAACGATTGAACGATGAATACAGGCAATCTCTCCTCTCTCTCTCTGGGGTCTCCTAGTCTCTATCTGTTCATCTCTCTCTCTCTCTCTCTCTGCCCTCCTCACCGTCTCTCTCTACCCGTCTCTCTCTCTCTCTCCTCTCCTCGCTCTACCTCTCTCTGCCTCTCTCTCTCGTCCCTCTTCCTCTCCTCCTCTCTCTCTCTCACTCCCTCCTCTCTCCTCTCTCTCTCTCTCGTCTCTCGTCTCTCTATATCTCTCTCTCTCTCTCTCTCTCTCTCTCTCTCTCTCTCTCTCTCTCCCTCTCTCTCTCTCTCTACGTCTCTATCTCTCTCTCTCTCCCTCATCTCTCTCTCTCTCTCCCTCCATCTCTCTTCTCTCTCTCTCTCTCTCCTCTCTCTCTCTCGTCCTCTCTCTCTTCTGTCTTCTCTCTCTCTCTCTCTCTCTGCTCTCTCTCTCACTCGTCTCCTCTCTCTCTCTCTCTTTCTTCTCTCTCTTCTCTCACTCTCTCTCTCTCTCTCTCTCTCTCTCTCTCTCCTCTCTCTCTCTCTCTCTCTCTCTCCCCCCCCCTCTCTCAATGCTCTCTCTCTCTCTCTTTTTCTCTCTCTCTCTCTCATGATTTTCATGTGTACAGCATCTAGCAGCCACTTGCTTGGAAAATGTCTGAGTTTGGAGGTAGTGTGAAAATTAAGGATTTTCCCAGAAGAAAAAAAATCAGAATTCTAAAACCGTTCCCTTGAAATTGAAAATTTTGAATTTTCCTGGGATCCAAATTTTCCTGTGACGTATGTGCATGCACATTTGGTACAATGCACACTGTAAATGTATTAAAGCACGCTGTGAAGATGCGCACAGCCAATGCAATTTACGCACAGCATCATGTGATTTTGGGGGCATTTTCTTTTTCTTTTTTTGTTGTTGTGGTCAATGTTGCATTTTTATATGCACAGCATCGCTCAGTATTCGAACACCCGTACCGTCCTTGTGATATCATTTTTTTTCTTTTTTGGGTTTCTGGTCTTTTTGTCTGTGTTTGATTTTATTTATTTGTCATATACAGTAGAGCCCCCCTGCCGCCCGCCCCTCCTTATGAAGATCTTGAATAATTAGCAACCCCAAAAAGGTCTTAATAGGGAGGGGTCTTAATAGGGAGGTGGATGCTCGGTAGTCCGGATATGAAGTGGGGGGGGAAGCGGTAAAAAGTTTTCGGGTCACATTTTAGAGGGAGTCTTAACTCACTCGGGGCGAATGAGCCGGATCCGGCTCATGGCTCACACAACCGTTTAGGATGAATGGCCCGGCTCCGGCTCATAAGAGTTTTCAAGAGGTTTTGATTTCTGGCGTGTAACCAGCTTTCCGATGCGAAGTCGTAACCTATTTTCAGTTTGCTTTGACCTTGCCTCTCTTGAAATCAACCAATCATTGCAGACTTTACATTCAGCTTTGGTTGTAGAGGGGGGTCAAAGATCGGAATGTGAAATTTCCTTCTTTCTATGTGTTAGCTGTTCTTGTCAATAGGAGACAAACGACGAAGGTATGGAATCTGATATTTTACGATCGTTTAGTGCATGGTGTTGCTAATCTTTTCTGAAAATATTGATGCCTAACTCTTCATAACTTGGTTTTGGTGATTATTTTACGAACCTAGTCAAATGCCCAGTCCCCACGGAACAAGGGGAAATAATTCAGCCAGTCCTGAGTGAGTTAAAAGGGAAGGTCTTAAAGGTGGACCCTGATGGATGAGTTTTTGCAAGAAACATGTCGAGATCACCTGAAAGACAGCGTTTTCAAGGATAGGAACACTCACTTTACTCTTTGGTTTCCTAGAAATCAAACTCCGTCAAAACGGCGATTCCTCCTTGGCGGAGATGCCGGAGAGAGAAGCCATTTTGGATGGGGTGGGTGGAGGACAATCCCATTGTGGTTGAAGCTTTTTCTTTTTTTTGTAGTGCAGTGAAAACAAAATTGGAGCTATTTCCTTTGTTGTGAGCGAAACTCCTTTAGATAAGCTGTATAAAATGAAAAATAATAGAAAAGATCAAAAAGCTTGTATTGCGGAAATTTCGTGCGAACGATTTTGTCTAAACTTAAGCGGCCATTGCAAAAGAGACGGCACACGCCTTCTCTTTCAGTGAAAGAATTTGACTTCCAGCACCTCCGCCAAGGAGGAATCGCCGATTTGACGGTTTTGATTTCTAGGAAACCAGAGCAAAGTGAGTGTTGCGATCTCTGTAAAGGGTGTTTTCCTGGTGATCTCGACATGTTTCTTACAAAAACTCATCCATCAGGGTGCCCCTTTGATAGGGAGCCTCCACTGTATATATCTGTTGTGTTACAGTGGGACCTCCCTTATAAGACCTTCAAAAATCATCCAAAATGAGGTCTTTTAATAGGGAGGGGTCTTATGAGGGAGGTAATTTTAATACTGACAAAGAAGGGCAATGTCTCAGAGAAGTAGGTCTTATATGGGAGGGAGTCTTACAATGGGAGGTCTTATAAGGGAGGTTCCACTGTACTGATGTTTTGTTTACTTTTTTGTACACATTAGGTGGGGGTTTGACTCCTTCATTTTGAAAAAATCATGGGTGGTGTGCTTATTTAGAAAGCAGTACAGTGGAACCTCCCTTATAAGACTCCCTCCCATATAAGACCTACTTCTCTGAGACATTGCCCTTCTTTGTAAGTATTAAAATTACCTCCCTTATAAGACCCCTCCCATATAAGACCACATTTTGGATGATTTTTGAAGGTCTTATATTGGAGGTTCCGCTGTATTTGACCTCAACAAAATTCTCTTCAGTATTTGACACAAATATTTAGAAGCAGTATTTGAACCATTCTTGTCAGTAGTAGTAGTATTGTTTGTCATTTTATTGTCATCTTAGATGGATGATAAAATATACTAGCATATCACATTGAGGGGGGAAAATGAGGTTACTGAATCTAATATTCGTAAAATATTTGAACTCTAATATTTATGTGATTGTCTATGGGGAAAACAGGCATGAGTCACTTAGACTATTTTTGTGAGCAAAAGCCGAAAATAAAAACAACCCTAAAAATACCAATTTTGTATTTATGGAGGAGATGATGAGATTAGTGTCAAATTGTGATGCAGCACAGGAAAAGAAGGCTAATGTCATAAATGATCACTTTTGACTTATTCATATTTTCAGAAAGGCCAGAGACAACAGATTAACAGGCAAAAAACAGAATTCATCTGTCTCTAATAGTTTATTTTTAACAATTTTTCAATCAATCAAATCTCTCTCTCTTTCTCTCTTTCTCTCTCTTGTGGCTGCCCGACTTTAGCCTTGTTTTCCTGTGCTGCATCACAATTGGTTGGAGACCCTTATGGACGGTTTGAGACCCTATTTAGGGCGTATTTACGTCTAGTTGTATATATTCTACCAGTATCCACAACATGAAAGACAATTTTGACAAAAGTTCTTTGTTTATTTGATCGTTTATTAAGTCCATAGAAACGTTCATATGTGCAACATATTTTGGGCATGTCTCTTGTCATTCATGTATTTTCCTATGTTCAGCCGTTACTGTATTCTGTTGTTTTATTTGTAGAGGAAGAGGAGAAGGTTTTGTTTAACGTCCTCCAGCCTGGCACTGACACAGACACATATGAGACATTTCTGAGTACTTCTTCTTCTTCTTCTTCTTCTTCTTCTTCATCGATCGCTCAGACAGTTTTCCTGTCAATTAAATATGAGCGCAGATGCGTCATGATTTTTGAGTAATTAAAAACGGCAGTGATTTAATGCTCCAAAATAATAGATGATTTTGACCACCAAAAAAAGATGCTTGTGGCCAAAAAAAAAAAAAAAAAGACCATCTAACTAACCTAACCCTAACCCTATCCCTAACCACGGAAAGAACCAAGAAATAGAGCAGGAGGGTGTAAATCTACATATTTGCCGAGAAATCGATGTACAAAGCCATGCACTTATACTATTTTTTTTGCTGGAACCATTCCTTTTTTGTGTTGATAAATTTTAAGTCATTAAAAACAAGAAGAACAGAGGATTGAGTGCTTTATTGAGCAGCTTAGGATGCACATTTCACCGCCAGGTGGCAATCAAACCAGTAGGGGCTTAGCGCGTGATATTCTTAGTTGGGGGTAAGCCCCTACTGGTTTGATTGCCACCTGGCGGTGAAATGTGCGTCTTAAGTTGACCATTGTAATACTGATAATTGTAAAGCACAAACAGCTCAAGATTCATTGTAAAGTGCTGCGCTACAAATGGGCATCCATTATTATTATCATTAGTATTATTATTACTAATTAGGGCTCATAGCAAATTTGAAGCGATTCGGTCGAAAAACGGCGGAGTTATAAGCCCGTTTTGTGTTTCAGACACACAGACAGACACACACACACACACTTGCCAAATTATGATATGATTATCTATTATATTTCCTTAGCAAACTTTTTGTTGTTGTTAAATTTTGTGACTTTTGTTGTTTGTTTTTTGGTAGGTTAATCATCCAATATGGTTTTTGAATTCCCACAAAATTATCACTTTTTTTGTTTGTTTAATTTAATGGGGGGGGGGGGGGGGGGGGGGGGGGGGGGGTGGGGGGGGTGGGGGGGGGGGGGGGGGGTTCATGCCTTTTCGTGTGGTTTGTGTTTTCTTCATACCCTTTTGCAAATACCGGTAGTCATATATCAAAATTGTCCTGTCATAATACGTCAAGAATATTTCACTTAAAAAGAAGTTTGCTTTGAAATAAGCTAGCTGTGTTGTAAGTAAAATTGTCTTTTTTGTGTCATTGTGGCAGGTCTGTGGGTCTATCGCACGGTTCCCCCTTGTTTTCTTTTATTTAAAAACCCCAAAACAAATCAAATGAAAGAATACAAATGAACGGTATCTGTCCAAAAAGAAAAAGAAAAATCGAAATGTGTTAGCGTAAAGATAAAAACAAATAGTGTCAGCAAAAAGTATTCTATGACATGACTTGTTTCGTTTCAGATTTAGAAGAAGAAAAAAGTTATCATTGGGTCTTTTTTTTTTGGGGGGGGGGGGTGGGGGGGGGGGGGGGGGGGGGGGTTATCTTGTGAATTAGACTTTGTGCAAATAAGATAGGTAGTGATGAGAGAGGGAAAACAAGGTTAAAGGTGGACCCTGACAGATGAGATTTTTGTAAGAAACATGTCGAAATCACCATGAAAACACCCTTTACAGAGATCGCAACACTCACTTTGCTCTGGTTTCCTATTGGAAGTCAAATCGGCGATTCCTCGTTGGCGGAGGTGCTGGAAGTCAAATTCTTTCACACTGGAAAGAGAAGGTGTGTGCCGTCTCTTTTGTAATGGCCGCCTGAGTTTAGAACAAATTATGTGGTGACAGCCCTGACATGGCCGTAGCACTGACAACATCAAACAAATAGACCAAATTGTTTACACGGAATTTTCGCAATACAAGCCTTTTTATTATTTTTAAATTTTATGCAGTTTATCTAAAAGAGTTTCGCTCACAACAAAGGAAATAGCTTCCTTTTTTTTTTTACTGCACTACAAAAAATAAAAAAGCTTCAACCACAATGGGATTGACCTCCACCCACCCCATCCAAAATGTCTTCTCTCTCCGGCATCTCCGCCAAGGAGGAATCGCCGTTTTTGACGGTTTGATTTCTAGGAAACCAGAGCAAAGTGAGTGTTCCGATCCTTGAAAAGGCTGTCTTTTGGGGTGATCTTGACGTGTTCCTTGCAAAAACTCATCCGTCAGGGTCCACCTTTAAGCTACACGAAAGAAAGAAAAAACAACAAGAAGAGGACAACAACAGCAACAACGTAAGCTACAACAACAAAAAAAGAATCAAAATGTAGTGACTTCTGAAACGAACATAGAAATGAACATAATGCCCCGTTTGTCTTTTTCTTTCTGATGCGTTTGTGACCGGCGCCTTTGGAACTATTGAAATGGGCTTTGGTGCTGAGAGGTTATCATGTTGAGAAAGTTATGAACTGTTGGCAACGTTTATCCACTTATCTAAAGTGCCTGTGTGTTGTGCGCCGAATTTCTACAGTTTATTCATAGCTTTTGTCTGTGTGTGTGTGTGTGTCCTTCAATCGTCAAAAGCTTTGGTCACGCCGTCTAATAGGAATTGTTCGGAAACAATTAAAGGGAATGATTCCATGGTGTGTAGGAGTAGTGATCTTGTCTAATTCAATCAGTCAAACATGGGGAGTTACTCTGCCATCAGGTAAATCCTCAGCCCTCGCTTCGTGTGTTTGAGGAGACACACAGCATGTAGAACGCAGTGCGTCATTCTGAAATTGATGTAATTTATATTTTTACGTCACAGTTTGCAAGTTGTATCACTTTGTAGCAACTGGCCACCCCTTATTTTTCTAAAAAAATGTTTGCAAGTCGCTGACTCGCATCCTGCGGTTTCAAGCTTCGACGCCATTGTTGCTATGGTATTTGACCGAGTAATGGAGGTAAGCAACTCTAATTTTCATGAAGTGCTCTCCCCTAGTTTTTTTTCTCCGAAAATCGTCTATTAAGACTATTAGTGACGTGGAGGCTGCGCAATGCGTATATACTACTTTTAAAGAAAAACACCCACAAAAAAACCTGTCCTATCTTAGAGAGAGTGTGTGTGTGTGTGTGTGTTTATGGGACCATAGACCTTTTTTTTCGCAATATCCAGTGGTGGAAGTCTGTGTGTGTGTGTGAGTCTGTGTGAGTGAGTATGTGTGTGTGTGTGTGCTTTGTGAGTCTCTGTGTGTGTGTGTGTGTGTGTCTCTGTGTGTGTGTGTGTGTGTCTTGAGTCTGTTGTGTATGTGTGTGTGTTTGTGTGTGTGTGTGTGAGTCTCTGTGTGTGTGTGTGTGTGCGAGTCTGTGTGAGTGTGAGTGTGTCTGTGTGTGTGTGTGTGAGTCTCTGTGTGTGTTTCTGTGTGTGTGTGTGGTGAACAGTTATTTTTGCCTTCTGTTCTCTTCCTTTAAAGCTTGTGCTGATTTCCCATTATGTTTTCCGTTGTCGACATTACACTAATTTACAGTAATTAGTTAATTAGGTATTTTACGGTAAATGAAAAGCAGGAGTTGTTTTTTTACTATAGCACAATTTGGTTAACGTTTTGTGTCTGTGGGTGTGTGTGTGTACGTTTGCGTTTGTATACCTGCGTGTGTGTGTGTGTGTGGTCAAAGTCAAAGTCAAAAATACTTTATTATCACGTTAGGTGAAATTACAGTGTTGGTCTCGTACAAGCACAATACAATCAAAGAAACACATTTGCATGCATGAAAAATGGAAACAAAACTAAGGAAAAATGAATGAACAAATCATGCTTCGCAAGAAGTTGGACATAGTTAGGGTCGATACAAGCGACTATCAAAACGTTAAGAACTGCCCTCTTTCCCACCATTTCTATCCTTGCATTCATTTGTTCACCCTGTGTGTGTGTGAACTGTTTGCGTTTGGTAGTAGTAGCAGCAGTAGTAGTAGTAGCAAAGACTGTACAGGGGAAGATAAACATCCGGTCTCTTTTCCCTATATGAGTAGTGAGGACAGAAACACTGGTTATGTCCCTTTGAAACGTGACACATTTTACACATCGATAGGCCAGTTGAATTCTCCGTTCAAGTTCCAGTTTGAGTTTTTGGATAGCCTCCACTGTGAATAGTGTACATGTCCGCACTAACGATAACTCTATCAGCCTGGTTCGCCGAACTTTTAAGTAATCCATCTTACCCTTTTAGAAGATATCTTTGGTAGTAGTAGTCACAGCAGTTGTTGCTGATAGTTATGTGCATTGGTTTTGTCTGTTCATATATTTATTGGATTTTTTGTTTCATGTTTTTCTTCCATTTCAATTCTGTGTAAAGCGCCCTGTAGCCTACATAGTAGGATGGGCGCTATATAGAAACATTTTCCTCATTATTATTATTATTTATTATCATTATTATTGGTTATGCGTTTAAAGCGACACAAGAGAGAACGACTATGAACCCATTGAGATTGTTGATTTCAATCTGTGTGTGTGTGTTTGTGATGTGCGTGCGTGCGTGTGTGTGTTCGTGCATGCTTGTCTGTCTGACTGTCCATGTGGGATTTACAAGTTTAAAGGAGGTACTGCAATACCAGGTCTGATCACACACACAAAAGAAGTTATAATGACCATATTGTAACCATTGAGATTATTAGTATTATTATTACAACCTGTGATCAATGTTGTGATAAGCCATGCACAGTTTGTTTGTTTTTTTTACTTTCTTTTGGGGGGCTAAATTCTATTTTGGACCCCCCGACCTCCCAATCCCATTTTTGTACTGAGCAGCAACGTTCTGCCGTCTCTCGGGAGAGGGATAGGGTTAGGATCAGCCTTGGGTGATTGTCACGAAACTGAATGAATGAAAAATGGTGTTTTTAACGTCCTCGAAAGGTCTGTCCGACAGACACATATGGGACATTTGTAGATACAACAGATGGTGGGAACGATACTGGAGGCAATGCCTGGAGGCAGTGCAACACCAGTAAAGTCCTGATTTTCTTTAACAATGCAGATAGGTGTAGCAGCAACCATGTCACGAAAGTGAATGAATGAAAAATTGTGTTTTACATCCTCTCGGTCTGGAACAGACACATATGGGACATACTATAAATACAAAGATGGTGGGAACAATACTGGAGGCAATGTCCCGGAGGCAGTGCAACACCAGTAAAGTCCCGATTTTTTTTAACAAGACAGATAGGTGTAGAGGTAACCACGCCTCGGTAGTTAAACCTCATCGGCTATGGTACCGCCACCATAAGTATATTTACAAAATAAGTCACGAAACTGAAAGGACCAGACTTTGAGATCGAGAGTCGTAAACATGAGGATGGGGGTGGTGGTGTGTGTTTTAAGCTACAACATAGCCATTTTTAAAATTTTGTTTTGTGATATTTTCAGCGGTGCATAACCAGGCTTACTACGTGCCTGTCTCGCCTCAATCTGTGTATTACAGTAGAACCTCCCTTACAAGACCTCCCATTATAAGACTCCCTCCCACATAAGAACCTACTTCTCTGAGACATCACCCTTTTTTTGTTATTAAAATCACCTCCCATTATAAGACTCCTTCCCACATAAGACCTACTTCTCTGAAACATTTACCCTTCTTTGTAAGTATTAAAGTTACCTCCCTTATAAGACCCCTCCCTTAAAATACCTCTTTTGGGATGATTTTTGAAGTTCTTATGACGGAGGTTCCACTGTATTGCATTGGAAGATGGGATGGGGGGGGGGGGTGGGGTTCTGTCTCAAAGCTTTCACAAAATGTTTGTTTGATATTGTTTGTCATAGTTTTTATTTTGTTTGTATGTTCTTTTGGGGGTTTTCCTTTGCCATATATCTGATCGTCAAAGGAGTAAGTTTTGTCGCGTTTTTTGGGTGTTTTTTTCCTTTTTTTTTATTATTTTTTGTGTGTGTGATTAAATTCTGCTTAACGTCCTCCGGTCTGGAACAGACACGTATGGGACATTAGTAGATATGAAGATGGTGGGAACGGATCCTGGAGGCAATGCCTGGAGGCAGTGCAGCACCAGCAAAATCCTGAATTTTTAACAATTTATACAGATGTATTAAGTTTTTGTTTTTACAGTATGCGCTTCTCTACTGGCACAAACGTTTTCTATCATTTGTGATATTTATTTGTGTACCTGTGTATGGGTGCGCACATGCATATATACATAATTGGCTCACACAAATCCATAGTATCTAGGAACACAAGTATGGAAAGCTCAATGTTGCTATCAATGCGTGCTGGCTTACAGTTATTTATTTATTTTTATGAGAAAGGTCTTTAAAGACCCTGCACGTCACGTGTCACATTCCCTCTTATGCTAGGAAGATTTCTTGCGATTTCTTACCAGCTATAAGAGGGGAAAACACGTGAAAACTGTGATTTTGACACGTGACTTGTGGTGGGTCTTTAAAGTGCTGTGCAAACTTCCAACAAAGAACACTAACTCCGTTCTAGGCTCTCAAGAGGCTGCTAAATGCACAGATGTTTCCTTCAAGAAAGACACAAGACATCTGGTCTTTTGAATCTGGGGACTGGTGGGGGGGGGGGTGATATTGCTGTTGACACGGGGGGGGGGTGGGGGGGGGGGGGGGGGGGGGGGGGTGGGTGGGGGGGGGGGGGGGGGGGGGGGACTCTAACTATTAACAATGTAAAATAAAATAAAATTTGAATTTAGATCTGTGTGTCACAGATGATAATGGAACTCAGAAGGTGCTTAATTATTAGGGAGAAAGGCGGCAGAGTGGTTAAGACGTTCGCCTGCCAAATATAATGCGTGACTGCAGCGTGAGTGACCTGGGTTCGAATCCCGGCCTCGCCCTTTAATAATTTTACATGGCTTATCGCACTCAAAGCTGTCTCATCTCTCATTTTAACCCGTCTGTCTCGTTATTCTCTCTCTCTTAAGTTGCCCCCCTGAATCGTCCCCGACGGGGCTCTGCCCCTGTACCCTGCCGGGGCCATGGGTCCTTGGACCCCTGCCTTTCATGGGTTTTTTTTTTCTTTTTTGGGGGAGTTGCACCCATGTATTTTGATTTTCCTAAATAATTATTTTAATAAATAAAAAGGAACTTTTTTTAAATTTTACGGCATGCGTTGATAGCAAGAATAGAGCGACACGGTTGCTTGTGTTTCTTTTGTATGTTTATGCATTTTGTCAGTTTGATTTGATTTGATGTCAAGTTTTTATTATGCCATGGCACTTGCTTTCTCTGTTATTATGTCCTGACTTGCCAATATTCTGAACTTGAGGGTGCCTCAAGATTTGGTGCATTGTGTGTCTAAGCGTGTGTGCTTTTTTTTCTTCCTTTTTTTTTTCAAATTTGTCATATCGTTGGTTAAATTCAAAAACCTTGTATCTCAATTTTGGTAGTTTTAAGAAAAATGAAAAAAAAAAAATTTTAAATTCACTGCGTTAACCACGATTGATTAACTATGATGAATATGTTGTTCAAGACATTGCGAGTTTACTCCTGCATTTCGTTAAAATTTCTCCGAAACATTTTTTGTTTGACTTGAAAAGAACGAAGATACGAGGTTTTCGTCCTTAACTAGATCTGAATTTGGGACTTACGAGTTTTTCTTCTATTTTCACAACCTCATTTACCCCAGATAGAAAGTCGTTAGAGATACGAGCTTTTGGTGGAAGGTGGTTGGAAAAATGAGAGAGCTGACTATGTGTCTAACTCTAACACCCCACAAAAATCGAAATACGAGGTTTTTTAATTTTACTGACGATATGCTTGCCTTTATCAATTTTGCCAGTTGTATCTTATCAAGTATGGGTTGTATTTGGTAAAGAATTGCCGGCAGAAATGAAAGAGTGTGTTGTGTGTTCGTGCGTGCATGCTTGTGTGTGTGGTGTGTGTGTGTATGTGCATGTGCGTTCCGTGTGTGTGTGTGTGTGTTGCCTAATAGTGGATGGCAGATACGGCATTGTGTATATTTCATATTAAGTGCGTGTAAATTTGGAGTGTTTGAATGCTAGCAAAATATCAAGCTCCTATTTAACTGTAATAATATGTCTACAAACAGCCTTGAGTGTGCTAGTTAAGTGTTTTACAATGGCTTGTACCCACGTGTCGTCATATCCGGCCACAAGGAGCGCTCCATAGTATGGGAGACCGCCATCTTAGTCAGTAACTTTGTTTGAAAAATGCCCGATCGATGCTGTTTACACGTTTAAATTCTGATTGCTTCTCGGCCTTTTGGCTAAGACAGTGATTCAGGAACATAAATTGTTGTTTATACCCTGGTTGGTTTGTTCAGCCCGTCGTACATGACGAAAGCCGATACGCGACGTTAAACTGAACTTCCATCCTGTTTACACACAAATCTGACTAAGATGGCGACACTTTCGTTGGAAGGGTCGAGATGCGCACGCAGGTGGGCGGGAGCCATACAATAACTTTTAGGGTAGAGAAAAACAGCTTTTAAAATTATTCTCGTTTTAAATGGCGCATGTTTTATTTTCCAGTTATGTTTGTTGTGATCTTTATTTTCACACACGTATAAAACTGAGGAGAAAATAAAGTGTTTCCACTTGTACAACCTGTGTTTGTTCGATCCACCCCACCCCTCTGGGGATATCGGGAGATCTTTATTCCCCCACCTTTTGGAAGTTCTGTGCTTGTAACTTCCTCTAATCTGTCCCTCTCTTTGACTCTGCCTTTTCCCTTTGCCTACTACCACCTTCTGTAACTTCTGTGCTTGTAACTAGCTTCCTCTAATCTTTGTCCCTGTCCCTCTCTTTGACTCTGCCTTTTCCCTTTGCCTACTACCACCTTCTGTAAGTTCTGTGCTTGTAACTAGCTTCCTCTAATCTGTCCCTCTCTTTGACTCTGCCTTTTCCTTTTGCCTTTCTACCACCTTCTGGAAGTTCTGTGCTTGTAACTTCCTCTAATCTGTCCCTCTCTTTGACTTTGCCTTTTCCCTTTGCTTACTGTCATCTGCTATCTTTCTGCCTTACTGGTTTTCATTCTCCTGCCTTTGTTCTAGAAACTCTTAAGAAAGATTCCCCCCCCCCCCCCCCCCCCCCCCCCCCCCCCCCCCCCCCCCCCCCCCCCCCCCCCCCCCCCCCCCCCCCCCCCCCCCCCCCCCCCCCCCCCCCCCCCCCCCCCCCCCCCCCACACCCCCCCCCCCCAGCCAAAGATGAATATGCTGTGCCGATTTCATGGTTAGGCACATGACGGCAGCATGATACATCTGCGCTCATATGACAGGAGACTGTCTGAGCGATCGATGATGAAGAAGTGTGCTTGATTTGTGTGTGTGTACGTTTGTTGTAAAGGGGTGACTTCGGGTCAGACTACCTTTAAGTCCCTATCCGAATCAAAGGTCTCTACGTATCGGTTCGATTTCCCCCATCGGACTAGAAAGAAAGGGCCAGACCAGGGGGGTTCAAACCCCCAGTCACTGAAATTGGCAGGCGAACATCATCTTAGCCACTATGCCACCTTCCTTTCTAAGGTGGCATAGTCTTTCACAAAACTCAAACTATAATGATTTCGTACAATCACAAACAAACAAGAAATTAATCCATATAGCTCTTTTTTTCTTGGCTCTATCATGAGGTTTACGTCAATAAAATCAAATTACTTATATTACTATGCGCGCACGCGCACGCACACAGAGAGAGAGAGAGAGAGAGAGTGCGTTCACTTCGTGTCAAGTAAACCCAAATTCGAACCTGGGTACAGGGGATTTTTCCTCTCACTTTGCACTAGGCCTTGCGGCCTGAACGTGGAGTCTTTCAGATGAGACGATAAACCGAGGTCCCATGTGCCCATGCACTTAGCACACGTTAAACCCAGTGGCAACGAAAAAGTTGTCATTTGGTCAAAATTTACCACCACCACCCCCCCCCTCCCTTCCTCATCAGTCACACAAAAATCGCATGCAAAAAATTAAAAAATGGGGTGGTGCGCCTCTGGCTGCGACACGCTCTCCAGGTGGGAGCAACCCGAATTTCACAGATGCCTCTGTGACTATAATGTACCTAACCTAACCTAACCTAACACACACACAGACTTTTTCCACTCTTCCATACCACTTAAGATTGCACACACATACAGTGATACACACACACACAGATGCTTCTTTTAAATCTTTTGACACTTCCACTCTTCCATACCACCTAAGACACAGAGAGAGAGAGAGAGAGAGAGATTCTTTTCAAAAATTAAATCTTTTGACGCTTACAATAAGACACAGAGAGACAGAGAGAGAGAGAGAGAGATTATTTTCAAAAATTAAATCTTTTGACGCTTACACTCTTCCATACCACCTAAGACAGAGAGAGAGAGAGAGATTCTTTTCAAAAATTAAATCTTTTGACGCTTACACTCTTCCATACCACTCACATAAAAGCAAAAGAAAGTGAAAGCAGGAAAACCAAATTTACACTGAACCTTTGAGCATTCCTTTTTTTTTTTTTTTCAATTCCAGTACAATACCAGTAAAATATCGACAAATAATGCTTATAATCATCAAACCCAATATAAAATCAAAATTTCACTACAACCCATCGATACACAGTTCCATGCAAGTTACCTACAACGTGGATGCAACTACACAAAATCAAAAACCCGGAAAGGCCGGGGCCCGTGGGTAATGTCCCCCTGCAGCTGAAGCAAAAACTGATTTATGAAGGTATTTTAGTTTGCTTTTTTTCACAATTTATACAAATGCTTATTTTAAAGTGTTTGAAAAATACAAAAGACACACAAAGATCTTGTTTGACAAATTAATTTAAAAAAAAGGAACTTCCTTTTCTGGTAAAATTCAAAAACAGGAAATCCTTGTACACCAGGAAAAGTTGTACCCATGCAACAATAAATACTTTTTTTTTTAAACCAATAAATACATAAAGTTAAGGTTTTTAAGAAGAAGAAAAAAAAGATGCAAGTTTGTGGACTGTTACGACAAATCGTCAGTCTTGGAGGGTTTGAAGTTTGGGTCTATGGTTTTGTTCATTACATGGTGCATGATATTGTTAGCAGCTTAATCATCTCTCTCTCTCTCTCTCTCTCTCTCTCTCTCTCTCTCTCACACACACACATATATACACAAATAGCGTATTTGCACCTGTGTGTTCGAACACACCACAAGAGACTAGGTATGCATGTTTTGGTATAGTTATAGGATATACTGTATGTTTTTTGTGTGTGTGCGAGTACGTGAACGAGCTGTTCGTTTGAGCTTGAATGTTTTTTCGCATGTTCTTCAATTTACTGTGAACATGCCTGTTGTTATTTTCTATTCTTGTTATGCATTTTTTACTTTCTTTTTGTTTTCCTTTTCTTGTTATTTGGCTTTTCTTTTTCCCCTCGAGGGCATGGTGTAAAGAAGCTTGAGCTTATCCGTTTACCCTCATTAAACATTCGTATTCGTATTCTCTCTCTCTCTCTCTCTCTCTCTCTCATACACACACACATTCACATCTCTCAGATCTAACTCCTTAAAAATTAATCTTTTAGCAGATCTTCCTTTAACAGAAGAACACATCCACCCTCAATCTAAAAGTAAAACTAAATGCTGTAAAAAAAAAATATATATATATATTAACCGCTTACAAAAAAACAACTCTCAGCTTTAAATCCCCATTATTGCTGGAGGTAATTTAACCCTTTCACCGCCAGCCATATTTCAGCTAAAAATGTCCATTAAATTTACCTGGGTAGAGAACAAAATCCATCTGCAGTATTGGGGATTCTTCTGTGACATACATAAAATAAGGTCTATCCTTACTTCCCAAAACTATCACAATTAGGTCTTTGGATAATAGACCCCAATTTGATGCCTTTTAGTGACATAGGTGTTAAATCACTGTGGTGCTAAAATGTGACTTTGGCGGTGAAAGGGTTTTAAGTCTTCACAGACAGATATTTAGACAAATAAAAACTGATCCAGAAAGGAAAATCCTCCCTCCTGATACATCATTCAAATTTTTTGACTTCTACCCATCCCCTCTTTATACACACACACTCTGGTTTTTAATATGTTGTAAGTATTTCAGATATGAAAGAATGACAACATTATTACGTCAATAAAATCAAATTATTTATATTTATTATCTTCCATTCAGGAACTATCTCTCCCACACACACACACTCTGGTTTTTAATATGTTGTAAGTATTTCGGATATGAAAGAATGAGAACATTATTACGTCAATAAAATCAAATTATTTATATTTACTATCTTCCATTCAGGAACTATCTATCCCACACACACACACTCTGGTTTTTAATATGTTGTAAGTATTTCGAATATGAACGAATGAAAACAAAAATGACAGAACATTATTACGTCAATAAACTCAAATTATTTATATTTACTATCTTCCATTCAGGAACTATCTCTCCCACACACACACACTCTGGTTTTTAATATGTTGTAAGTATTTCGAATATGAACGAATGAAAACAAAAATGACAGAACATTATTACGTCAATAAAATCAAATTATTTATATTTACTATCTTCCATTCAGGAACTATCTATCCCACACACACACACTCTGGTTTTTAATATGTTGTAAGTATTTCGAATATGAACGAATGAAAACAAAAATGACAGAACATTATTACGTCAATAAACTCAAATTATTTATATTTACTATCTTCCATTCAGGAACTATCTCTCCCACACACACACACTCTGGTTTTTAATATGTTGTAAGTATTTCGAATATGAACGAATGAAAACAAAAATGACAGAACATTATTACGTCAATAAAATCAAATTATTTATATTTACTATCTTCCATTCAGGATCTCTCCCACACACACACACACACACACTCTGGTTTTTAATATGTTGTAAGTATTTCGAATATGAACGAATGAAAACAAAAATGACAGAACATTATTATAACACGTCAACATACAAAAAGTACATTTCTTGTAAAACAAACTATATAAAAAACATTAGATCACAAAAATAGATGACTAAAGTCACATAATATCACACACACACACACACTTGTGCCAATGAAGGTTTATATTGACAATTATCCGCCCCTGTCTCGTGCACTGAGATGCGAACGCCACCTACTTAAGATTATCGCCCTTGCCTGTCAGGAAACTAGTAGTAGTATATGGCCACAGAAAATGATCTGCTCCTGACTCGTCACCAGTGGGCATAGGCAGTTCGGGCCTAAAATTATCGCCCTTTCGTGTTGGCAAGAAGTAGTATAACGCCTCATTGGAGTTCCACTCGCAACAAGAATGAAACCAACTAACGCAGAAACCACAAGGAAAGAAATTGACTTATGAACACCATTCCAGTTTCATTTTTGTATCTAAAACAAAATTCTCAAACACACATTTTCACACACGCACACAATTCTAGAGTGTACACCGTTCAACCAAGCTATATTTTCAATCATAACCTTTGTAGTCAAATATCAAACTTAAAACCCTTTCACCGCCAGCCATATTTGAGCCAAAAATGTCCATTAGATTTACTTGGCTACAGAAAAGATTTTGTCTGCAATATTGTGGGATTTCTCTGTGACACATTTAGAATGGGGTCAATCCTTACTGCCCAAATTTAGGAACACAATATTATTGAATAACAGACCCTGATTTCAAGGGTTTTAATGACATGGGTATTAAGTAATTGTGGTGCAAAAATGCGACATTGGCGGTGAAAGGGTTAAAACTTATCTGCGTATAGAAAATATTTCATTTGCAATATTGGGGATTCCTCTGTGACATGCATAAAATAGGGTCTATCCTCACCTCCCAAAATTAAGAACATAGGTTATTGGTTAACAGACCCTCATTTGATGCCTTTAAGTGACATGGGTGTTAAATCATTGTGGTGCCAAGAGGTGACAGTGGCGATGAAAGGGTTAAATTAAACATGTTGACACACACACACCACTCTAGAAATTACACCGTTCAACAAGTACAATCTTGACTAGAACTTTCCGAGTGTAATTATAGTAACAATGTCATACAGTCAATCATAAGTACCGGTTAACACAAATGGTATTTTGGTATTTGCTATATTCTAGTCACAGAGACTTATCTCTGTGAAATTTGGGCTGCTCTCCCCCGGAGAGCGCGTCACCGCAAGTCCAGCGCCTACCCAATTTTTTGGGCGGGGGTGGGTGAGGGGCACAGGGTGAGGAGGGGGTGTGGGCATACTTGGAAAACCTAGCTATCAATTTGGCCATGCCAGGCAGCGGGATTTCTCCCTGCTCTTACCGACTTTCAACTGCCGTGGGATTTTTACGTGCGTAAAGCACACGGGTCAGACTAGCTTTAAGTTAGACTAGCTTTCAGACTAGATTTTCAGTTCGATTTTCCTGTCAAACTAGAAAGAAAGGGCGAGGCCGGGATTCGAACCCGGGTCACTCACGCTGCAGTCACGCATTACATTTGGCAGGCGAAGCGTCTTAACCACTCTGCCACCTCTCTTCATTGTGTAGCTGCTATATATTCAACAACAAAAACCTGGGAACAAAACAATTTGACTTTTTTTTTTTTAATTACAAAAGTTTTTGCCAATCCACACATACCAGTAATATTTTAACCATATTTTTCTTAACTTTTTTTGTCATTTCAGGAACTAATATTGTTCGTAAACTATGACTTAAACGTTACAAAAAGAATTACTGGTTAAAAGCATACAACACACAACACATTAAAACATATAAGAATAGTCAAATCCCATTAAAAATTCAAAAACGAAGGAATTTACTATAAAATTAACTTTTTTTTATAAAACAAAAATCATAAAACAATCTTTAAAAAAAATACATTTCAAAAATGAACTGTTTATGTCAAATCCCTACTAAAAACAATGAAGGAATTTGCTTAAAAATGAAAGAACCCAAAATATGAGCAAATGTTTTTTCATGATCCTATTTCCGATCTTCGATCATACCTTCCTTTAAAAACAAACCCCCCCAAAATAGTAGAGCGCGAAAATGTTAGATCAATCAGCCGAGCGGCATCATTTTTGGCTCGTGATCTTAACCTTTGACCAATGACCTTTACGTTTAAACTTGGCCTAGATATCATAAGCATGGGTGCGACTCCCCAAAATGAGAAAGACTGAAAGGCAGGGGTCCAGGGACCCATGATCCCCAGGCAGGGGTCACAGGGGCAGAGAGCCCCATCGGACGATTCAGGGGGGGGGGGGGGGGGGGGGGGGGGCAAGTTGAGAGAGATAACGAGATACACAGTTAAAATGATAGACAGAGACAGTTTGAGTCTGATAAGCCTTGTAAAATCATTACATTGCCTTTTGTAAACTTCCAAGATAGAACCACCAAGTTCAAAACGCCCCAAATCGATTGTGGTCAATTTTTTTTTATTTTTTGATGAATTAAAAAAACCACCTGAAGTTCAGTTTCTGGTGAAATTAGGAAAATACTTCTTTTTCTTCTTCGATCGCTCAGACAGTTTCCTGTCAATTATGAGCGCAGATGCGTCATGATGCCGTTATGCGCCTAACTAAGAAATAGTTAGGCCCAGCAAGTCCGACTTCGGCTGGAGGAAATGTTTTTGAAAGCGTTTCGTGAAAAAAGGCAGGAGAATGGACCGGTAAGGCAGACAGATAGTAGATGACAGTAAGCAAAGGGAAAAGGCAGAGTCAAAGAGAGTGACAGATTACAGGAAGTTACAAGCACAGAAAATAGAAATACTGAAATCTGTAAAAATGAAAGAGTAGCACCCATGCATAAGTACCTATCCGCATGCAAAATGTTAGCCCCCTGCGCTGCCTCCCTTCAAACACTGTCGAATCGCGGAGACATGGATAGTCAGTCCAGCCAGGCAGCCAGGAACAAACAGATTCTCCTGAAAACGTCATGCAGCTTTTCGTTTCACGACTGCTTAACCCTTTCACCGCCAGCCATTTTTCAGCCAAAAAATACCATTAAACTTAACTGAGAAGAGAAAAGAAAAAAAATCTGCAATATTGGGAATTCTTCTGTGACATATTTAACATAAGACCTATCCTTACCTTTCAAAATAAAGAAATAACAGGCCATGATTTGATGCCTTTTAAGTGACATGGGTGTTAAACCATTGTGGTGCATAAATGCGACTTTGGCGGTGAAAGGGTTAAAAAAAACTGAAGTTCAGTTTCTGTTGAAATTAAAAATACTGAAATCAAAATGTTAGCCCCCTGCGTTGCCTCCCTTCAAACACTGTCGAATCGCGGAGACATGGATAGTCAGTCCAGCCAGGCAGCCAGGAACAAACAGATTCTCCTGAAAACGTCATGCAGCTTTTCGTTTCACGACTGCTTAACCCTTGCAACGCCAGCCATTTTTCAGCTAAAACTTTCTTTGTAAACTTTCAAGATCGAACCATCCAAGTTCAAAATCGCGCCCCAAATCGCTTGTGGTCAATTTTTTGTTGTTTGATGAATTTTAACTCACTCTCTTACTGGCCGATTGCTTCCCTTTACAACCGTTCAATACCAATGTACGCTATAGCGTACATAGTGCTTAACCATTCACAATTCACAACTCTGCGAAGCCATGCAACCCAAACCCGTACAGAAGTGTTCCTCTACGGTCACCTTAATAGTTTTCAACCAAAGAAATCACTTCTAGTCTATTTTTAGTACCGCCATGAATGCAAATAAGTCACTACCCCTCATTTAATGCCTTTCAGCGACATGGGTGTTAAATCATTGTGGCGACAAGAGGCAATGAAAGGGTTAATTAATACCAAAAAAACAGAAAAGTAAAATGATGCATGGGTTTTCATTACAGGTCATAATGACCTTTTTTTGTCTCTTTAAAAAAAAAGAAAAAAGTTTTGAATGGATTTCCAACAAAACAAAAAAATGAACATGGAAGCACACCATGTCTGCTATATTTCCTGAGAGGGAAAAAAAATAGGAATCAGGTGTGTAAGTAAGGGGTAGGAGGGGGGGGGGTTAGTTAGTTAGTTAGTTAGTTAGTTAGTCAGTCTGTTATAGTCCCGTCAACAGCTATGGTTATCTCAGGACTGTCACCGCGTAAAGTTCGACCACGCATAGCAAAACACAAATCCATGAATCTTAACGACGTACAAAACCTGAAAACATTAAAATATATAATACAGTTCATAACATGACAGTTCCCTCATGGGGGGGGGGGGGGGGATGGTTTTTATATACAAAATGAATGAGCTGAGATAGAATTTACAACATAAATGTTCAAATTGTTGTAAAACACAACCTCAAATACTGGCGGGGTTTTGAAGGGAAAAAAAAAAGAAGGTGACTTGATGTAAAGTATTTGGGAATACATTTGACATTTTATTGACTTGATGTCTACAATCGCAGGAATAAACACACATAAAAACACAAAGACACACACGCATAATAATAATAATAATACACAGTATTTATATAGCGCCTTTCTTCAGAATGAAACTCGAGGCGCTCACATTCACTGATTCACACGCAATTGGGCTAACATACACATGCATTCGATCATCATCTAATTAATGTGAAAAGTTGCACATATGCGTGTACACGCACACACACACAAATCCACAACAAGCAAAAACAAAATAATGGTTAAAACGCGCCTAAGGTGTCAGACCAATTGGCATAGGCTAGAACACCAAGGCTACATCAAAATGTTGTTATGCTATGCATAATTATGCGGGGATTGTCTTTAGCAATGACAAGCTCCTAACATAACATCGTCAGTCTCCAAAATCCTCCAAAGAAGGAGTGTGGCTGCCCACGTGGCTGGGTAATCAAAAACGGTCACAGGCATAACGTTCTCATCCGCAGCTGATGCACTTGTACCATAGTGTTCAAGCGCTTCTGCTGCTGGGATGATCCCTGGAGTCTTTTAGCCAGAGTAAGCCAACAACACAACAACAGCAATGGTTTGAACTACATTTTAATTTCATGGTTGTTGGTGTAGGACTAGTAGTAGCCTTTTTCTTTCCAACCTAAATTAATATTGGCTCTTCAAAATGCCAGCGATATAAATAATAATAATAATAATAGAACATTTATATAGCGCTTTACCTCAAATGAGCCCAAAGCGCTTTACAATCGAATATTCATCAACAAGTAGACAACAAAAATAGTGTTTAAGAATGACACACACCAGCAACAATGCATATACAAAGCAACTCACACACACACACACATTTATCGACACCGACTCATTATTCATCTTTCATTCAGTAAGCCATAGCAACTGAGTTGCACGACTGACCACATACACCAACACACACACACACACACACACATTTATCGACACCGACTCATTATTCATCTTTCGTTCAGTAAGCCGTAGGAACTGAGTTGCACGGACTGACCACATACACCAACACACACACACATTTATCGACACCGACTCATTATTCATCTTTCATTCAGTAAGCCATAGCAACTGAGTTGCACGGATGACCACATACACCAACACACACACACACACACACATTTATCGACACCGACTCATTATTCATCTTTCATTCAGTAAGCCATAGCAACTGAGTTGCACGGACTGACCACATACACCAAACACACACACACACACACACATTTATCGACACCGACTCATTATTCATCTTTCATTCAGTAAGCCATAGCAACTGAGTTGCACGGACTGACCACATACACCAACACACACACACACACACACATTTATCGACACCGACTCATTATTCATCTTTCATTCAGTAAGCCATAGCAACTGAGTTGCACGGACTGACCACATACACCAACACACACACACACACACACATTTATCGACACCGACTCATTATTCATCTTTCATTCAGTAAGCCATAGCAACTGAGTTGCACGGACTGACCACATACACAAACACACACACACACACACATTTATCGACACCGACTCATTATTCATCTTTCGTTCAGTAAGCCATAGGAACTGAGTTGCACGGACTGACCACATACACAAACACACACAACACACACACACATTTATCGACACCGACTCATTATTCATCTTTCGTTCAGTAAGCCGTAGGAACTGAGTTGCACGGACTGACCACATACACCAACACACACACACAAACGTTAGAGGATACACACACAACGTACGCACACAGACATACATACATACAAACACACACACACACATACACATGCGTGCACACACAACACACAAAACCAAAACACACACACACGCACGCATGTACGCACACATGCATGCTCACACACATACACAACAAAACAAAACAACAACAAAAAACTTGTGACAAATTAGCATTTGACTTTCATGTTTCTGCAATTAAATAGCAAGTCACATTTCACTACCAGTATACATTTGTTAAGTTTTAGTTTTGAACACAAAAAAAGATGAGAAAAGAAAATCCATTACTTAAAACATTCACTGACTCTAAAATACAAAATGTATAATATTAAGTTCTTGAGTAAAACAACAAAAAATGCAACAACAAAAAATGCATAACCTAAAAATAAACATTCACAAATTAAAAACAAAAGTTCAAATATAGCACAAATGTGACCCAGCACCACGAAAGGGACATTAAGTGTCAAAACTGACCATTCTGAGAAAATTATACATTTGAAAACTTCAGACAATTCTCTTTCTAATGATACGAGAACCATTCTTGTATCTTTTTCCGTTCCAGAGTTATGAGCCTTTAAAGTTAGTAGGGTGAGCGTCGGCCATTTTGAGAAAAACACAGCCTAAAGTCTAGCCTAGCTGAAGAAAACGCATTGACCTACTCGTTTTAAAGCACTTATAAGACCATTTAGAGACCATAGTAAAGATTGTCCTTTATAAATATGAAAGATAAGATGTTAAGAGAACACGAAAATACCCGTAACTCAAAATTGACTTTCCAAGCCTATCATGGTGCTAGGTCACATTTTGTCTTCCCCAAATGCACTTAACTAATGTATGCAAACACACACACAAAAATCGAAAAACGACGCTACAACCGTTGGAAAAAAGAAAAGTACCTTCATTAAAACGAAATGCCTTTGAAAACACACACACACTGTATTATATCAAAACCAAACCCCCCAAAAATAATAATAAAAAAAAATTAATCATTCATGATTTAGGAACACAACCGCAAATAACAACCAATCATCAACATTTAATCATGGCAAGACTTATCAAGTAAACGCTCCATAATAATCGTATCATTGCAACCATTAAAGCTCCAGGAAAAAACCCACACAAAAAAACCCACGAATATGTTTTTTTCTCAAAAAGTTCAACAAATCTGGTAACATCATCATGAGCGCGTCTTAAAATCAGTTAATCATGAGCGCCTCTCAAACATCTACTACGCGTATTAACTGTTTAAGACATACTCACGATTATTCGCCTTGGCATAAGCTAGAACACCAAGGCTACATAAAAATGTTGCTATGTTCTGCATAGTTATGCAGGGGATTGGGTTTTTTTAGCCATGACAAGCTCCTAGCATAACATCATCAGTCCGAAATGATCCGAAGTCGGAGTGTGGCTGCCCACGTGGTGGGGTAATCAAAAACGGGTCACTACACGTCATGTTGTCACCCCTAGCTGGTGCATTTAGTTATACCATAGTGTTCAAGAGCTTCGGCTGTTGGGATGATCCCTGGAGTCTTTAACTTTAAGCCAACAACAACAAAAAAATATGACTATTGTACCAGAACACAATTACCATTGGTATCTTTTTTTCTTTTCTTTTTTTGGGAGGGGGAACAGATTATGTACAGAAACTCTACGGTGAGCTGGACATCAAGAGGGTCTTCAAAGAAGATCTACCAAGCACTGATACACATTCCTTCACGATAAAATAATAAACCAATCAACCACATTGTGGAGAAGAAAAAAATAAAAAATAAATCTGGCATACATCGAGTGCAGATACACAATCTTTTACGGTGATTTAAAAAGAGGAAACTCAACGGTGAGCTGGACAACAAGAGGGTATACCAAGTACTTATACACATTCCTTCATGACAAAATAATAAACCAATCATCCACATAGTGGAAAAGAAAAAAATCTGGCATACATCGAGTGCAGATACACAATCTTTTACGGTGATTTAAAAAGAGGAAACTCAACGGTGAGCTGGACAACAAGAGGGTATACCAAGTACTTATACACATTCCTTCATGACAAAATAATAAACCAATCATCCACATAGTGGAAAAGAAAAAAAGAGAAAAGTCTTGCATACATCAAGTGCAGATACACAATCTTTTACGGTGATTTAAAAAGATATAACTTTTGCTTTATTGATATAAAAAACAAAGGTTTGGCTTATATCAATCAAACATAGACACACATCCTTTATAATAAAATAATTTCAAAAACTGAGTAACTGTTCACCACATTGTCAACAACAATACAAACCAAATACTGTTTTACCCACAACAACAAAAAATAAAACAACAATTAACACAACAGCGACGTTTTCTTTTCGAATCGCAAGCCCCCAAAAAACCGAACGAGACTGATCATTGACTGGCCCACAAAAAGGGTTGGATAAATGATGAATGGGTGGAAAGAGAGGGGAGGGAGGGAGAAAAGTGGAGGGAGGAAGAAAAGGGGAGGGAGGAAGGAAAGGGGAGGGAGGAAGGAAAGGGGAGGGAGTTGTGAACTGTCAGCTATAACTAACTTCATGTAGAGAGAGCTAAGGCCGTATGTAATGTCAACTTTTGGTAAAGGTAAAGATGCGCCCCCCTCCTCCATTTCTCGGTTGTTTCCATTTTTCAGTCTTGCCTTTCTTACTGCAGATTGAGTACTTCATCCTCTATTGTTTGCTATATTTAACACTAATTTTCATCCATTTACATAATTAAACGCATGCATTCAATAATAGTAGAAGATAAAGGCAAGACGGAAAAACACAATGAACCAGGACTGTGACAAATGCTCCGCGGCTGTTGTGTGTACTGCACTACACCGGGGTGTCCTGTTAGATAATGGCCTTTATCATGACTGCGATTAATTATTCAAAAAAGATAATTAGCTGAAAAGGTTCATAAAATACAGCTTAATGTTTGGTCAGAAAGGCAAGTGTGAAAATGCGGGGAGAGCCGAGAAATGTAGGGGGGTGGCACATCTTGACCTTTACCAACTTTTTTGTTTCTGAAAGGAATACAGGGTAGAGTTTCACTAGAGAACAGTTGCCGCGCGAATAACTGTTACGCCAAAAGGGGTCCAAGAGAAACACATTAGAAAAACGTGCTTTTTTGGGAAAAAACATTCTAAGCTCTTGTCTGATTGGTCCAAAAAAAAAAAAAGTATTATTTTAACCAAACTTTAATGGACCAATCAACAACAAGAAATGCATTCATCCCCATTGCAAGTCGCGTGATAGTTCCCTGAGAGATTGATCCGGGCAGAAGCTCAGAGCGCTTCCACATACTATCGGCAAACGAAGGGTGTTAAGTCTTAAACCCACAGCCGGCATATATAAAGCGTTCACGCGAGGCGCGCGCCATCATTCTCATCGCTGCTCGCGACAGAGACGGTTCAACCGTTCTTTTTTCCCTGTTGCCCGAGCCACTGCGAGGCAGAACTTCGCAGTGACTAGCCTAGCAGTCTATACCCGATCCCTGGGATCGGTAGTTTTCCCTTTAAGATCGTCTTTGCCGATTTGAGCTAACGCAACGCAACGTTAGCCCTTGTGTTTCACCTGAAGAAGGGACAAACAAAGAGGAAGGTGGAGGGGGGGGGGGGGGGGGAGGGGGTGGTTGGAGAAGAAAGGAAGGAAAAGCAGACACCAGGAGGAGGGAAGAAGAATATAGTAGGGATAAAAGGGAGAAAGATTCATACGAAACACAATACACCAAAATACAATAAGAATGCGTACCGTATTTTTCGGATTATAAGGTACACGCAGTGGAACCTCCCTTATAAGACCCCCCCCCCCCCCCATTATAAGACCCCCTCCCGTGCTTAAGACCTACTTCTCTGAGACATTGCACTTCTTTGTAAGTATTAAAATCACCTCCCTTATTGCAACTCACTCCCCACTTAAAGAACCCCCCACGTCACGTGTCCACATTCCCTCTTATGCTTGGGAAGATGTATTAAGATTTCTTACCAGCTATAAGAGGGAAAACGCGTGAAAACCGTGATTTTGACACGTGACCTGGGGGGTCTTTAACCCTTTCTCCCCGCCAGCCATTTCTCAGCCAAAAAATACCATTGAACTTAACTGGGTAGAGAAAATAAAACATCTGCAATATTATGAATTCCTCTGTGACATGTATAACATTAGGCCTATCCTTACCTCCCAAAATTAAGAAAATAGGGTCTTTGGATAACAGGCCCTGATTTGATGCCTTTTAGTGACATGGGTGTTAACCCTTTTCACCGCCAGCCATTTTTGAGCTAAAAATGTCCATTAAACTTCTGCAATATTGTTGGATTTCTCTGTGACAGATTTAGAATAGGGTCAATCCTCACTGCCCAAATTTAGGAACACAATATCATTGAATAACAGACCCTGAATTCAAGGGTTTTAATGACATCGGTGCTAAATCATTGTGTTGCAAAAAATGCGACGTTGGCGGTGAAAGGGTTAAACCATTGTGGTGCATAACATGCGACGTTGGCGGTGAAAGGGCTAAACCATTGTGGTGCTAACAGGCGACGTTGGCGGTGAAAGGTGTTAAATCATTGTGGTGCTAACATGCGACGTTGGCGGTGAAAGGGCTAAACCATTGTGGTGCTAACATGCGACGTTGGCGGTGAAAGGGCTAAACCATTGTGGTGCATAAAATGCGACGTTGGCGGTGAAAGGGTTAAACCATTGTGGTGCTAACATGCGACGTTGGCGGTGAAAGGGTTAAGACCTTATTTTTTGGATGACTTTTCAAGGTCTTTAAACGCGAGGTTCTTCTGTATGTTTCTCCCAGACTGACACCCCTGCGCTTTACCGTACATGGGTGCTCCTGGGAAGTTTCAAAAATCCTGCAAGGGGGCGGCGGCCCCCGGCGGAGTGCTGAAGCGCGCGCACACACACATTTACTGCTTCTTTTTTCACCCCTCTAGACTAGTACAAGTGCTACATTCCTTTGAATATAGCAAATGCTTATATAGGCCCTTTTTAATTGTACAAGCGTGTGTGTGTGTGTGCGTAAAAAAAATCGTTGCTTCTCAAATTCTCATAATACGGCGACGCCGGCTCTAGGCAGTTTAAAAATCCTGCAATTCAGGACATCCTGCTCCCCCCCCCCCCCTCCCCCCCCCCCCCCCTCTCGTGGGGATACCGGGGGTCTTTTGTATAAATAGTTTCCCCACCTTCTGGAAGTTCTGTGCTTGTAACTTCCTCTAATCTGTCACTCTCTTTGACTCTGCCTTTTCCCTTTGCTTACTGTCATCCTACGTATCTTTTTGCCTTACCGGTCCATTTTCCTGCCTTTTTTCAAGAAACACTTTCAAAAAGATTTCCTCCTCCAGCCGAAGTCGGACTTGCTGGGTCTAACCATTTCTTAGTTAGGCGCATATAACGGCAGCATGACGCATCTGCGCTCATAATTGACAGGAGACTGTCTGAGCGATCGAAGAAGGAGGACATCCTGCAAGAAGGACATCCATGACAGTATGACTAATACTACAGTAACAAAATCTGAATTTTGTGTAAAATTTGGGGGATGTGTCTCACCCCCTTGGGGAGGACCAAGGGGGGGTCTTTTGTACAAATAGTTGCCCCACCATCTGGAAGTTCTGTGCTTGTAGTTTCCTGTAATCTGTCACTCTCATTGACTCTGCCTTTTCCATTTGTTTACTGTCATCTACTATCTTCTCTGCCTTACCCGCTTCATTTTCCTGCCTTTTTTCCATGAAACGCTTTCAAAAAGATTTCCTCAAGCCGAATTCGGTGACTTGCTGGGCCTAACTATTTCTTATTTAGGCGCATAACGGCAGCATGACGCATCTGCGCTCACAATTGACAGCGAAACTGTCTGAGCGGATCGAAGAAGAAGAAGTGGAGGCGCTTTCGAAAAGTATGGCAACATATTTTACGAAACTATAAGGCGATATATTTTTCCCAGACTGAGACACCTGCGCCTTATAACGGTGTCATGAGAAATAAGTAGTCCTATGAAACATCTACCCATGCGCATGCACATTAGAACAGAAATTCTAAAGCGCCAGGCAATTTGCCCATTCACATGGGAGGGAAAGAGAGGGGGGGGGGGGGATCTACCTACTCAGGGGGGGGGGGGGGGAGGCACAAATAAAACAACAATAATCGAAATCGAATCGAACACATTTTAGAGAGGAGAGAGAGAGAGGAGAGAGAGAGAGAGACAGAGAGAGAGAGAGAGAGAGAGAGAGAGAGGTAGAGAGGGAGGTAAATAAGTCATGGCTTAAAACAGGAAGTAGACTAGCGTAAGCTGACGATTGGCTCAATGCGCATGCGCAAAAACTCAAAACTCGGAGTGCGCAAGCGCGAAATCGAAATGGGTAGATTATATGATGAGGTAGAATATTCTCTTCACAACGGGACTAGTAAAACAGTAAGAAACTATAATAACAAAATCAGGACGTGGTGTAAAATTGGGCGGGGGGCTTATGAAAAAAAAACGTCTGCCTTTTAGGTCCGAAAAGTATGGTACATGCACAGATCATTAAAAAAAGTTCACCATTCTTCTTCTTCTTCTTGGATCGCTCAGACGGCTTCCTGTCAATTATGAGCGCAGATGTAGTCATGCTGCCGTTATGCGCCTAAGTAAAGAAATAATTAGGCCCAGCAAGTCCGACTTCGGCGGAAATCTTTTTGAAAGTTGTTTCTTGAAAAAAAAGGCAGGAAGAATGGATGGCCCGGAAAGGCAGAAAGATAGTAGGCAAAGGGGAAAAGGCAGAGTCAAAGAGAGTGACAGATTAGAGGAAGTTACAGGCACAGAACCTCCAGAAGGTGGGGGAACTATTATTATACAAAGACCCCCCCCTGGTATCCCCACAGGGGGGAAGTTCACCATAAATCGTCACAACATGTTTCACTGCTCAACTTTTCCGAGCGCCCGTCGCTTTCCGAGTCGATCCGTTGATCAGCGGGTTTTTCGAGGAGGAGGAGGACGGACGAGCGTCCGTTTTGCGCTGTCTCAGACTGGCAGGGGCAGAGCCGTTTTTGGCGCCGTTGTTTGTAGCCGCCGTTGTCTTTGTTGTTGTAGTCTTCGCCGTTGCTCCGTTGGTCAAAGGTTTGGAGATGAAATCCCCCATCTCATCGAATGTCTGCAAGGCGAAGTTAAAAGAACAGGTTATATGGAAGAAAACAAGAGGCAAAGCCTTCAAGTGCTTCACTCTGAACAGGCACATGTGGGACAAAAAAAAACAAAGATTGAGGGGGGGGGGGGGGGGTCTAAAGTACAAGATTGCCAATCAAATTTTAAAGTACCAATGAAACTATCGTTAACGGATACAAAAAATATATAAAAATTAAAAAAAAGGCCCATTGCCCATGCCGAGAATCGGACCTGGAACCATTGGTATGACAGACACACGCTCTACACAATGAGCTATCGAGGCTTTCACTGTGGAACACTTTCTTAACTCATGTTGCATGTTGAAATACTCTCTAACCCACTAATCTAAAAGTTATCTGTTTGTTAATGTTTACAGTGTTGTTTTAAGTATTCAATTATCAAAATCATTAATGTTTGAAAGCTTGCATAAACATGTATGTGTATTGGAAGTTTGAACAATGTACGCCTCTATTTCCCGAGAAAATGCCAACGTTAAAAGTTTGGAGATTGGACCACGGACATACCCCCCCCCCCCAAACAAAAAAAAACCCAATCGAACACATACTATAGACTCACTCGTGAGTGAGCAAAAATGGTCCAGCGGAGAAACAAGATTGGTGGGAAAAACGGTACATTATAAACACTGCGCACGATCCCCTGAAGTCGGAGTGTGGCTGCCTTGCCACGTGGCCGCGGTAAGCAAAAAACGGTTTCACACACATGCGAATGTTTCCTCATCGCTAGCTGATTATTTGTAGCAGTGTTCAAGCGCTTCGGCCTGCTGTTCGGATGTTCCTGATGTTCGTTTTAGCCAAGGGCAAACAACAACAACAAAACGTACACCAACACATATTTGGGTGCTTTTTGCATAGCTATTAGACTCTGAGTGCGGTGTGTTTGTGCGTTATTTTCTTGTAGTGTGCGTGCGTGCATGCATGCGTGCGAGTGTGTTGTGAGCCTATATCATTTATACTGTGCGATAGTGCCCAAAATACGATAGAATTAGGTTTGCTTGATGTTGGGGGTTGAAATGGGCATCATTGTTAGGTTTTGGTATTGGTATATGCCAGTCTCAGACACTTATCTCTGTGAAATTCGGGCCGTCTCCATGGAGCGCGTCGCGCAAGTGCACGCCTACACAATTGTTTTTTTTTAATGTGGGGGGGGGAGGAGGGGGCACAGGGTAAGGTTATACTTGGAAACTAGCTTAATCAATTTGGCAGACCAGGCAGCGGGATTTCTCCTGCTCTTACCGATTTCAACTGCTGAGGGATTTTTATGAGCGTAAAGCGCACGGGTCAGACTAGCTTAAGTCCCCAGCCGAAAGGACTGGACGTTCAGTTCGATTTCCTGTAAAACTAGAAAGAAAAGGGGCGAGGAGGCTGGGATTCGAACCCGGGGTCACTAAACCCACGCTGCAGATCACGCCACTGTGGCAGGCGAAAACGTTTTAACCACTCTGCCACCTTTCTCCTGTTTGTGTGTAGAGTGAGAAACAAGTTGCTGTGATCATAGGGTCGGACGAAAAAAATAGGGTAGGTCGGATACCATACCACAACTTTTTTTCGGGGGGTGGCCTTAAGCAAAATTGCAGCGCTACAACCACCCACCTGTCCATATTCCAGTGCGGGCCACAAAGGCGCCAAAGGTAGATGCACAGAAAACTAGCCCAGCATCTGTGGAAAAAAACAGACACACACACAAACACAACAAAACAACACACACACACACACACACACAACAACAGAGAGTCACACAACACCACACAACACACACCACACATCACACTCACACACACACAGCACAGTCACACACACACACACACACCACAACACACACACAGTCACACACAAACACACAGTCACACACAACACACACACACACACACACACACATACACACACACACATCACCATTTTTAATCATCTTGAAAATGGTGGAATGATGATGATGATGATAATAATGTGACAATGTAAAGATGACGACGCGAAGGTGGCGATGACGAGGTGGTGGTGTTGGTGGTGGTTGTGATGATGATGATGATGATGATGATGAGATGATACGATGATGATGATGATGGTGGTTGGTGTGATAATGATGATCAATGATGATGATGATGAATGATGATGAAAACGTGATGAAGATGATGAGGACGGTGGTGGTGTGATGATGAGATCATCGATGATGAGATGATGATGATAACAATGATGAAATGATGACGGACGGTGTTGGTTGATGATGACGATGAAGAAGATGATAATCATGATGATAAGCAGACATCTCTGAGTATTGGAATGATTTAAATGAGACTTGATTTAAATATGTAGCATAGAAATAGAAATAGAATGCACAGATAAACAGAGCGCGACGCACACACACAAACACGCACAAGGCATATGTACATATGGCACATATCTCTCACTCTCTCTCTCACACACACACACACACACCAATTCTCTTCACGTGCATACAACAACAACAACAACATACAGTATTATACGGCGCTGAATGTTGTAGAAGTAGAAATCAATCAAAGCGCACACACACGTTAGCCTTCATAACGCATCAAACAAAAATGCAAATACAAATGCGAACGCACACGAATAACATAAATTGTATACAGCAGGAAACAAACATAAAGGAAAGAGAAGTAAGAGAAAGAGAGTGGAGCCTCAATGACACTGGGGGGGGAAAACAGGTGGGTTTTGAAGTTAGATTTGAAGCAGAGAGGGTCCGGTCACTGACGGAGGGAAAGAGGAAGTTTGTTCCAAGATGTCAGTCTGAGACATCAATGAGTGCGAAAGAAAAGAGCATACACACACACAACACACACACACAGTCTTTTTTTATTTTTTTTATTTAACAGGCACATATGAGAACATTCAAAATAAAGTATACCTATAAGACCTTCAAAAATAATCCAAAATGAGGCTTAAATGGGAGTGAGTGCATGAAGGATGGTAATTTTGATACTACAAGAAGGGCAGTCTCAGGAGAGGGAGGGAGTCATATGGGGAGGGTCTGTCTTATAAGGAGGATCCACGCTGTAAAATTTGTTGATGCATGAGAATTCTTCTTTTACTTCTGCGTTCCCAGGCATATGGCCATAATTCATGAAATGGGTAAGGTAAGCAGGTCCAGTGTTTAGTTTTCAATCGTCTCCCGATGCGTACAGCCGACACTATTCCAATTTCGGAGGGCTCAAAGAAGAAAATTATTGGAAGATTTTTTTTTAAGGCATAAAGAACGGCCAATAAATCAGCAGAAGACAGAAATCAAGGGAAAAGGCAAGCAGAGTCAAAGAGATGTTAGAGTGAAGATAGAGGAAAGTTACAAGCACAGAAACTTCCAGAATGGGGGGAAATATTTTACGAAGACCCACGGGGAGGGACTCGGGAGGGGGCGGAGTATTATAGTACCCATATGGAGGCACGAGCACTGGCCCTGATGCCGTGGACAAGAGTCTCTCTCTCCACACACACTCTCTCTCACCACTCCTCTCTTTTGCTCATTTTCTCCCAACCCACCCCCCCACACACACACACACACACACACACACTTATGTACAGCAGCAGATGAGAACGTTCATGATCCACGGTCTTGAACACGAGCCCCAACTTGATGCAAACGATGTCTACGTCAGTGTGATGCCCTAAATAATAGTGAGTACGAGTTCAGAGATTCCTGGATTCTAGGATTTCAAAGTGAGGGCGATGCCCCCCATAAGAATGAAAAAAAGGGGGCAGTCCAATGGCAACAAGGGAGGGGGAGGGGGGGCGGCCATCAATCTTCGCTATCCATGGCCACTTCTTCAGCCACTCCGTCTTTGAACAAGTGTTCCCTAACACTAGTGCCGTTATCTTCGGGGCGCTATCCGAGATGTTGATGCAATAGGTTGGCAACATCTTCTGCACAACTCGTTGCAGGATTTTTTGTGTCTTTTTTTTTACTTTTCCGTCACCAGAAATCAATAGTCGAAAAAGAGCGCGTTGTCCGGCTTCATTTTGAAAAAAAATCAATCATTCATTCCTGCTGCTGCTTTCAGTTTGTACAGACGACGGATTTAGCAGACAACGAAGAATTCCACAGCGATCTGGTAAAAAGTGCGGGCAGTTCTGCAACATATGCGGGTGGTTCTGGGCATGCGCTTAGACCCGATGTTTGACGGTAAGGAAACAGATTGGCCGGAGGGGATTTTGTACAATCCCGCACTAGAATCAGCTGAGTTCTATGATTGGATGGGGGAGTGCTTACTCCCCCCCCCCCCTTAAAATCGTAGAGAGTAAGAAATGCGTCATGATTGCATCATTTAACACACTGACGTTATTCTTCCAGATATATTCTTCAAACGAAAGCGCCAACGTTCATTACAAGTTAGAAGGTAAAATATGAAATCTAACTCACTTACCGTTAAGGTGTCCTCCTCACATGGGTGTGGGGTGAAAGTTGCTATGGTCCATATAAGTGTATATAGATAAAGGCAACACCCGTAGTAGGGTGCGCACTGACCCCGTACCGGTAAGCAATCGACCAATTTGTCAGTCTCAGAAATCCGTCATCAGTGAGGTAGAAGATAGAGTTGACCGAAGCAAAGAAAAGGCAGACTCAAAGAGAGTCCCAGATTAGAGAAAGCTACAAGCACGAAATCCGGAAGGTGGGCAGGGGGAACTTTTGCACAAAAGTCCCTCAGTATCCATGCTGCCACAATCTGAAGTGTAATTTATTGTAAGCATTGCATTGTATTGTATGCTGTATTTCGTTGTGTGTGCGTGCGTGTTCATTTGGATCAAATGTGTTAGTTGTGTTTTTCCTTCTACTCACACAAACATCCAGCATGGGGTCCCAGGCGTTTGCAGCAGAGGGTCAGTAACGTACACGTCACAGTAATGCCTGGAAGAGAACAAAAAGGTCAAAGGTTTAAATACATTTTAAGGACTACAAGGCGCACCTGATTCTAAGGCAACCCCCCCACCCGACCCAAATTTCTACACCAAAATTATGATTTTTTAAATTATAGCTTTTTACTATACGTCGCTAAACCGGTATCTACAAAATTGACAAAAATATATTTTAATGAAACTCATGCCAGTGACTCAGAGGTCTATATAAATTTCTTGTGTCTGCGACCAATGAAAATGCTCAAATTTGTCACATGATACCTGGAAATAAATCGTGTATGGGCGGGTTGTTAGCGGTGTTTGACGCGAGGATAAGCGTGTAACTGGTCACGTAATGTTGTAACTGCCGCAGTGCGTAATCCATGTGAGAAAAATGCACTAGCTTGTGATAACGTGTAATCTGAAGTATCACGAAACTTCTTGGGTGTTAATGCAACTTTATTGGTCACATGTTTACTCATCGGTTAAGAAGGAAGGGTCAAGCGTTATATCAAAGGGGATTGACTTTGTAGCAGGCAAACAATATGTTTTGATCGCTCCTGAAAATCACATGACTGTGTAAAGACACGGTTAGCGTTTTAGGACAGCGACGTCTATTATCAAGACACATTCTAAGCACAGGGGTACTCAGTTAGGAAAAAAGTATTGACCTTATAGTCCCGGTAAAAATACGTATAATATTTCTGGGGGAACTATAAGGCGGGCAAACAAAAAAACAAAGAAGGAAGTCGACCAAATGACAACTGTTTCGCTGCCGCTGGATTAACATGGTGCTGAGTGCATGGAGCACACGGGACCTCGGTTTATCGTTACTCATCCGAAAGGACTCACGTTCAGACCGTTAAGACCTAGTGTACAAATGCGAAGAAAAATCCCCTGTACCCAGGTCAACGGAACTGGGGGTTACTTTGACAAGGATGAGCGAACGCTTACCTCTGTGTCACTCTACTTGGAGACAGGATTGAAAAGACCATGGTGACTCGCCTGTGGGGATCCACAGGCAGGTCCCAGTCCAAGGCGAAGCTACCGGAGCTGTGGGGCCCTGCAGAGAGGACCGCCAATTCGTCTAAGATCTGGATCAGTGTGACCGGCGATCGACAAAACAAACATTAAACTGTGGAGTCTGTGGTGGGCGGTCTGGTGGCGCCCTCGGGTGAGGACCTCACTCAAGATGGCTCCGAGACTAAGGGAATAGTGCGTCAGTAGGGGTATTAGTAGGTGGCGTCTGACAGGCTCCACTGAACTCCACCCGAAGTAAGTGACTCCGCAGCAGTGCAGTGTCTCCTCGGTTGGTAGCTACTGAAGCCGACACAGATTCGTCCTCTGAACTGCTGGTTTCGGATTCCGCACCTGAACAAAGCCTGGGTTGGACGTGAATTGGAGGCGAAATGAGCGGCGTGGGAGCACGGCATGTACGTTTCCCAGAAGATGAACAGCAAAAAACAAAAACAAAACCTGTGTCCCCCCCCCCCCCACCACCACATGATGGTTGGGCGGAAATGAAGCAGATGAGCAGCAGACGTAATCAATTGAGCAGTGGAGGTGGCGGCACGAAGAAAATGTGCTCAGGAAAAATGTTGAGCGCGACAGCTGAAACCAAACCCAAAACATAATGAGATTATACATATCACAACCCCCATGCCACTACTCACACAACATACCTTCCAACACATGCACAACCACAACCACACTCTTCTCACCACACACATCACAACCCCCATCCCACTCTCTCACACACACATACACATCACAACCCCATCCGCCACACACCACATCACAACCCCCATCACACTCACACCACACACACCACACATACCTCAACAAACCCCATCACACACACACACACACATCACAACCCCATCACACTCTCACACACACACATACCTGGCCACATGACAATCAGGAATCCAGCAAGCCAGGATGCGAGAAAAATGTGGGGTGAGGGTGCCACCAGCAAACCGCCATTCCAATGAAGAGACAACAACCAACATGGAAAACAAAACGTTATCAGCAGTGATGTCTCTAGCTAATGGTGGCCACAATCAACACTGTGAGTATTTTGCCACGGAAAGGGAAGGTTCTATACCAATTTTGCAGGAAGAAAGCTCAAATGCCTGCGAAGAAATAGGTGAGAGGAAGAGAGGGATACAAAAGAGAACCATAAGCTACGCCACACTGTGATCTGCGGGTTGTGGAGAAAGGTAGTGGGATGGGGCGGAGGGGAGGAGAAGAAAATACAGGGCAGGGGGGGGGGGGGGAGAGAGTATTGTAGCTTGTTGTCCAGATGACCCCAGAGTCGACAGCAGGACGAGTCCATGAGGTTAGTTGCCAGATTGGTCATCAAAGCGCGCTGGGGTTCTGCGCCCAACTGATGTGGTGGCAGGACGTTCAATCCCTGATGGAAGGGGGGAAAAAGGAACTCTGTCTGTACTGTGTGCGACACGGGGGACCAAGGAATTGTCGTGGTTGTGAGTGTCCTCTTCTTGCGCAGCTGGCTGTGGTTCAAGCGTAGTTAGTTAGTTAGGTGTTATAAGTCCCGTGAACAAGCATGGTTTCTCAGGACTGTCACCGCATAACATTCGACCACGTATAACAAAACAAACATCAATGCTACATAGCAACGTCCCAAAACCTGAAAACAACAACAACAACAAACAGTACAATTCACGACATGGAATCTACATCAAGCCCATCAAGACGCATAAGGTTCTCACGCGTGAAAGCCGTGAAACAACAACAAAACCTGGACTGTCATAAAACGGTCCGATAGATGAGAGTAAAAGAAATTCAAAGATTAGATTTTGCAAGGAAAGATGAAAGAACAGATTGAAGATCGAGGGGATGAAGAAATCAAACGAAATGGAAAATACAGATCTTGTCGGGAGACTTTAGCGCGGGGAAAAGAGAAGTAAAAGACATGGTAGGCAGAAGAGAACATATAGGAAAGGTAAGAAAAAGGGTAGGGCACAGCTTGGTGGAGAACACCCCCGCACGTGAGCGGCCCACAGGGGCGAAAGTGCCTGATGCCCAAGACTCGAAAAATCAGATCTTCCGCGTAAGAGACAAACGCATGTGCAAACAATTTCAATGCAACAACAGGGTGATCACATACATCATCCCCAGGATGCCAAAGGGAGAAATCGAAAAAAAACAGGCAAGGCAGGGGTCTCAGGGGCCCGCCCAGGTCCTAGGCA
>CM065706.1:9282930-9290430 GCA_017654935.2 Phymorhynchus buccinoides
TACAATATTGGGGATTCCTCTGTGGCATGCATAAAATAGGACCTATCCTTACCTTCCAAAATTAAGAACATAAGGTCATGGGTTAACAGAGCCTCATCTGATGCCTTTCAGTGACATGGGTGTTAAATCATTGTGGTGCCAAGAGGCGACAGTGGCGATGAAAGGGTTTTAAAACAATGCCTGCTAACAATTTGTTATACATCGAGGCTTTGAAGTCACTCCGTCAGCAAGCAAACCCATGTAATAATATTAATTTCCTCCGAAGTCGGAGTGTGGCTGCCCTCGTGACGGGGTAATCAAAAACGGTCTCACACATAATGTTCTCATCCCTAGCTGGTGCATTTGTACCGTAGTGTTCAAGGGTTTCAGCTGTTGGGATGATCCCTGGAGTCTTTAAGCCAGGGTAAGACAACATCAACAACAATAATATATGTCCCACCTATTTGTCTGTGTGACCCGCGTGTGTATGTGCAGGGGCGGACCAAATGGTTCTAAAAGGATCTGTATAGGTCCTGGGTTAACCCTTTCACCGCCAAAGTAGCATTTTAGCACCACAGTGATTTAACACCTATGTCACTAAAAGGCATCAGATTGGGGTCTATTATCCAAAGACCCTATTGTCTTAGTTTTGGGAAGGAAGGTTATACCTTATTTTATATATATGTCACAGAAGAATCCCCAATACTGCAGATGGATTTTGTTCTCTACCCAGGTAAATGTAATGGAAATTTTTAGCTGAAATGTGGCTGGCGGTGAAAGGGTTAAGGTGTATTGGCCTTGTGTGTGTGGGGGGGGAGGGCGAAAACCCCGGGAAATCTTAGCAATTGAGTAATTATTAAAGCAAAAACGGAGCCAGTTTCTTACTTTTTACCCTTCTATAATGTACCCGGGGCAAAAGGGGTGTGGGGGGGGGGGGGGGGGGGTGTCCGGAAACCCTGGTGAGCGTTGCAATCTCTGTAAAGAGTGTGTTTTCCTGGTGATCTCGACGTGTTTCTTACAAAAAACTCATCCGTCATGGTGCCCCTTTAACATGCGCGTGTCTGGTCGCCGCTCCCTGTTCCACATAAAAGGAGGTAGGTCTGTAGAATCTAATCAACATACATTTGTATCATTAAAAATTCGGGACTTTCCTGGAGCTGCACTGCCTCCGGGCATTGCCTCCAGGATCGTTCCCACCGTCTTTATATCCACTAATGTCCCACATGTGTCTGTTCCAGACCGGAGGACGTTGAACGGATTTTCACAGAATCTAGAGAGACAATTAAACCTACGCACATCTGTCTATCTGCGCGCCATTCCTGGTGTTGCACTGCCTCCGGGCATTGCCTCCAGGATCGTTCCCACCATCTTTATATCTACTAGTGTCCCACATGTGTCTGTTCCAAACCGGAGGACGTTAAACGGATTTTCACAGAATGTACAGAGACAATTAAACCTACGCACATGTCTATCTGCGTGCCACACCAGGATAGGATAGGATGGGCCATTGCCGGGTCTCATATATAGTACTGTATCTTAATTAGTCTAGGAAGAGTTAAGCGGGTGGATCATTGTAATTATCAAGGCTATTTCGGGAAGTGTTTTCCATTCACGGAGCCGTTCTTTCTCTTTCTTTATCTTTTCTGTCCCCCCCCCCCCCCAGAACACACACAGATCCGGGCCGGGCCCTGCATCCTGGTATCACACACACACACACAGTCAGGACCCCCCCCCCCCCTTCCCACCTACTAGATCCGGCCCTGAATCCTGGTACCCTCCTCCTCCACCTCTCTGCACCTGTTTCTTGGGGTTGGGCGGCACGTGGAATAGACTTTAATAAAACACCGGGCGGATGAGTTTTTGCAAGAAACACGTCGAGATCACCAGGAAAACACCCTTTACAGAGATCGCAACACTCACTTTGCTCTGGTTTCCTAGAAATCAAACCGTCGAATCGGCGATTCCTCCTTGGCGGAGGTACTGGAAGTCAAATTATTTCACTGTAAGAGAAGGCTCTTGCCTTCTCTTTTGAAATGGCGACCAAATTGCTTGCACGGAATTTTCGCAATGTATGCCTTTTTGGCTGTATTGGTTTTTAATTGTATGCAGTCTATTTAAAGGAGTTTCGCTCACAACAAAAGGAAATAGCACTACAAAGAAGAGAAAGCGTCAACCACAATGAGTGGCCTCCACCCACCCCATCCAAAATGGCTTCTCTCTCCGGCATCTCCGCCAAGGAGGAATCGCCGTTTTGACGGTTTAATTTCTAGGAACCCAGAGCAAAGTGAGTGTTCCGACCCTTGAAAAAGGCTGTCTTTCTGGTGACCCCGACGTGTTCCTTGCAAAAACTCATCCGTCAGGGTCCACCTTTAAGGAACGGGGATAGAGTTGGGATCACCAGCCGCGAAGGATTAGTTTCCTAAAACCGAAAGAAGCAGACTTTTTTAAGATTTGAGGCTCGTGAACATGAGGGTGAGGTGGGGGTGGGGTGTGGGGGTGGGGGTGTGGGGGGTGATCGAGGTACAAAAAGAGACCGGGAAATACAAATACACCCCTCCACCAAAAAAACACACCTAAAAACTAAAAACAATGAAAAAAATTAAAAGAAGTGCTTTGTTATGTGAATACCTTATAGTGTGTGTGTGTGTGTGTGTGTGTGTGTGTGTGTGTGTGTGTGTGTGTGGTGTGTGTGTGTGCGTGTGCGTGTGTGCGTGCGTGTGTGTGTGCGTGTGCGTGCGTGTGCGTGCGTGCGCGTGCGCGTGCGCGTGTGTCTGTCTGTCTGTATCTAAACTAAAATCTAAAGTGCTGTTCTGTTTCTGCCTGGACTTTATTATTGTTGTTGTTATTCTTATTATTCTTATTCTTATTCTTCTTCTACTTCTTATTATTATTATTATTATTATATAAAACGTAGCATTGCGAATTGCTGATCTAATCCGTAACAATTTTCTTACACCCCCACCCCACCCCCTCAATATATTCGTTTTGGAAGTTGGCCTAACTAACCTGGATTTGACTTGACATAAATTATAATAATAATTAATAATGCTTATATAACGCATAATCTTGCTAAGCAGCTCAATGCGCTTTTCACTCACCATTCGTACAAACATTTCTAACAGACTGGTTCACGCATCCTCACCATACATCTCTATGAAAATGAATACATTGGAGAATGCATTGCATATAATCATAGCACAACACACTAACACCCAGCTCCCTTCAACCCCCCCCCCCCCCCCCCCCCACACCATCCCATCCCTCCCCCCCCCCCACCCCAGCCACCCCATCCCCATCCCCACCCCCGCCCCCCCTACTCCCCACCCCCACCCCATACACACACACGCGCACGCGTTAACCTCATACTCAACGTCAATGAGCTGGAAGACAAGAGTGGGGAAAGGATCATAGACTTTACAGAGAGAAAGCTTTCCTGAAGAAGTGCGTTTTTAGTTGGGACTTGAAGGAAGGAAGAGTAGACTGGTTACGGGTATGGTCAGGGAGAGAATTCCAAACGCTTGGTGCAACGAAACTAAACGCCCTCTCACGGTCCGAAGATTTCAAATGTTACACCCGTGCGTGAGGGGAAATATTCAACATTAACAAACAAAGTGTATGACTATGCAAGCGCATGAGAATGTTCGTGTTTCTCTCTCTCTCCAAATTATCCACACCTCACGACACAGACGAACAATCAACAACAGTCCACAAAAGCAGGTAGAATTCAATCCTGGTCAACTATTAAATCAAAGAAAGTTTCACATTCAATTATCATTCATCATCAGTTCACTCTCCACACTAAATATAAAACTCCTTCGGGTGTTTCGCCTTTTCTTAATATTCCTAGAAAAGGGAAACTATTTCAATAACACATTTTCTTAATTAATCCTCAAATTGTCTCCCATTTGAGTTTTCCAAAACCATCTCCATTTACAAGTACACAAGTAGTAGATTCCTTCGTAGTTATCCAAAACTAACTCATTTCATCTACTACTCAATCCCACAAACCACAAGTTTTCTGGGAAGAAGAACGAAGAGTGCGAGAGCTTTGGTAGGTGCAGAGCGAAGAAGAGAGGTACTCAGTGACGAAAAACATTATCATTCATTTTTTTTGCAGGACGTGTTGGGCCGACAAGGCAGTCAGGAATACGACTGCGCCCAGCTGATGCGGGACCTCTGCGACAGCGTGGAGAGAGAGACGGATCTGAAGGAGCAGCTCCGCTTCCTGGAGGAAGAGTCGCGCATGCTCAGGAGGAAGCTGGCGGAAATGGAGGACGAGAACGAGGCTCTGCGCGTGCAGCTGAAGAAGCTGTCGGTCAAGGCCAGCCGCTGGAAGGAGGAGAGCGAAGGGAGGATGGGAGGGGGTGGTGCCAAGAGTTCCGGTCAGTTGGGGTTTGTTTTTTTGTGGGGGGGTTTTTTGGGGGGGGAGATTTTGGCGCTCCCTTGTGTGTGTGGATACCTGGGGGGGGGGGAGGTGGGGGGGGGAGGTGGGGGGGGGGTGTCTTTCAGTGCAAGTAGTCCCCCCATCTTCTAGAAGTTCTGTGCTAGCAGCTTCCTCCATCTAGTCTGTCTCTCTCTCTTTTGACTCCAGCTGCCACGTGTCCAGAATCAGCGCGGGGGGAGGGGGGAGGGGGAGGAAGGGGGGGAGGGGGGAGGGGGGGAGGAGGGGGGGGAGGGTGGTGTGTGTCTTTCCGTGCAATTAGTAGTCCCCCCACCTTCTAGAAGTTCTGTGCTAGCAGCTTCCTCTAGTCTGTCTCTCTCTCTTTGACTCTGCCACGTGTCCAGAATCAGCTGGGGGGGGGGGGGGGGGGGGGTCTTTCAGTGCAAGTAGTCCCCCCACCTTCTAGAAGTTCTGTGCTAGCAGCTTCCTCTAGCCTGTCTCTCTCTCTTTGACTCTGCCACGTGTCCAGAATCAGCTGGGGGGGGGGGTCTTTCAGTGCAAGTAGTCCCCCCACCTTCTTGAAGTTCTGTGCTAGCAGCTTCCTCTAGTCTGTCTCTCTCTCTTTGACTCTGCCACGTGTTCAGAATCAGCTGGGGGGGGGGGGGGGGGGGGAGAGGGAGGGGGGGTGGTCTTTCAGTGCAAGTAGTCCCCCCCACCTTCTTGAAGTTCTGTGCTAGCAGCTTCCTCTAGTCTGTCTCTCTCTCTTTGACTCTGCCACGTGTCCAGAATCAGCTGGGGGGGGGAGAGGGGAGGGGGGTGTCTTTCAGTGCAAGTAGTTCGCGCCATCCTTCTAGAAGTTCTGTGCTAGCAGCTTCCTCTAGTCTGTCTCTCTCTCTTTGACTCTGCCACGTGTTCAGAATCAGCTGGGGGGGGGGGGGGGGGAGAGAGGGGGGGGGTGTGTCTTTCAGTGCAAGTAGTTCGCCCATCTTCTAGAAGTTCTGTGCTAGTAGCTTCCCTTCCTCCTAGTCTGCCTCTCTCTCTTTGACTCTGCCACGTGTCCAGAATCAGCGGGGGGGGGGGGGGGGGGGGGGGGGGAGGGGGGGGGGGGTGTCTTTCAGTGCAAGTAGTTTCGCCCATCTTCTAGAAGTTCTGTGCTAGTAGCTTCCCTTCCTCTAGTCTGTCTCTCTCTCTCTCTTTACTCTGCCACGTGTCCAGAATCAGCAGGGGGTGAGGGGGAAGGGGGAGGGGGGGAAGGGGGAGGGTGGAGGGGGGTGTCTTTCAGTGCAACTAGTCCCCCCACATTCTAGAAGTTCTGTGCTAGCAGCTTCCCTTCCTCTAGTCCTGTCTCTCTCTCTCTCTCTTTGACTCTAGCTGCCACGTGTCCAGAATCAGCGGGGGGGGGAGGGGGGGGGGGGAGGGTGAGGAGGGGGGAGAGGGAGGAGGGGGGGGGGAGGAGGAGGAGGGGGGGAGGGGGAGGGGGGAAGGAGGGGGGAGGGGGGAAGGAGGGTGGAGGGGGAGGGGGTTGTAACGATATTACATTGCCTTTCTGAGGATTGTCGCGTTTCTTTTATTATTATTTCTTTTTAATATAATCATAATCATAATAATCATATACATAATCACCCCGTGGGGATACCGGGGGGGTTCTATTGTACAAACAGTTTCCCCACCTTCTGGAAGTTCTGTGCTTGTAGCTTCCTCTAATCTGTCACTCTCTCTGACTCTGCCTTTTCCTTTTGCCTTACTGTCATCTGCTATCTTTCTATCTTACTGGTCCATTCCCCTGCCTTTTTTTTCTATGAATTCTTACGAAGATTTCTTCAGCCGAAGCCGGACATGCTGGGGCCTAACTATTTCTTAGTCAGGCGCATAACGGCAGCATGATACATCTACGCTCATGTGACAGGAAACTGTCTGAGCGAACGAAGAAGAAGAAGATATATACATAATCATAAACGATTTCTTAAACGTCTCTTTCCTATCTAAATTTATTTCCGTATTTGGTATATATTTCGTATAATTCTACTAACAGAGAAAGTCTCTGTGAAATTCAGGCTGCTTCCACCTGGAGAGCGCGTCGCAGCAAGCGCAGTTCCACTCGTAGTCATATACATTTGTTTCCATACTTGGGAAACCTAGCTACCAAATCGGTCATACCAGGCAGCGGGATTACTCCCTTGCTGCTCTTATCGACTTTTTAACTGCCGGTGGGAATTTTTTCGTGCGTGTAAAGCGCACGGGACAGACTAGCTTTAAGTCCTCATCCGGGGAGGACTCGACGTTCAGTTCGATTTTCCTGTCAAAACTAGGAAGAAAGGGGCGAGGCCGGGATTCGAGCCCAGGTCACACAACCTTTGGAATTGGCAGGTGAACGTCTTAAAGGCATGGCCGGACTATAAAAGAGGGGAGGCGCTGAGCGCTCGCCCTGAACGTCCGTCCATAAGGGTCTGCGACCAATTCGACGATAATCTCACACTCTGTTAGCGCTCGCCGCATTTGAATCACAGCTGGCGAGAGAGACGGTTCGCCCTTCTTTGTTCCCTGTTGTGCGAGCCACCGCGAGGCAGAACTTTTCTGGCGAGAACGACCCGATCCCTTGGATCGGTTGTTTTCCCTTTAACCACTCTGCAACCTTCCTTCCTTCCTGATCGCTTCTCGGCCTTTTGGCTAAGACAGTGATTCAGGAACATACATTTTGTTTATACCCTGGTTGGTTTGTTCAGCCCGTCGTACATGGCGAAAGCCGATACGCGACGTTAAACTGAACTTCCATCCTTCCTTCCTTCAGGCGATGGCAGCAGCAGCAAGAGAGGAGAGGGCTCAGAGAAAGAAAGAGAGAGGGAGAGGCTCGACTCCAGCGATGACGAAACCAGCGCCGTCACCTTGAAGCTGCAGATGGCGCTGCTGGAGCAGGAGCTCATGACGTCACAGCGGGGCCAGGCCGAGGCTGAGAAAGAGGCCGAGACGCTCAAAGCGGAACTGACGTCACTGGAGCGGAATTTGAAGGAGCGGGAACAGGAAGCGGCCAAAAACCGCCGCGAAGAGTTGGCTCCCTTGGCCCCTGACGCTTACTACGAAGAGAAGGTGAGGTATAATAGTTCAGTATGAGAAGAATAAAATGAGGTGTCCAGAGTTATTGC
>CM065706.1:9297930-9302930 GCA_017654935.2 Phymorhynchus buccinoides
GGGTTAGTAGGCATAAACTCCGGTTCTGGTACCAAAAGTGTTCAAGTCAAAAACACACACACACAAATAATCAGTGCACATAAATAGAATAGAATGTTTACCACTTCTTTTCTATAACATATCTATCTACTCCTTATTCATCATTGAACATAGGATCTAGATCAAAACTAGAGTCAAACAAACCAGATCTCAATCACCTGCCATCAATAATACTTACTAGTGGGCTTATGATGACTGGTTGTGAGTGTTGCTCTAGCTACGTTTCAGCATCTTGTGTGACAACTTTTTCTCACTACTCCAATTATAGCCTTCACTTTCAAACAATGAAAGCCTGCTATTGGTGTATTACAGTCCACACGTCACAATTTGCTGTTCTAAATGTACTGAACAATCACGCGCCTATTCCATCCTTAGCACATTCCTGACATTCCTAACCTTGTGATTAGAACAGCAAAACCATCTTCAAAGGGAGATAACCGTGGTTGTCACTTTCTTGTGATGAGACGGTAGAAAGGGGGGGGGGGGGTGAAGGGAGATAACCTCGGTAGGTGGTACGTGCCGACCGGGGAGAAAGAGATAACGCCCTTCCGCGGCGTTCGTTTGAAGCAGCCGGGCAATTAACGTGGCGGCTGGACAGAGAAATGAAAAGGCGAGGGGGGGGAGGGGAGAAGGGGGGGGGGGGGGGTGTAGATAAGAAATAAAGAAAGCGGGTCGCGCGGGACACTTACGTCACAGAGGCCCCCCGAAGAAAAGATTCTGGTACCGGAATCTTCCTGTGGAACGCCGACTCCACTTTCGACTTGGGCGACAGGGACAAATTAGTGGGGAGACTGGGTCGGCTGGAATGGTGGAACATCTGGTCGCAACACAGAGTTCAAAGGAGCAGGTGGGTTAGAGATCAGTGGAATGGATTCCGACTGAGGTTGGTGCGGCAATCCTGTGTTGAGTTGTCCCAAGGTTGATTGCAGAATAGCAAACACCTCTTGCCTGAGTTTCCCCTTTAGCCTGGATTCATCATTGCTGATGATGTGGTTTGGTAGGCCGATTCGGGCGAAAATGGCTTTGAGTGCCGCGGCTATCTGGCTAGCATCAAGTGAGGAGATTGGGGCGGCATCGCACTGCATGGTACATATGTCGACCACGGTGACTATGTACCGGAATTTCTTCTTCCGTTGAGGTAGAGGCCCGACCAAGTCGACTGCCACTCGCTGAAAGGGAGGGGTAGGTGACGGCTGTACGTGCGGCGGCCTGTCCCGATAGTACCTTCGGTGGGTGTTTGCGGGTACAGTGCTGCCTTTCACCTGAGGTACCTGTGGCGAGTGGTCTTGGGTCGTTAGGCGGACATTCCTTGGGAAGGATTTTCCAAGTTGTGGCGGACTTGGGGACTTGGGACAATCTGGATTGGCTCGCGCGGCAATTTGGTTTGCCGCGTTGAGAGGTTTCTTCCCTGCTGAGGGAGATTTGCTCTTTGGGAAGGAGGGAGGGAGTTGGTTTGTGGATTGGGGAGAAGGGAATCCTGCTGAAACAATAGCAGGTTGAGAGGGGTGCCCTAAAAACACATACTGTGATCCCAGTATGAGGTCATAGACAGGACTGTCCATGAGCACTGCCTTGATGGGTCCCTTTACATATCTGGTGTCGACATTGATTATGGCGACTGGCAAAGTGGATGGGGGGATTGCAGCATCAGGGCCTTGCAGAGAGATGAAGTCTCCCGTGTATGCTGACGCGGGGACTAGGGATCCGCAGACAATGGCGTCGCATGACAGTCCAGTGTCATAGAGACACTGAACAGGGATGTTGTTGACAGTCGCCTGTCCGACGACTGACGGTGTGCCTGGACACTGGATTGGGGAGGGGTTTGTGCAATTCTGCGAAGTCGAGACGACTTGCATAGTTGCAACATTTTGCCGCTTGTAAGCAAGTTTCCTGCAGTCATCCCGATTGTGGGTGTTCGACTTGCAGTATGAGCAGAATAAGGGTTGTCCCAGTGGTTGTCGTTCATGGGTAGAACTGTTTGACCCACTGTTGGAGTTGGGGTTACCCCTGCTCTGCTGTGAACCAGTGGACCCAACTACTTGCTGTAGTTTTGGCCTTTTAGGGGCGCTAGGTTCATCATGGGCTAGAGTGTACCTATCACTTAGCTGGATGAGGTCAGCCAGAGTTGTGGCACCTTGTTCGGCAGTAAAGGTGCGTAACTCTGGGGACATGGTTTCGCGCAGTTGCTCGCAAACCATCAGTTCCCGTAAATCCTCATAGGACTCAGTTTTGGCAGAAAGGGACACCCATTTAGTCAGATAGTTCCCCAGTCTATCTGAAAATTGGGCATAGGACTCTCCCCTACCTTTTCTGGTTGACCGGAACTTTTTCCGGTAGGCGTCAGCTGTCAACTCGTATCTGTTGAGCAGGGCTTCTTTCAAAGCTGGGTAGTCGGTAATTTGGCTTGACGGAAGTTTGCTGTACACCTCATAAGCCACACCCCTGAGACTTTGGGCAAGCTTGAGGTTGTACTTTTCCGGAGCAAGCTCAAATTCCTGGGCCAGTCTTTCAAATCTATCGAGGAATGCATCGATAGACTCTGTTGCCTCATTGAATGCCTCCAATGTGAAGGTCATGGCTGAGGTATGAATGGGAGGGGGAAAATTTTGAGGGGCAGCAGTCTCAGAGTCTGCTGAGTTTTCAAGCTGCTTCATAGCTAGCTCATGGTCTCGCGCCTTTTCTCGCTCAGTGGCCTCAAGTTCGAGTTCTTTATTTTTGGCATCCTGCACTAGTTGTCTCTGCCTTAACTCATGAGTACGGATTTGCTCTTGCTCGGCAGCATTCCTATCTTTATCCGCTTGTTGAGCCTCGCGAGCTTTATCAGCCTCTTGAGCCTCATGAGCTCTCTGTTTGTCTTTCTCAGCCACCTCGCGGACTTTATCAGCCTCTTGAGCCTCCCGAGCTTTGTCAGCCTCTTGAGCCTCGCGAGTTTTCTCTTTGTCATATTCAGATATGACAAAATTTGCTAATTCTTGGCCTGACATTCCTAGAGACTCTCCCCATTCTTTAAGTTCCCTCCTAAGTTTAACAATCTCAGCCATGGTTGTAAATACAACTATTCAAAATAAAAACAAAGTTGCTGAGTTGAATGTATCAAACAACACTTAACTATTTCAGCATAAACAGAAATAGCATGCACATCAAAATAAAGTCATAAATAGCATTCAAACAAATCAAATCAAAACACAGTGAACCAAATCACAATAACTTTCCCAGTGGACACAAGATAAGTTTTGAAAAGGAACTACAGTTTGAATTGAAATTTGTTAGACTTTATGAAAAAAAATATCCCGGACGCGAGCCCCCAATTAGATGTGACGAGGTAATGGGTTAAAAGGCTAAGTCCCTAGGGAAGACTTTAGATAATTTGCCTTTAGCCCACTTCTCTAGGGTATGGGAGATGAGCAACTTTCCCGGCCCCTTTTCATCTAATAAATTTATATTTGTGCCCGGGTTCTGGCTCGTATGATTTGTAAGAAATACAAGTGGTTGAATTGCTCTAAATGGCAGACAGAGAGAAGTAAGGTTTTACATGAAATTACAAGACTCCCACTCTCATCAGTCTGACCAAAGGGTTCAGGATTATTTGACACTTGTATTTTATTTACTCCCAAAATCTGCATAAGATTATGCAACAATAATAATAAAGCAGCTCAATGGCGCCAAAACAAAATATGGATAAAAACACAATGAAATCCGAAAGGATTCACAAGACTTTTGTCTTTCTATAAGGTTCGCCCCATGCCGGAAGGGTTACTAATTATATTCGGTGTCCGTAGGAAAGTTCAAATGATTGGCGCAGTCAGGTAGACTTAGCTGTTTGAAGTTCTGGGCTTGCTCGTCAGGTGAGAGTAGCTCCCAGTCGTTCCTATTACGGCTTCGCGGGATGGCACGGTTCAGGCGTGGTCTCCTCGCGGATTCTGGGTGCGGGTCGTCTTGGCGGCGATCCCGTCTTGGTGCTTGGTGGAGTCCGGGATGATCGTCCGGCCCACGATGCCCTGCTGATAATCACAGGAGAAGGTGGATGTAGATCTCTATGGCTTAGAGACAAGGGGCTTCAGTCGGCAGGGAATTAGTGAATCCCAACCGGCTAGAAGGCTTCCCTTGTACAATAGCACTACATGTAGTTAATAAATAAACTGAATTTCAGTTAACAAACTGAGATCAGTAAAACATAAAAGGTGATCAAGACAACATCACTCTCCATCCAACACCTGGAAAGGAAGGGTATCATAAAGTGCAAGATTGCGGCCCATAGGTTTCCTACTAAAAATAGACAAAAGGGTTAGTAGGCATAAACTCCGGTTCTGGTACCAAAAGTGTTCAAGTCAAAAACACACACACACACAAATAATCAGTGCACATAAATAGAATAGAATGTTTACCACTTCTTTTCTATAACATATCTATCTACTCCTTATTCATCATTGAACATAGGATCTAGATCAAAACTAGAGTCAAACAAACAAGATCTCAATCACCTGCCATCAATAATACTTACTAGTGGGCTTATGATGACTGGTTGTGAGTGTTGCTCTAGCTACGTTTCAGCATCTTGTGTGACAACTTTTTCTCACTACTCCAATTATAGCCTTCACTTTCAAACAATGAAAGCCTGCTATTGGTGTATTACAGTCCACACGTCACAATTTGCTGTTCTAAATGTACTGAACAATCACGCGCCTATTCCATCCTTAGCACATTCCTGACATTCCTAACCTTGTGATTAGAACAGCAAAACCATCTTCAAAGGGAGATAACCGTGGTTGTCACTTTCTTGTGATGAGACGGTAGAAAGGGGGGGGGGGGGGTGAAGGGAGATAACCTCGGTAGGTGGTACGTGCCGACCGGGGAGAAAGAGATAACGCCCTTCCGCGGCGTTCGTTTGAAGCAGCCGGGCAATTAACGTGGCGGCTGGACAGAGAAATGAAAAGGCGAGGGGGGGGAGGGAGAGGGGGGGG
>CM065706.1:9312930-9315430 GCA_017654935.2 Phymorhynchus buccinoides
GGGGAGGGGAGGGGGGCACATCTTAACCTTTACCCCTTTGGATGGATTCAAAACTTCGGGTTTCGTCACGGAACCTAGGGCGACGACGACACACACAAAAAAGCTGCCGTGCCGTCGGGAAAACGTAGATGTGGATTTCCAGCTTTAACCTTCAGCAGCTACACCTGATACATGTAGAACGTTATCCCTTATACGAAGCTGAAATATCAGGAATGTCGTGTCATGTTAAAAGGGCAGATCCACACGCCCAACTGCAGTCGAACCACTCACCATCCCAACTGCGACATTCATTTTGTGTCATTGGCAAATGTATATAAATGCATAACAGTGTACAACGTGTATGGCTCCCCCCCCCCCACCTGCGTGCGCATCCAACGGAAGTGTCGCCATCTTAGTCAGATTTGTGTGTAAACAGCATCGATCTGGCATTTTTCAAACAAAGTTACTGACTAAGATGGCGGTCTCCCATAATATGGCACGCTCCTTGTGGCCGGATATGACGACACGTGGGTACCAGCCATAGTATGGAGGGGGTGTACGAATGAAGAACAAAGAAACGAGCGGGATTTCGTCAGATTGGTCTAGACAGTACTATGTCATCAGTCTCATGCCTCACAATTTTATTTCATTTTCAAAATGTCGAAAAAAAGAAAGTGCATGGGGTTTTTGTTTTGTTTTTGTTTTTTTTAATTTTTTATTTCGAGATGTATACTTTCAAATGAGTTCCATGATAGTTGAAAACTGCATTCACAAACCTGTAGTTCGACAAGCATTCCACAACTCACACTAAGTCACGAAGAAACCCAGACACTTCACCACCCTCGTGAAACATTAACTTGATTCTATAAAATAAAATAAAAATGTCCAGAATTAGAAATCAGAAGGGAAACAAGCGCGGATTCGCAATCGTTTGTGGCGTGCGACAATTGAAAGCGAAACATCATTTTAAAGAGCAGCCTCAATTTGAAGTGCAGCCTCGATTTGAAGTGCGACAATTTTGTAGCCTCGATTTGAAGTGCGACAATTTTGGACCGACCGACAGACTGACCGACCGACAGACCGACAAAGTGAGTTATAGGTTTGTGGCTTGTGCCACAAACAAAAATCCAGAATGGAAATAGGTCAACCAGTACCTGAATAAAAAACATTTTGAAAAATAAATAAATTGTGAGGCATGAGACTAATGAAATGGTACTGTCTAGACGAATCTGACAAAAATCCCGCTCGTTTCTTTGTTCTTCATCATTCGTACATCCCCTCCATACACAAATCTAATGAAATATTTGTATTTCTATATCATAATATAATGATTATGTTTCATCAGATTTTGTGCATTTGGGATCTATGTGAATATACTGAACAAAATATTCAGTATTCAAATATTCATTGGAGGCATTCAAAAGAGGCCTCTGCAAACACCTCCACTGTAACTAAAACCAGCGAACTAGGGGTCATAGATGAAAGTAGTGGTAAATGAAGGGCAGGAGCTGTGCCGGTCGGGGTTCGCCCCCGGGGACCGCTATGGTAGCCGGATTGCTCTTGCCCAGATACTACGAAATAAAGGCTACGGTCCACCTTTTTTTTTAAAAAGTCAGATCCACACGTTTATTTTATGTTTACTTTCCTTTTCCATTAGGCTACTTCTATCTCCTCAGCTTCTAATTTCTTGTCTTCTTACTACCCCCCAAAGTGCAGCAGAATCTTCAGCCTGATGAAGTTGGCTGCCTGAGGCGAAGAAGAAGAGAACTAGTAGTAAAGCTTCATGTAGACAATTGTATTTGATCTAGAAGCATGCCCCACATATATGTCGCCACAGTTGGATAGTTAGGTTAGGTACATTATAGTCACAGAGGCGTCTCTGTGAAATTCGGGTTGCTCCCACCTGGAGAGCGCGTCGCAGCCAGATGATTATTTAAAAAAAGAATTGCATGCGATTTTTGTGTGACTGATGAGGAAGGAAAGGTGTGTGTGTGTGTGTGTGTGTAAATTTTGACCAAATGACAAGTTTTTCGTTGCCACTGGGTTTAAAGTGTGCTAAGTGCATGAGCACACGGGACCTCGGTTTATTGTCTCATCCGAAAGACTACACGTTCAGACCGTAAGGCCTAGTGCAAAGTGTGATGAGGGAATGGGTTAAAAGGCTAAGTCTCTAGGGAAGACTTTTAGTGTATTAAATTTTCAAGTAGAAAATTTGCCTTTAGCCCACTTCTCTAGGGTATGGGAGATGAGCAACTTTCCCGGCCCCTTTTCATCTAATAAATTTATATTTGTGCCCGGGTTCTGGCTCGTATGATTGAATGAAATACAAGTGGTAGTTTGCTCTAAATGGCAAACAGAGAGAAGTAGGGTTTTACATGAAATTACAAGACTTCCACTCTCATCAGTCTGACCAAAGGGTTCAGAATTATTTGACAGTTGTATTTTATTTACTCACAAAATCTGCATAAGATTATGCAACAATAATAATAAAGCAGCTCAATGGCACCAAAACAAAATATGA
>CM065706.1:9327930-9335430 GCA_017654935.2 Phymorhynchus buccinoides
TTCCTATGCTCAGTGTAGTCCCCTTTGGGGGGGGGGGGGGGGCGCAAAAAAAATGCAACGTCATAAATCTCTTGACGTCATCAGTTTTTGCCTTTAGTATAATGTTCTTGAAACAAACAAAGATGTTCCTTACCAAACAAACAAAAAAAGCCTTACATAACTTCTTATGCTCAGTGTAGTACCTTTTGGGGGGGGGGGGGGCGCAAAAAATGCAACGTCATGGATCTCTTGACGTCATCAGTTTAGTGACTTTGAGGCAAATCCTTCCCATCCCATGTGACGACAGATCTCTGAGGTTTATTTCCAGAAATAACTCTTGTAGGTGTTTGTGTGGGGGGGATTGAGGGGGGGGGGTGGGGGGGTTAGAGGGAGCGAAGGTGATGTAGTATGGCTGGGTATTGGGGGATGGTTGTTGGGGGGGGGGGGATGTTTGTAGCAAAAAGCCTAAATAATACAAAGAGTTCGCAGTCCCCTAGCTGACTGAAGCCGGTTTGTTGGTGGGTGTTTTTTTATAAACCCTTTCACCTACACTACAGGTGGGGATCATTGTAAAAGCTCACTCACTGCCCAACTGTTGCCATACTACTTAAAAGACCCCCCCCCCCCCCCCACCTCGTCACGTGTCACATTCCCTCTTATGCTTGGAAGATTTCTTAAGTCTTTAAAGGGGCACCTTGACGGATGAGTTTTTGTAAGAAACACGTCGAGGATCACCAGGAAAACACCCCTTTACAGAGATTGCAACACTCACTTTGCTCTGGCTTCCTAGAAATCAAACCGTCAAATCTTCGATTCCTCCTTGGTGGAGGTGCTGGAAGTCAAATTCTTTCACCCAAAGAGAAGGCGTGTGCCGTCTCTTTTCTAATGGCCGCCAATATATATATATATATTTATCTCTCCTCCTTCTCTCTCTCCTCCTTCTCTTCTCTCTCTCTCTCTCTCTCTCTCTCTGTCTATCTCCCTCCCTTCTCTCTCTCTCTCTCTCCTCTCTCTCTCTCTCTCTCTGTTTCTCTGTGTCTCTTCCTCCTTCTCTCTCGCTCTCTGTCTCTCTCTCTCCCTCCTTCTCTCTCTCTCTCTCTCTCTCTCTCTCTCTCTCCCTCTCTCTCTCTTCTGTCTCTCTCTCTCGTCTCTCTCTCTCTCTCTCTCTCTCTTTCATGTGAACAGAGGGCCTCACGTGAAAGCGCCACCTACATACAATGGGCAACACGAAGAAGCAGTATAAAGCATCAGTGCCTCGCGACAATTACTCCTTGACAATTGCTCCTTGGGATACTTGCTCCTGGACTAATTGCTCCTTGAACAATTGCTCCTCGCACATTAGCTTTTGTGGGAGTTTTTGCTCCTCGGACAGTTGCTCCTATTTTTATTTTATTTTTCTCGTCCATTGCTATGAAAGGTATCTTTAAAAAGGTATCTTTCAGGGTAGAGGGGGGGGGGGAGCATCTCACATTGCTACAGTCTTTAACTTTCAGGAAGAACAGAGAGAGAGAGAATACGAATACGAATACGAATGTTTAATGAGGGTAAGCGGATAAGCTCAAGCTTCTTTACACCATGCCCTCGAGGGGGGGAAAGAAAAGCCAAATAACAAGAAAAGGAAAACAAAAAGAAAGTTTAAAATGCATAAAAATAATCGAAAATAACAACAGGCAGAGAGGGGGTGAGAGAGAGAGAGAGAGAGAGAGAGAGAGAGAGAGAGAGAGAGAGAGAGAGAGAGAGAGAGAGAGAGAGAGAGAGAGAGAGAGAGAGAGAGGAGAGAGAGAGAGACTGGACACTGGACACTGGAAAACTGAGAGAGAGAAGAGAGAGAGAGAGAGGAGAGAGAGAGAGAGAGAGAGAGAGAGAGAGAGAGAGAGAGAGAGAGAGAGAGAGAGAGAGAGAGAGAGAGAGAGAGAGAGAGAGAGAGAGAGAGAGAGCAATTATCAAGGAGCAACTGTCGGTATCCCGGTAGGCCGCGAGGCATAATCACTCTTTGTGACATTTAGGCTTTTTGGTGGTATATGTATGTAAGGAATACGAGTTTTCAGTTTACCTGCGGTAGGGCAGGTAAAAACTACATAACCGCAAAGCCAAAATAAAAAGATACGGTTATTTTGGCAAAGCGGTCTTGATAGTAAAGCTGCCACCCATCCGTCTCTGTCTCGTTCTTTCCACCTCTGTCTGTCTGTCTGTCTGTCTCCTCTTTGGCACACAGAGAGACAGACAGACAGACAGACAGACAGACATTGCCGTGTGCTTCTGCCAACATTAACCCAAACAGTAATATAGTTACACAAAGAAGAAAGTTAAGCACCCCCACCACTTTGTTTTTGCTGTAGACGAGATGAAATCGAGATTTATTGCAAATAATCAATAAAGAATGAAACAACATTGATTGGTAAATGAAAGTTTTGACTATCTGACTATAAGAACACGCATAATTTAATGTATGGTTTTACAAATGCATTCGAATATTCTGAAACAAAAAAGGTTGTCATGTTCAATTTAATAAAAAATACCATGTTTAATTATCAATGTAACAATTTCGTATGGCTATATCAAATGTTAGTTATTGTGGGGAAAACGTCACGAGGAGTGTCCAAAACTCATTTGGCCAATCAAAGTTCAGTAGCGTGTGTTTCCTTCCTGTGCTTGGATAACTGCTTTAACCCTGCGTCTCATCCCTCCTGTCAGACTTGTAATAGCTAATTTGCTTTAACCCTTTCACCGCCAGCCACCTTTGAGCCAAAAATGTCCACAAAACTTACTTGACTACAGAAAAGATTTCGTCTGCAATATTGTGGGATTTCTCTGTGACACATTTAGAATCGGGTCAATCTTTACTGCCCAAATTTAGGCAAGGCAAGGCAAATGTTTTATTTCATACCCACTTGGGGCACAGAAATATAAAACAAAGTACACACATAGATAAACAATCGAACATCAAAACAGAATGATGTCTATATTATGAACGACAAGGAAATAACTAGGACAAATATACCTATATCATTATTACAAAAAACAAAAAAAACATGTTACATTTTGTCCATACAAATCATCGAAAAGAACTGTTTATAACTGTAACAAAGTGCTTAAGCTTAATCAAAAGTTTCTTATTTTTTGAGGAAAACAAAGCATTAAATTTATACACATTTGGTCGCACACAATATCATAGGAACACAATATCATTGAATAACAGACCCTGGTTTCAAGAGTTTTAATGACATGGGTGTTAGATCATTTTGGTGCAAAAATGCGACATTGGCGGTGAAAGGGTTAAGGGGTGCTTAACTTTTTTCTTTGTGTATAGAAAGCAACAACCCGTTTAGTCTTGTTGCCTTCGCAAGGGCGAAAGGACTTAACCTCTAAAACTCAACTGCGGCAGTATAGGGGATTCTATCTATTATGCAATAATAACAGTTACGCCATGTGCACCACGAGCGCGCGTGATATTAGCTGAATACGGGGTAAAACGCCCATGGGCGGGTAAGAAGCCCATGCCAATTATATCATGAAATAAAGCAAATTTCAGTCACATTTTGCCCTTGAGACGAGTGTTAATGTTTAGCATTCGTCTCATGGGCAAATTTGACTTAAATTTTCTTCATGTCATGAGATAATTGGCATGGGATTCTTACCCGCCCATGGGATTTTTACCCCGTCTTCCCCTACTTTTCATAACAAGAAACGGTTTAGTTGTTTTCTTAATTGTTTTGTGTGTGCAAGGGAATTCTATCTATTGTGCAATAACAAACATACAGTGTGCATACCAAGAGCTCACGTGATATTAGCTATGCTTTTCATAAAAAGAAACAGTTTAACCCTTTCACCGCCAGCCATCTTTGAGCCAAACATTTCCATTAAAGCTACTTGGCTACAGAAAAGATTTTGTCTGCAATATTGTTGGATTTCTCTGTGACACATTTGGAATGGGGTCAATCCTTACTGCCCATATTAAGGAACACAATATCATTGAATAACAGACCCTGATTTCAAGAGGGTTTTTTTTATGACATGGTTGTTAAATCATTGTGGTGCAAAAATGCGACATTGGCGGTGAAAGGGTTAAAGAATGATATATATTTTGCAATAACACATACTGTGTGTACTTAGAGTGCGCGTGATATTAGCTACACTTTTCACAAAAAGACACGGTTTATGGAATGATATCTATTTTCCAATAGCACATACTGTGTGTACTAAGAGCGCACATAATATTAGCTATGCTTTTCATAAAAAGAAACGGTTTATAGAATGCTATATATTATGCAATAACAGTTATACTGTGTGCATTAAAAGCGCACATGATATCAGCTATGCTTTTCATAAAAAGAAACGGTTTATAGAATTCTTATAATATATTGCATAACAGTTATACTGTGTGCATTAAAAGCGCACATGATATCAGCTATGGTTTTCATAAAAAGAAACGGTTTAAAGAATGTTATATATTATGCAATAGCAGTTATACTGTGTGCATTAAGAACGCACATGATATCAGCTATGCTTTTCATAAAAAGAAACGGTTTATAGAATGTTATATATTATGCATAACAGTTATACTGTGTGCATTAAAAGCGCACATGATATCAGCTATGGTTTTCATAAAAAGAAACGGTTTAAAGAATGTTATATATTATGCAATAACAGTTATACTGTGTGCATTAAAAGCGCACATGATATCAGCTATGCTTTTCATAAAAGAAACGGTTTATAGGATTCTCTATATATTGTGCAATAACACATATTGCGTAGTAAGAGCGCACGTGGTATTCGAATGTACTTTTCATAAAAAATAAACGGTTTAGATAATTATATCTATTATGCAATAACATTTATACTGTGTGCACTTAACAGGGAATTTCTTCTAACAGAATGGTTCCACTTACAATCGATCGCTCAGACAGTTCCCTGTCAATTATGAGCGCAGATGCGTCATGCTGGCGTTATGCGCCTAACTAAGAAATAGTCCCAGCATGTCCGACTTTGGCTGAAGGAAATCGACTTTTCTAAGTTAGTTGTCTTGAAAAAAGGCAGGAGAATGGTTCGACCGGTAAGGCAGAAAGATAGTAGACGACTTCTAAGCAAAGGAAAAAGGCAGAGTCAAAAGAGAGTGACAGATTAGAGGAAGTTACAAGCACAGAACTTATTCTACTTCATACTTTACTTCTTCTATTTATGCAAAGATTCCCCCCTTCTTCTTCCTTCTCTTTCTATTCCCCACGAGGGAAAGAGCGCACGTGATATTAGCTATACTTTTTCATTAAAAAAAAAGAAACGGTTTATGGAATGATATCTATTTTTGTGCAATAACAAACATAGTTACTGTGTGTACCAAGAGCGCACGTGATATGAGTGAGCTATACTACTTCTTATTCATTTTTTTTTTTTTTTAAAGAACCGGTTTAAGGAATTCTATATATTATTATGCAATAACAAACATACTGTGTGCCTTTTTCTTAATATTACGAGGGAAGTTCTTCTAACAGAATGGTTCCACTGTACAACAATCTTCTTTTCTGCACTTCTCTCTCTACCCCCCCCCTCTCTCTCTCTCTCTCTCTCTTCTTATTCTTTTCTTCTTCTCTCTCCCTTCGCTCTTCTTCTTCTTCTTCTTCTTCTTCTTCTTCTTCTTCTTCTTCTATTCTCTTCTTCTTCTTCTTCTTCTTCTTCTTCTTCTTCTTCTTCTCTTCTTCTTCTTCTTCTTCTTCTTCTTTTCTTCTTCTTCTTCTTCTTCTCCTTCTTCTTCTTCTTCTTCTTTTCTCCTTCTTCTTTTCCTACTTCTTCTTCTCTTCTTCTTCTTCTTCTCTCTTCTTAACTTTCTTCTTCTTCTTCTTCTTCTATTCTTCTTCTTCTTCTTCTTCTTCTTCTTCTTCTTCTTCTTCTTCTTCTTCTACTTATGCTTCTTCTTCTTCTTGTTGTTGTTGTTCTTCTTCTTCTATTCTTCTTCTTCTCTTCTTCTTTCTTCTTCTTCTTCTTCTTCTTTTTCTTTCTTCTTCTTCTTCTTATGCTTCTTCGTCTTCTTCTTCTTCTTCTTCTTCTTCGTCTTCTTCTTCTTCTTTCTTCTTCGTTCTTTCTTCTTCTTCTTCTTCTTCTCTTCTTCTTCTTCTTCTTCTTCTTCTTCTTCTCTTCTTCTTCTTCTTCTTCTTCTTCTCCTTCTTCTTTCTTCTTCTTCTTCTTCTTCTTCTTGTTGTTCTTCTTCTTCTTGTTCTTCTTCTTCTCTTGTTTTCTTCTTTTCATCTTCTTGAAAAAAATTCTTTTCCTTCTTCTTCTTATTCCTTTATCGTCAATAAAGATCATTTTCTTCTTCTGGACTTGACTTCTTGTTCTTCTTCTTCTTTCTTCTTCTTCTTCTTCTTTTCTTCTCTTCTTCTTCTTCTTCTTCTCTTCTTCTTCTTCTTCTTCTTCTTCTTCTTCTACTCTTCTTCTTCTTCTTTCTTATTCTTCTTCTTCTTCTTCTTCTTCTTCTCTTCCTTTTGCAGAGAACATTGACTTGATCTGCACTGCTACTCTACGTTTTGGCATGCACGCCCGCATGGGTTCTGAGAAAAACAGATGTTCCCGTACCACTTGTATCGTATGATGAATGCTGACATGCATACATCTGCATGATGATTCTGTATGGTGAAGAAGAAGAAGAAGAAGAAGAAAAAGAAGAAGAAGAAGAAGAAGAAAAAGAAAAAGAAGAAGAAGAAAGAAAAGAAGAAGAAGAAGAAGAAGATCTGCACTGCTACTCTACGAAGGCATGCAATAAGAAGATGGGTTCTGAGAAGAAGAAGAAGAAAAAGTTCCCGTACCACTTGTATCGAAGAAGAATGCTGACATGAAGACATGAATGAAGAGAATAGAAGAAGAGAAGAAGAAAAAAGAAGAAGAAGAATGAAGAAGAAGAAGAAAAAGAAGAAGAAGAAAGAAGAAGAAGAAGAAGAAGAAGAGAAGAAGAAGAAGAAGAAGAAGAAAAAGAAAGAAGAAGAAGAAGAAGAGGAGGAGAAGGATGAAGAAGAAGAGAAAGAAGAAGAAAGAAGAAGAAGAGGGGAGGAGAAGAAGAAGAAAGAAGAAGAAGAAGAAGAAGGAAGAAGAGAAGAAGAAGAAGAAGAAGAAGAAGAAGAAGAAGAAGAAGAAGAAGACAAAAAGAAGGAGGAGGAGGATGGGGAGAAGAAGAAGAAGAAGTAGAAGAAGAAGGAGGATAAGGAGGAGAGGGGGAGAGAAGAAGAAGAAGAAGAAGAGAAGAAGCAGAAGAAGAAGACGAAGACGAAGAATAAGAAGATGATGATGATGATGATGATGATGATGATGATGATGATGATGATGATGATGATGATGGTGATGAAGATGATGATGATAATGATCATGATGATATGATGTTGATGCTGATGCTGATGATGATGATAATGATCATGATGATCATGATGATGATGATGATCATGATGATAATGATCATGATGACGATGATGAAGGTGCATTCATTGCATGAGTTGGAGTCTTAGCAGAGGTCGTGAGAGCATGTTATATAAACTAAAA
>CM065706.1:9342930-9347930 GCA_017654935.2 Phymorhynchus buccinoides
GCCATTGGCCCATATGCAAAACAAAACAACAAAATATAAATATATAATCCAAGCAAACAAGCAAACAAACAGACACACACGCAAATAAACGAACAAGCAAACAAAAATCCACACAACAACATACCGACGGAATTACATGCATATGAGAGAGAGAGAGAGAGAGAGAGAGAGAGAGAGAGAGAGAGAGAGAGAGAGAGAGAGAGAGAGAGAGAGAGAGAGAGAGAGAGAGAGAGAGATCTTAGAGAGAGAGAGAGAGAGAGAGAGAGAGAGAGAGAGAGAGAGAGAGAGAGGGAGAGTCTGCGTGTTTAATGTACATCAGCCATAGGCCATTATACAAACAAACACAAATATAAAGGGGATGGTGAGAATGGGTGGTGGAAAGGGGAGGGGGGGCAAGCTTGGGTAGAGAGAGAGGGGGGGGGGGAAGAGAGAGAGGGGGGAGGACAGAGACAGAGACAGAGACAGACAGAGAGACACAGAGAGAGACATAGAGACAGAGACACACCGGAAAGAGAGAGAGAGGTCATCTCGCAAAATGCAAAAGCTGAATGCTTTAAATCATTTTCCTTTTTAGTTTTAGCATGAAGAAAGGCACACAAAAATGGAAAAACAAAACCAAAACCCAGTAAACAAACAAACACACAAATAACGACAACGCTAAGAGACCACCTACACCTTTGGCATGTGTTCACTTCATAATTCATAAGGTAGAGTGTGTGCTTTCTCCTCTATTGTCTATAAGAGGCTTCGCCTAATTGGACGCTAAACCAACCATTTCGGGTTTCTCCTCTCTAGGCCTAGGCCTTACCTTCTATCCTCACCAAGCTATTTTTTAAATGGTTTTTTTTTTTAATGCGTTCTGCTTTTACTGGAGTATTTTGTTCGTATTCGTCCGGCTTGTTAATTACAATATTGCAGTGTTATTAGTTATTAGTTTATATTCTTTAATTGTTGTTGATAAATGTGTTTATTGTTGTTTTTCGTATGTGCACCTGGCTGCAATTTCTCTGTTATGAGATAATAAAGATGATTTGATTTGATTTGATTTGATTTGAAGCTGGGTGGTGTTGCCGTAGGTGGCTTTGGGTTGGTGTGTGTGTGGGGGGGGGGGGGGGTGTAGCTGTGTGCCTTGATGGAAAGTTATCCGCCCTTCATGATATTGAGTTTTTCTTCTTTTTATTGTGGAGGGGGGGGGGTGGGGGGGGGGGGGTAGCTGTGTTCCTTGATGGAAAGTTATCCGCCCTTCATGATATTGAGTTTTCTTCTTTTTATTGTGGAGGGTGGGGGGGGGGGGGGGGGGTGGGGGGGGGGGGGGGGTAGCTGTGTGCCTTGATGGAAAGTTATATCCGCCCCTTCATGATATTGAGTTTTCTTCTTTTTATTGTGGAGGGTGGGGGGGGGGGGTGGTGGGGGGGTAGCTGCTGTGTGTGCCTTGATGGAAAGTTATCCGCCCTTCATGATATTGAGTTTTCTTCTTTTTATTGTGGACGGTGGGGTGTGTGGGGGGGGGGGGGGGGGTAGCTGTGTGCCTTGATGGAAAGTTATCCGCCCTTCATGATATTGAGTTTTCTTCTTTTTATTGTGGAGGGGGGGGGGGGGGTAGCTGTGTGCCTTGATGGAAAGTTATCCGCCCTTTCATGATATTGAGTTTTCTTCTTTTTATTGTGGAGGGTGGGGGTGGGGTGGGGGGGGTGCGGGGGGGGTTGGGGCGGGGTAATTTGTTTGTTTGTTTTGTTGTTGTTGTTTTTTGCATTGTCTCTATATCTCTTAGCCTCACTAATCACTTCCACTGTGAATCAGAATTATAGATATTCTTTTTTTTTTTCTTTTCTGTCTCAATTTGCCTCTGCGGGTCTTCAGTGGTTCAGATTTGTATCCGCCCCTCCCCCCTCCCCTCTCCCCCTCTCCCCCTCCCCACCCTTGCGAAAATGGCTTGCGCTTACGCCAATATCAACATTGTTCATTGTTAATCACTTCCACATAAACATCACTTATACAGCGGAATCCAGCTGAAACTGGGGGAAAAGCCGGTAACTAAAAACAAATCTGATAGCTCACAGTGTTGTTTTGGGGTCCCAGTTTTGAATCGTCTTTATAAGCCGAAAAAGTCTTTCCCCAAAAAACAACCACCAAATATCCCTATCCTGGGAACTCCTATGGCCCTCTCTGTTGCTAATCTTTGGTATCTTGATCTATGTTCTAAAAAACATAAGAGTGCCAGCTTAAATATGCAATTTACATCAAAATGACCATTGGTCATTGTCACGGGACACGTTGGTCATCGACGTACTTTGTACATAGATAGTCATTAGAAGAAGCAGGCGCACAGAGAAATGTGCTATTTACTTACACGAAACTGGCCAATGGTCATTGTCACTTAACTTATATCCACAATGCATTACGTTTTAGCATCATCATACCCGTTTGTAGTTTGGTCCTTCAACTCGGTTCTTTAAAATGAGCAGGCATTGCCCAAAATGTACCAATTGGTATATTTTGGGCAACACTTCTGCCTAAAATGTACCAAAATTGCACATCGGTACATTTTGGGCGGACATGTTGCCCAAAATGTACCAATTGGTACCCTTTGGGCAATTGGTACATTTTGGGCATTCACAGTCCCTTCAAAATTTTGCCTGTCCAAATCTTCACTGTACATTAATCTACTCTTCTTCTTCTTCTTCTTCTTCTTCTTCTTCTTCTTCTTCTTCTTCTTCTTCTTCTTCTTCTTCTTCTTCTTCGATCGCTCCTGTCAATTATGAGCGTAGATGCGTCATGCTGCCGTTACGCGCCTAACTAAGAAATAGTTAGGCCCCAGCATGTCCGACTTCGGCCGGAGGAAATGTTTTTTGAAAGTGTTTCATTGAAAAAAAAAAAGGGCAAGGAGAATGGACCGGTAAGGCAGAAAGATAGTAGATGACAGTAAGCAAAGGGGAAAAGGCAGAGTCAAAGAGTGTGACAGATTAATGGAAGTTACGAGCATAGAACTTCCTGAAGAGGGAGAACTATTTATTTATTATGTGCATTTCTATAGCGCTTATTCATCGAAGCTCTAAGCGCTTTACAATTTTTACTAAAGAATATAATATTAAAAACATATATTCTTATCCCTCACCGTCACCCACCCACCCCAATGCTCCATCTCTCATTATCGAACTATTTATGCAAAAGACCCCCGGTATCCCCTCGGGGGGGGGGGGGGGGGGAGGATTTACTATTTTAAAAATCCTATATTATTTCCTTTCATCAGACGATCTGCTGCTGGTGGTCAAGCGGCTGAAGTTCGACCAGGAGGTCAAAGGTCAGGACATCAGCTCCCTGCGCGCGGAGCTTCGGGAGACGGAGGACGTGGGCCGGAGGACGGAGCTGCAGCTGCTGAAGGAGCTGGACATGCTGCACGACAAGAACAGCGTGCTGTCCAACCTGCTGGAGATCATCCAGGAGAGAGCCGACGCCGCGGAACAGGAACTGGAGAGACAGCTGCAGGTAAGGACAAGACAGACGGACACATCACTCCATGACACAGCGCGCTGTCCTTTTAGTCGGTGTTCTGGTTCTTGTCTTGTTCTGTATCGTCTTCTTGTTCTTCTCTTCGTGCTTGTGGATCCTCTAGTTCTTAGGAGGAGATGATTCTAGTTCGGCGGCTTCTTGATTCTTCTTCGTGTTCTGGTCTTCTTAGTGGTTATGCTTTTTTTTTTTTTTTTTTCTTCTTCTTCTTCTTCTTCTTCTTCTTCTTGTTCTTCTTCTTCTTCTACGGCTTCTTACTCTTCTTATGTCTTCTTATTCTTCTTCTTCTTCAATCTCCTTCTAAATTTCTTCTAGTGCCGAAAAAGATAGGGAGAGAGAGCCAATTATGATGAGAGAGAGGAGACGAGTGGAGAGAGACCGAGAGAGAGAAGGAGAGAGAGGAGACGAGAGGGAGGAGAGAGAGAGTTACGAGAGAGAGACGAGATGACCGGTGCCGAAGGAGAGAGGGGACAGATTGAAGGAAGAAGAGAGAGAGAGAGAGTGCGTCCAAACTTACTAGAGATCAATCAGGAGAGAGCCGACCGCCGCGCGAGCTGTAGAAAACTGGAGAGACATTTGCATGTAAGGACACGACAGACCGAGGAAGACGACAGGACAGACAGACAAACATAAGGCAGATAATATTATATCGTGCTGTCTAATCTACTAGAGATCATCCAGGAAAGAGCAGACGGGCGGAGCAGGAACTGGAGAGGCATTTGCAGGTAAGAGAGAGAGAGAGAGAGAGAAAAGGGGTGGGAAAGGATAGAGAGAGAGGGGGTAGGGGGGGGGGGGGAGAGAGAGTGCTGTCTACTCTAATAGAGATCATGCCAGGAAAGAGCAGACGGGGCGGAAGCAGGAACTGGAGAGGCATTTGCAGGTAGAGAGAGAGAGAGAAAAAGGGCTGTGGGAAAGAAGAGAGAGGGGGGGAGAGAGAGTGAGAGAGAGGGGGGAGGAGAGAGAGGGGGGAGAGAGAGAAGGGGGGGAGAGAGAGTGCTGTCTAATCTACTAGAGATCATCCAGGAAAGAGCAGACGGGCGGAGCAGGAACTGGAGAGGCATTTGCAGGTAAAAAATAAGATAGAAGAGAAAGGGGTGAGAGAAGAGAGAGAAAGAAAGAGAGAGAGAAGAGACAGAGAGAGAAAAAGAGAGAGAAAAAGAAAGAGAAAGAGAGAGAGAGAGACAGAAGAGAGAGGGAGAGAGAGACAGACAGGACAGACAGAGACACACGAGAGAGACAGAGACAGGCAGACAGACCATGTAGTCATCTGTGGAGATTATCTAGGAAAGAGTGGACACTGCGGAACAAGAGCTATAGAACATTTGCCATATGATCATGATGATAACGATCATCATGATGATTTAATGGATTATGATGATGATGGCGATAATGATGGTGATGATGATGCTGATGAATTGGTTGATTATGATGGTGATGATGATGATGGTGATGATGATGATGATGATGATTGATGGATAATGATGGCTAATAAT
>CM065706.1:9365430-9370430 GCA_017654935.2 Phymorhynchus buccinoides
AGAAGGTGGATGTAGATCTCTATGGCTTAGAGACAAGGGGCTTCAGCCGGCAGGGAATTAGTGGATCCCAACCGGCTAGAAGGCTGCCCTTGTACAATAGCACTAAGAACACATAATCTGAATTTCAGTTACCAAACTGAAATAACACATGACAGGTGTACTGGAATCAACTGTTATGATTCAGTAACACAAGTCAGCAAACATCACTCTCAGTCCAACACATGGAAAGGAATGTTATCATAAAGTGCAAGGTTGCAACCCACAGGCTTCCTACTAAAAATATACAAAAGGGTTAGTAGGCATAAAATCCGGTTCTGGTACCAAAAGAGTTAAAGTCAAAAACACACACACAAATAATCAGTGCACATAATTAGAACAGAATGTTTACCACTTCTTTTCAATAACATATCTACTCCTTATTCATCATTGAACATAGGATCTAGATCAAAAATAGGATATAACAAAAACAAATCTCAATCACCAGCCATCAATAATACTCACTAGTTGGGATATTAGGACTGGCTGGGAGAGAGGTTGATTCTGCAATGTTGCTCAGCCAGGTTTCAGTGTCTTCTGAGAGAGAATATTTAGGTTGACTTTCTTCACTACTCAAATTTCCCCTCCAATTTTAAACACCCGAGAGCCTATCATTGGTTTATAGCAGTCGACAAGTCACAAGATGACGCTATAGATTGAGTCATGTGTGTGCGTGTGCGCGCGCGCGTGCGTGTGTGTGTGTGTGTGTTTTGTTGGGGTGTGTGTGTGTGTGTGTGTGTGTGTGTGTGTGTGTGTGTGTGTGTGTGTGTGTTTGACCTCAAGTTCGTGTGAGTGTTATGTGTGTTGTCTAGCTTTTCATTTTGTTAGTATTGTTTTTATCATGATTGTAAGCGCTTAGGGCTTTTGTTAAGATTAAGCGCCCTAAATATTCATTATTATTATTATTATAATATTATGCATACTAGTACAGAACGATCACGCGCCGGTTACATCACTGGCACATGTCACATTCCAATCCTTCTCGTGATCGGGAAAGGAGATACAGGGAACAAAGGGAGACCGCCAATGTGGGGATCATCCGAGGAAAAACCCGTGATCAAACAGATATCGCTTTGGAATCGGTGACCTGTTTGATGTTGAATTGTAATAGGGCATTTGCCCCGAGTTTTCGTGCTTTGAGTAGAAAGAAAAAGGGGGGGGGGGGGTAGTTGAGAAGAAAGGGAGAAAGCGGGGCGTGTTTTTCCACTCTGTCACACTTTCTTTCTTCTTTCTTTCTTTCTTTCTTTCTTTCTTTCTTTCTTTCCTTCGTTCTTTGTTCTTTCTTTGTTCTTCTTTCTTTCATTTCTTTTTTTTTTTTTTTTTCTTTCTTTCCTTCCTTCTTTCTTTCTTTCTTCTTTTCTTTCTTTCCTTTCTTCCTTCTTTCTGTCTTTTTTTTAAAAAATCGTTTCGGAAAGAGTTTGTACTACCTACCACGTTTTTTAAAATGTTCTTCTCGTGTTGGTTACCATGGTTTCATTTATAGTATTAGTTATGTATCGCATGCTTAGAACCAAGGACAGAACGGAAGACTAGGCCCAGCCTAAATTCTTATCCTTGTAAAATAAAGTGTCTGAAGTCTGAAGTCTGAAGTCTGACTATCTCGTTTTTTGCTATGTTATTCTTGTTTTTATGTTCTCTTGGTTACTATGACTACCACGTGGTTGTTTTTAATGTTATTCTTGTTTTTATCTTCTCTTGGTTACTATGACTACCACGTTTTTGTCCTTTGTCGATCTACGATGGCAAAGGAGTATGTTTTCGTTCGCGTATGTTTCTTTGTGTTTTTGTGGGGGGTTTGGGGGTGTTTTTTTCTGCCTGTCCCAAGAAAAAAGAAGAGAAAAACTGAAACAGACTGCAACGTCACTGAACATACAACAAACAAACTACACGACAAGTGTAAAGTGACGTTATTTTATTCACAAGAGACAAAACAAAACTACTGGATATTTCGGCGAATGCGCCTTTATCAACATAGACAAACAATTAAACAGCAAACAGCAAAATAACATAGCAAAAGGCGCAAAAAGCAGGCAACAGAAGGAGCAAAAAGAAAACAAGATCAAAATAAAAAAACAATACTTCCCCTCTCCATCCAATGCGCAAAATCATTTACGCATTGGACTGTAGAGGGGAAGTATTGTTTTTTCATTTTGATCTTGAGGGTTAAACAAGCGCGAAAATCGCAATAGTTTGTGGCACGCGGTCTATTTTTACCACTCCAATCATGAGTTACCTCCCCTGGCTTTTCAATCATTTTAATCTGTAAACCAGAATGTTATCTCTGCGCCATTTCGTAACTTTTTATATCTTTTGGAAAACATTTAAAACTATGTATCCTACTTATGCTCATCGAAAGAAGCACCGCATACTCGTCGTGTCTGTTGTAGTGTCTGTATTACGTATGTTTATTATTTTGTACGCTTTTAAAATACATCATTTTAAAGAGTGGCCTCAATTAATTTTGAAGTGTAGCCTCGATTTGAAGTGCGACAATTTTGTCAAAATGTGCGACAATTTTGGAACGACAGACCGACCGACAGACCGACCGACAAAGTGAGTTATAGGTTTGTGGCTTGAGCCACAAACAATAAAGTCTGAATAAAATAATTTTAACCCATCTACATGTGTCATTTCGTTTGAACCCATTCTTGATATCTCTGTGTTTATGAATGGAAAATGCTTTTATATCATACTGCTTTAAATACTAAGTAGCAAGTTTTAAATTGGCTGTATTTCACGAACTGGGCAAACAATTTTGACCATTTCATGAATTGGGCAATTTCACAGATTGGGCGTAACATATGCAAGCCATATTATGACTGGCATGACTGATAGCAACCACATCCACAAACACGAACGAGCACAACAAGCCTACAGCTTACACTCGTACATTATGCTCTCTATCTCTCTATCTCTGTCTCTCTCTGTCTCTCTGTCTCTGTCTCTCTCTCTCTATCTCTCTATCTCCCTCCCTCTCTCCCTCCCTCTCTCCCTCCCTCTCTCCCTCCCTCTCTCCCTCCCTCTCTCCCTCCCTCTCTCTCTCTCTCTCTCTCTCTATCCCTCTCTCTCTCTTTAGGCAACACAAGCTTACAGCTTACACTCGTACATTGTGCTCTCTATCTCTCTATCTTTGTCTCTCTGTCTCTCTCTCTCTCATCTCTCTCTCTCGTCTCTCTCTCTCTCTCTCCCTCCCTCTCTCCCTACCTCTCTCCCTCTCTGTCTCTCTCTATCCCTCTCTCTCTCTTAGGCAACACAAGCTTACAGCTTACACTCGTACATTATGCTCTCTCTCTCTCTCTCTCTCTCTCTCTCTCTCTCTCTCTCTCTCTCTCTCTCTCTCTCTCTCTCTCTCTCTCTCTCCCCTCTCTCTCTCTCTCTTAGGCAACACAAGCTTACAGCTTACACTCGTACATTATGCTCTCTGTCTCTGTCTCTCTCTGTCTCTCTCTCTCTCTCTCTCTCTCTCTCTCTCTCTCTCTCTCTCTCTCTCTCTCTCTCTCTCTCTCTCTCTCTCTCGTCATCTCTCTCTCTCTCTCTCTCTCTCTCTCTCTCTCTCTCTCTCTCTCTCTCTCTCTCTCTCTCTCTCTCTCTCTCTGTAAACAAGCTGTATTGTGCTTATTCTTTTCCAACATTACAAAATATTCGTTCGTTCGTTCTCTCTCTCTCTCTCTCTCTCTCTCTCTCTCTCTCTCTCTCTCTCTCTCTCTCTCTCTCTCTCTCTCTCTCTCTCTCTCTCTCTCTCTCTCTCTCTCTCTCTCTCTCTCTCTATATATATATATATATATATATATATCTCTCTCTCTCTCTCTCTCTCTCCCCCTCTCTCTGTAGAGAGACTCATGAATCATGAATTTAAGAGAATGGGTAGAACATGGTATTCAGACATCTTTTTGTGGTCGTGATTTCAGCTTGAGAGTCTGGTCTGGTACCTGCGGTTCTGTATACTTATAATAATAATTGATATCATAACCCAGGTAAAAAAAACTAAAAATAAAAAAACATAAATAAAAAAACACGAATGTTCCTTTCGTTTCCTTTCTCTCAGGCTAAGCTGAAGACTCGCATAGAGTCCCTGGAGCGACTCCTGGCGGAGGAGCGTCAGAAGGTCAGCACGGTGGAAAAGAAGCTCCACCTGTCCTCCGAGCACGCGCTGGCCCCGTCACTGTCCGATGACGTCAAACTGCGTCTGAGGGAGAAAGAACTTCTTCAGGAAGAGGTGAGTAGAGTCTAGGAGTGAGCGAGTGAGTGAGTGAGTGAGTGGGAGTCAGGAAGGAGGGGAAGGAAAAGGAGGAGGAGGAGGTGAGGTGGAGGAGGAGGTGGAGGAGGAGGAGGGGAGGGAGGAGGATGTGGAGGAGGAGGAGGAGGTGGAAGAGGAGGAGATGGAGGAGGTGGAGGAGGAGGAGGAGGAGGAGAGAACGAACGAACGAAATGTTATTTGTAATATAATTATTATACAAGGTCAGGTGATAAGCATTATAAGCGCTTCTGTGTTTTTACACTCAGTCTTGGTGAAAGAGAGAGGTGGGGAAGGGGGGGGGGTGACTGAGAAAGAGAGAGAGAACACTGAACACTGAAAATGTTTTAATGCACTTTGGCCTTATTATGCCACGATATGATACGAGAGAGAGAGAGAGAGAGAGAGAGAGAGAGAGAGAGAGAGAGAGAGAGAGAGAGAGAGAGAGAGAGAGAGAGAGAGAGAGAGAGAGAGAGAGGGGGGGGTGGAGAACACAGAGAGAGAGAGAGAGATATATATATATATATATATATTGCTGCCGATGTTTTGTACAGTTGCCAAAGAATCAGCAACATCTTTGGTTAGCTAAAGATTTTGTTAATTGTTTGTGCCCCCCCCCCCCCCCCCCCCCGCCCCCGTGGGGATACCGGGGGGGGGGGTCTTTTGTATAAATAGTTCCCCCACCTTCTGGAAGTTCTGTGCTTGTAGCTTCCCCTAATCTGTCGCTCTC
>CM065706.1:9387930-9400430 GCA_017654935.2 Phymorhynchus buccinoides
CATGATCGATTTCGCACATGCGCAGACATTTTGAGAACAAATCCATTGTGAGAACGCCACACCGGTACCCCGATGTTTTTCGTAAGAATCAGAGAACAACACACAATATAGAGAAAGTTTAGAAAGTGTGGCAAGAGTTTGGAGTAAGGGTGAGGATTGGGAAGGAGAACGACAAGGTAGAAGAGGCCACCAAGTCCTGAGGCTGTAGGTGGTCGGTGTATGGCTGGTGGTGACGGGAGTTTATCTGCTTTGTGGCTTCTTTATGACTAAAAACAACACCCACATAGTCCTGTTCGTTACCTTGCACACTTGAAGAGTGCGTTATGAAAAAAGCACCCATATATCTACTGACGAAGGCTCGAAAGCTCCATCCATGACTCCTTCAACAGGTCAGAATGTCCTCTCCCTTCTTTTGTTTTTCACATAAGAACATAATATTAGTGTGCAAAAACACGGTGCCGTTCGCTACCATGCACGCTTGAAGACTGCATTCTGAAATACATGTAAAAACATTAATATGTTTGGGAAATAAGTTTATTTTCATGTTGATAGGTGTACAGTATTTCGAATCCAAAACAGCAACAACAAAAACATTCCAGAACATTCAGAAAACAAATCCCTTGATAAGAAACAGGTTAAGTAATGTAATTATAGTATGGCCGTTTTTTATTTGCTCGCAGGCAGAGAGAGCTTATCGCTTGCAGCAGGAGCAGAGGTTACTGAAGGCTGAACATCAGGCCATCAAGGTTCGCTATGACACGAGACTGGAGAAGATGACACTGGAACACAGGTAGATATAATCAAATATCACACACACACGTGCGCGAGAATGCACGCATGCACACACACACAAGCGCGCACGCACATAAACACGCACACAAGTTTACTGTGCTCTAATAGCGATGATGATAATGATGATGATGACGACGACGACGACGATGATGATGATGATGATGATGATGATGATGATGATGATAACAATGTGCAGTAAACTGATGTCGACGCTAGGAAACCTTCAGAAAGAGAAGGAGTCAGACAGGGAGATGGTAATGATGACAACAACGATGATAATGATGACGATAGTGATGATGATAACATCATCAAATGTGCAGCAAACTGATGTCGACGCTAGAAAACCTTCAGAAAGAGAAGGCGTCAGACAGGAAGATGACGACGACGACGACGACGACGATGATGACGACGACGACGACGATAATGATGATAACGATAATGATGATGACAACATCATCAAATGTGCAGCAAACTGATGTCGACGCTGGAAAACCTTCAGAAGGAGAAGGCGTCAGACAGGGAGATGGTGACGGGGGTCCAGAAGGCCATGGGTCTGATGAGAGAGGCCTACAGCCAGGACCAGAGCAGATGGCAGGACGAAAAAGCCAAACTGGATCGACAGATCAAAGAGGTGAGTGTCCAAACGGATAAACAGAGACAGACCAATAAACAGATATACAGTACAGGCACATGGGTCTGATGAGAGAGGCCTAAAATCAGGACCAGAGCAGATGGCAGGACGAAAAAGCCAATCTGGATAGACAGATCAAAGAAGTGAGTGTCCAAACGGATAAACAGATAGACAGAGAGAGGGATAGACAGACAAATAAACAGAAATACAGGTACATGGGTCTGATGAGAGAGGCCTACAGCCAGGACCAGAGCAGATGGCAGGATGAAAAAGCCAAACTGGATCGACAGATCAAAGAGGTGAGTATCCAAACGGATAAACAGATAGACAGAGACAAACAAAGAAACAGAGCTACAGGTGCATGGGTCTGATAAGAGAGGCCTAAAATCAGGACCAGAGCGGATGGCAGGACGAAAAAGCCAAACTGGATCGACAGATCAAAGAGGTGAGTGTCCAAACGGATAAACAGATAGACAGAGAGAGAGAGACAGACACATATAAACAGAGATACAGATGCATGGGTCTGATGAGAGAGGTCTACAGCCAAGACCAGAGCAGATGGCAGGACGAAAAAGCCAAACTGGATAGACAGATCAAAGAAGTGAGTGTCCAAACAGATAAACAGATAGACAGAGAGAAGGACAGACAGACAAATAAACAGAAATACAGGTACATGGGTCTGATGAGAGAAGCCTACAGCCAAGACCAGAGCAGATGGCAGGATGAAAAAGCCAAACTGGATCGACAGATCAAAGAGGTGAGTGTCCAAACGGATAAACAGATAGACAGACAGACAGACAGACAAATAAACAGATATTCAGGTGCATGGGTCTGATGAGAGAGGCTTGCAGCCAAGACCAGAGCGGATGGCAGGACGAAAAAGCCAAACTGGATCCATAGATCAAAGAGGTGAGTGTCCAAACGGATAAACCGATAGACAGACAGACAGACACAAATAAACAGATATTCAGTGCATGGGTCTGATGAGAGAGGCTTGCAGCCAAGACCAGAGCGGATGGCAGGACGAAAAAGCCAAACTGGATCGACAGATCAAAGAGGTGAGTGTCCAAACGGATAAAAAGATAGACAGAGACAGAGACAGACCAATAAACAGATATACAGTACAGGCACATGGGTCTGATAAGAGAGGCCTAAAATCAGGACCAGAGCAGATGGCAGGACGAAAAAGCCAAACTGGATCGACAGATCAAAGAGGTGAGTATCCAAACGGATAAACAGATAGTCAGAGACAGAGACAGACAAAGAAACAGAGCTACTGATGCATGGGTCTGATGAGAGAAGCTTACAGCCAAGACCAGAACGACAAAAAATCTTTCGTACAAATAGTTCCCCCACCTTCTGAAAGTTCTTGCTCTAATCTGCCACTCTCTTTGACTATGCCCCTTTCCCTTAATGCTTTTCTGTATATCTTTCTGACTTATTGGTCCTTTCTCCGACCTTTGTTTTTGTTGTCTCCAAAAAGTTTTTCAAAATGTGTTTCTCCTTTGAGCTCCTCATCGGAAATCGGAATGTGTCAGCTGCAGAATGCAGCGGGGAGACCATGAAAACTGAACACCGGACACATACGTACATACATCACCCATTATGGCCATATGGCCTGGGAACGCAGAAGAAGAAGAAGAAGAAGCAATCTTTCTGATTATCTATTTATTGTTCTCCTTTAAAGACCCACCACGTCACGTGTCAAAATCATGGTTTTCACGTGTTTTCCCTCTTACAGCTGGTAAGAAATCTTAAAGACCCCGTGACGCGCCACGGTTACGTCCCTTGTTTTTTTCTGGGTTGCTGTGACTCACATTCGAATTTCCCCATATTCAAATTGAGGCTGCTCTTTAAACTGATGTGTCGCTTTCAATTTGGGGTAATTTATATGGGAGTCAGACTTGGTCAAAACAAGATTTCTTTCCAGTTATAAGAGGGAAAACACGTGAATCCCGTGATTTTGATATGTGATCGGGTGGATCTTTAAAAAATCTTCCAAGCGTAAGAGTGAATGTGACACGTGACGTGGTGGGGGGTCTTTAATTAACACAGCTCAGCGAAACCCGGGAGGCGGTGCAGATGCTCCAGCAGAGGGTTGCCCTGCTGAAGGAGGAGCTGAGCCAGCAGGAGAGGAGCCGCCTGGACCTCCTCAACAAGCTGTCCACGGACCGGGCTGCCTGGGACATCAACCGGGCCACCCTCCAAGGGCGAATCAACCAGGTGATGATTTTCAGGGGAATACACCCTCGTTAGTGCCATTCTCCTCCTTCTTCTTCTCCTCCTCCTCCTTCTTCTTCTTCTTCTTTTTCTTCTTCTTGTTCTTCTCCTCCTCCTCCTCCTTCTTCTTCTTCTTCTTCTTCTTCTTCTTCTTCTGCTCCACCTCCTCCTTCTTCTTCTTCTTATTCTCCTCCTTCTCCTCCTCCTCCTCCTCCTCCTTCTTTTCCTCCTTCTCCTCCTCCTCCTCCATCTTCTTCTTCTTCTCCTTCTTCTCCTCCTCCCCCTCCTCCTCGTCCTCCTTCTCCTCCTTCTTCTTCCTCCTCCTCCTCCTCCTCCCCTCCTTCTTCTTCTTCTCCTCCTCCTCCTCCTCCTCCTCCTCCTCCTCCTCCTCCTTCTTCTTCTTCTTCTCCTTCTCCTCCTTCCCCTCCTCCTCCTCCTTCTTCTTCTATGTCTTCTTCTAACAATTTTTTTTTCTTTTCTTTTTGTTTCGTTTTTATAATATCATCATCCTAGCTGGAAGAAGAAGTGCAGCGCAGTCAGAGCCGAGAAGCAGGCCCTACTTCTTCTTCTACTTCCTCCCAAGCGCTAGAGTCAGCCTGGTCCAAGGAGCGAGCCACGCAGCAGAAGCTGCTCGCGGAGGCGCACGGCCTGGCCCTGGATCTGCAACGTCAGCTGACCTCACGCAGCCAGGAAGCGGAAGAGAGCCAGCGCCTCCTGGCGGCTGAGATGGAGAAAGAACGGCGATCGTGGGAGCTGGAGAAGAGGGAGAGAGAGAAGCAACTGATGGAGGTGAGTGAGGGGGGGGAGAGAGAGAGAGAGGGGAGGGGAGAGGCTGTAGGGGAGTGGAGAGGGGTGAGAGAGAGAGAGAGGGGGGGGGGGGGGCAACGTCGATCTTGGGAGTTGAAGAGAAGGGAGAGAGAAAGGAAACTGGCGGAGGTTAGGGAGGGAGGAGAGAGAGGGAGGGAGGAGGGAGAGAGAGAGGGGGGGAGAGAGAGGTGGGAAGGGAGAGAGAGAGAGAGAGGAGGGGGAGGAGAGAGGGTTTCCACATTCGTGTTCATTCATCATTGTTGTTCCTTTTCCACATTAAGTGTAATTTGTGTAGCAGTCAATCCTGTGTAACTTTCCCCAGCAACATGAAAACGAAAGTAGCAAAGGACCGCAACTCCCCTTACCGGAAGCCCAGTTACTCCCCTTTTAATTAAGCAAGTGATGAACTGTGTGGTTATGAATCGTCAACAGGGTCAACATCTTGAGCCACACAATTGTGCAAAGGGGACCCAGAGAACCACGAACTAGGGAAAGACGGGGTAAAAAGCCCATGGGCGGGTAAGAAGCCCATGCCAATTATCTCATGAAATGAAGAAAATTTCAGTCAAAGTTTGCCCATGAGACGACTGTTAATGTGTAGCGTTCGTCTCATGGGCAAAATTTGACTGAAATTTTCTTCATTTCATGAGATAATTGGCATGGGCTTCTTACCCGCCCATGGGCTTTATACCCCGTCTTACCCTATTATCCTCCCCTACCTGCCTTGCCAACACGAGAGCAATCGTTCACGTTCCGTTTTCCGTCTATTATGTCGTCACAGCTGGAGTCTCGCCTGCAGTGGCAGGGCTCCCTGCAGAGAAGGGTGATGGAGATCCAGCAGTATGCGGAACGGGAGGTGCAGCAGGCGCGGAAAGAGCGCGTGGAGATGACGAAACGGCTCGTGGAGACCCGTCAGCAACAGGCGCGCGACGCACGCGCCGTGGATGAGATTTTAACCGGGGTGAGTGAGTGAGTGAGTGAGTGAGTGAGAGAAGAGAGAGAAGAGTTAATCTTCTTGCGGGATCAGATCGACCTGGTCCCCCCCGTGGGGAATCCGGGGGTGAGGGGGGGGGGCCTTTCGCAAAAAATAGTTCCCCTACCTTCTGGAAGTTCTGTGCTTGTAACTTAACTTCCTCTAATCTGCCACTCTCTTTGACTCTGCCTTTTCCCTTTGCTTACTTTTGTCATCTTACTATCTGCCTAACCAGTCCATCCATTCTCCTGCCCCTTTTTTCACGACACACTTTCAAGAAGATTTCCTCCTCCAGCCGAAGTCAGACTTGCTGTATAAAGCCTCATTGGCAAGCAAACATCTGAACCCAGATCGATCATTTAACTCGTGGCGGTACCATAGCCGATGAGGTTTAGCCGAGGCGTGGTTACCGCTACACCTATCTATATTGTTAAAAACTCAGGACTTTACTGGTGTTGCACTGCCTCCGGGCATTGCAGCCAGTATTGTTCCCACCATGTTTGTATTTACAAATGTCCCATATGTGTCTATGACCGTGAGGACGTAAAGCATCATTTTCATCAACATCTGATCCGCTCTGCGCACCTTCCTTCCTTCCTTTCCTCTAAGTTGTCCTGGTCTGTTTCAGCTGGTTCGTCTCCGGGAGCTGGGGTCTGCCGTGAGTTCCACAGAGGAAGACAACCCGCGTTCTACAAGCTCTGCCATGTCCGGCTATGATCGGGTGTGTAGAACTCACATAGCAAAAATATACGTGTGGGGTGGGGTTGTGGGGGTGGGGTGTCTGGGGGTGGGTGTGGTGTGTCTGTGAGTATGTGGGTGGGCATGTGGTGGGGGGGATGTGGGGGGGGGGGTGGTCTGTGTGTGTAGTGGGTGTGTGTGTGTGTGTGTGTGCTAGTGTGTTCGTGTGTGTGTGCGCATGTGTGCGTGTGTGGGGGGGGGATGTGTGTGTGTGTGCCTCTATGTGTATGTGTGTGTGTGTGTGTGTGTGTACACTAGTGTGTTAGTGTGTATGTGTGTGTGTGTGTCCGTATGCTAGTGTGTCCGTGCGTATGTGTGTGTGTGTGTCCGTATGCTAGTGTGTTCGTGCGTATGTGTGTGTGTGTGTGTGTGTGTGTGTGTGTTGTGTTCGTGTGTGTGTGTGTGGTGTGTGTGGTGTGTGTGTGTGTCTTTCATTTAACGTCTAGTGTGTTCGTGCGTGTGTGTGCGTGTGTGTGTGTGTGTGTGTGTGTGTGTGTGTGTGTGTGTGTGTGTGTGTTATATTAGTGTGTGTGTGTGTGTGTGTGTGTGTGTGTGTGTGTGTGTGTGTGTGTGTGTGTGTGTGTGTGTGTGTGTGTGTGTGTGTCTTTCATTGCATCCTATCATGACTTCTCTCTATATATATATATAACAGAGGAGGGAAACTACGTTCAAGAAATCTGTAATAAAATATCAGTAATTCAACAACAACAAATTGATGGTGATGTCGATCGTTATTGTTTCTGCTGCTGTTGTATTATTTTTTGTTAATACTACCTTCATGCTTAAACATGCATTATTCGTTTTTTGCTTTTTGTTCCAGGACCTGCTGAAATACATCAAAGAGGTAATAAATAATTTACTAAAGCCTTTTTAAACATAATAATAATAATAATAATAATAATAATAATAATAATAATAATATATAAATAATAATAATAATAATAATAATAATAATAATAATAATAATAATAATAATAATAATAATAATAATAATAATAAAGATAGTGCATAGGAAAAAGAGACATGAAGGAGTTTTTACATAAATGTAAATTGAATTTCTGTACAAGATGGAACAAAGATTCCTAGTCAATACGCGGAAAACAGAATTCAGTTAACTTGTCTAGTTTTGATTCTATAGACACTTGAAGTTTGACATTCGAGGGAAGATCATTTTGCAGAAATCAGACATAGAAGACAATTTTTTTTTTCCTCTCTTACTGAAAGTCTTAGGGGTTTTTTGTTGTTGTTTTTATTGAACTTTTTTTTTAAGTATCATAATGAAAAAAGCAAAACAACAACAACACAAATACATGAATTTATCAACCAAAAAAAGGAATGGTTCCAGCAAAAAAATAGTATACAGTGCATGGCTTTGTACATCGATTTCTCGGCAAATATGTAGATTTACACCCTCCTGCTCTATTTCTTGGTTTCTTTCCGTGGTTAGGGATAGGGTTAGGGTTAGATGGTCTTTTCTTTTGCCTCAAGCATCTGTTTTTTTTGGGTCAAAATCATCTCTTTTTTTTAAGCATTAAATTGTATGAGGTTTTACAAAAAAAGAAGGAAAAAAAGATAAATAACTAAATCAATCAAGAAAAAGAAAAAGATGAAGCAAGTGGAGAAAGATAGGGAAACAAGAACAGCCTTTGAAAAATTCAAAACCAGACAAAGCATCTTCACATGCAGTAAGCTTGACAGCATGGGTCGGCTTGACAAAGATCTGTTTAACGTCCTTCGACCTGGAATAGGTAGGTGGGCCTACACATCAGACATTTCGTAGATATGAAGATAGTGGGTTGATCCTGGAGATTCTGCACTTCCAGGAAAGACCTTTTGCGCGTAGTAACACTTGCGCAGTTACTGCATCCTTCTGTTTCACTTGAATCGTAATTTAATTTTAAAAAATATTTTTTTTTAAATTCATAATTCATCAAACATTGCTTTAATACAACACACCTCATATAGTTTTCTTCATCATTCATCAAACATTATTTTAATACAAACACACCATATATAGTTTCCTTCATCATACATCAAACATTACTTTAATTAATACAACACACCACATATAGTTTCCTTCATCATTCATCATTTACAATACAACACACCACATTAGTTTCTTTCATTCATCAAACATTACTTTAATACAACACACCACATATAGTTTCCTTCATCATACATCAAACATTACTTTAATACAACACACCACATATAGTTTCCTTCATCATACATCAAACATTACTTTAATACAACACACCACATATAGTTTCCTTCATCATTCATCAAACATCAAACATTACTTTAATAAACATTACTTTAATACAACACACCACATATAGTTTCCTTCATCATTCATCAAACATTACTTTAATACAACACACCACATATAGTTTCCTTCATCATACATCAAACATTACTTTAATACAACACACCACATATAGTTTCCTTCATCATACATCAAACATTACTTTAATACAACACACCACATATAGTTTCCTTCATCATTCATCAAACATTACTTTAATACAACACACCACATATAGTTTCCTTCATCATACATCAAACATTACTTTAATACAACACACCACATATAGTTTCCTTCATCATACATCAAACATTACTTTAATACAACACACCACATATAGTTTCCTTCATCATTCATCAAACATTACTTTAATACAACACACCACATATAGTTTCCTTCATCATTCATCAAACATTACTTTAATACAACACACCACATATAGTTTCCTTCATCATTCATCAAACATTACTTTAATACAACACACCACATATAGTTTCCTTCATCATACATCAAACATTACTTTAATACAACACACCACATATAGTTTCCTTCATCATCAAACATCAATACAACACACCACATATAGTTTCCTTCATCATACATCAAACACATATAGTTTCCTTCATCATACATTTAAATACAACACACCACATATAGTTTCCTTCATCATACATCAAACATTACTTTAATACAACACACCACATATAGTTTCCTTCATCATTCATCATTACAATACAAACATATAGTTTCCTTCATCATATCAAACACACAACACACCACATATAGTTTCCTTCATCATACATCAAACATTACTTTAATACAACACACCACATATAGTTTCCTTCATCATACATCAAACATTACTTTAATACAACACACCACATATAGTTTCCTTCATCATACATCAAACATTACTTTAATACAACACACCACATATAGTTTCCTTCATCATTCATCAAACATTGCTTTAATACAACACACCACATATAGTTTCCTTCGTCGCACGAGTCCGAAGTTCCACAAATCCGTAAATTGTTACCCTTCTTTGTTTTACTTACTTAGGGGTTTCCGTACGGAACTTACGCATCTAATGACTGTGTACACGCCCTAATTCTCGTTTTCTTCTCACCTACAGGCTATGAGTCAAATTTCCCAGGCTGCTGACCAGCTGACCAAAACTGACGGTAGTGGAACTGCCCGGATTCGAAGGTAGGTTTTATTAATAACAGAAAATGTCAAAGACAAATCACAGAAAATCTCCAAGTCCAGGAATGACAAATTTGTGCAGCAATATTATGTGATTAACCCTTTCGCCGCCAATGTCACTTTTATGCACCACAATGTCACTAAAAGGCATCAAGTCAGGGCCTGTTATCCGAAGACCCTATTTTCGTAATTTTGGGAGGTAAGGGTAGGCTTAATAATAATAATAATAAATAACATTTATAGAGCGCCCTTTCTCTCTTGAGCTCACGGCGCTTCACAATTGTTTAAATAAATACATAAATCATAAATAAGCTACTACAATATCAACTATCACAAACATGCACACAGCCACAACACGCACGCACGCACACGCCCACACCCACACACGCGCGCACACCCACCCACCCACAATGTGGGGGACATCATTTTAAGGCAGGAAACAGGACAAGGAAGAAATCAGAGGTATTGCCGGAAGAGGTGAGTTTTAAGAGCGGTTTTGAAAGACTGGAAAGATTTAGCAGAACGAAGTTCATATGGTAGGGTGTTCCAGACAGAAGGGGCGCTGAAAGAAAATGAACGTTCACCATTTGTCTTAGTGTTAGTACGAGGAATAGAAAGGATAAGTTTGTCAGAAGAGGAAAGGAGAGACCTGGAGGGTGAGTACAGGTGAACGAGATCAGAGAGGTAGGCAGGACCAGATGAATGGACAGCATTGAAACAGAGGCAAGCAATTTTATACTTTATTCTTGCATCGACTGGAAGCCAGTGTAAGGTCTTGAGGTGGGGTTTGGTGTGGTCTGTACGAGGGACTTTAAGGATTAACCGAGCTGCATTGTTCTGAACTTTCTGAAGTTTGTTGAGGAGGGTTTGAGGACAGCCTACAAGTAAGGAATTGCAATAATCGATGCGAGACAGTACAAAAGCTGATACTAGAGTCTTGGTGGCTTCAACTGTGAGATAGTGACGAATGGCACTAATACGACGGAGTTCAAAGTTCACATTACAAATCAGAGTCATGACGTTACACCAAGGTTTTTAGCTGATTGACAGAAAGGGATGATTTAAATGTTATGCATGTCACAGAGCAATTCCGTATTATATTGCAGATACGTGTTTTTTCTCTACCCAAATGAGTTTAATGGTATTTTTTGGCTGAAGGAATGGATGGCGGCGAAAGGATTTTTAATGTCCTACCATTAATCTATGACAAAATATATACAGAAATATGGTTATGTGACATTTAAATTATGTTTATGTAGTATTGCAGGTGTAAGCGCAGAGTCGCACAGAGGTATCACGTTCGCCTCGTGTTGAGTAAAGTCGAGTTCGAACCTGGGTACAGGGAATTTTTCCTCTCAGTTTACACTAGGCCTTATGGTCTGAACATGGAGTCTTTCCGGGATGAGACGATAAACCGAGGTCCCGTGCACCCATGCACTTAGCACACGTTAAACCCAGTGGCAACGAAAAAGTTTGTCTCGTAGCCAGGCAGTAACTCTGGGGAAAGGCAGAGAACACTAATTCTGAAGATTGCCTTTCATCCCATTCCGCTACCAGTCTCGGCTATCGCGAAAGAATCTTCTTGTTGTTCAGCATGCAGTCCTCACGCACTTGCTGTATGCAAACAATACAACCACGTGAACCAGAGACCCACCCTGCAAATTGCAATTATGACTGTGTTATGTTGTGTCAAGTCAAGTCAAAGTCAAAAAGTTCATTTCAAAAACCCCAGAGGGCACATGAAAAATGTTACACATCACAATGTAACCAATACAATAACACAATTCGCTTATAGGGGAAGACGGGGTAAAAAGCCCATGGGCGGGTAAGAAGCCCGTGCCAATTATCTCATTGAAATGAAGCAAATTTCAGTCAAATTTTGCCCATGAGACGAATGCTAAACATTAACACTCGTCTCATGGGCAAAATTTGACGGAAAATTTCTTCCTTTCATGAGATAATTGGCATGGGCTTCTTACCCGCCCATGGGCTTTTTACCCCGTCTTACCCTAATCAATAAAGACAGAAACACAATGGCATAACATGGCAATACAAAGGCATGTATTAAACTGTGGTGTTCCCCTGCAGGAGTCTGTCCAGCTCTGAGCTGGATCTTCTTCGTGAGGAGCTGAACGACCTCCGCCAGGAAGGCGACGACATATTCCCAGTGCTGGACGTCTCCACGCCCGTCAAGGACAACCCCAGCCAACCACAGAAAACCACCACCACCACCACGTCATCGGCTGATGCACCCAGAGACGTCAAACTCGCCCGCCCTTTGATCACCTCCTCCTCCTCCTCCGCGCATGCGCATCAGCTAAGCAAGACTCCTTCTTACGCTTCCGGCACGCGCAGCGCTCAAGGGTCGCGCTCCGCGTCGCCCGACGTAGGGCATCACGTGACGGACTTTTCGCCCTCCAGGAAATTCCTGGAGACTCCGTCAGTTGGGCGCGGTCCCCCGCAGAATGTTCCTGAGGCCAGTCGCCTTCGTCGCTCCGCCAGCCCCCAGTTCGGCGGTGCTTCCGCTTTCCAGGAAAGGCAGGCGCTGTTTTCGTCCCCTACCCGTTCGGCTTCTGCCACTTCGGGGCTGGCAATGCCTTCTTCTTCCACGGCGACTACCTCCGCGACAGCCAGCACAACATCAGCGTCGTCCAAAGTGTCACGACCCAGAACCTTGACCAAGAGCCTGTCCGTGGACTCCCAACCAACCTGGATGTCCAAGCCGTCCTCCACCATGCGGAGTCACTCCGCTTCCACCACCCCCACCCAACCGGGACCCGGACCTCCCGGGAGTAGTAGTAGTAGTACTGACAGGGGGGGAGGAGGAG
>CM065706.1:9405430-9407930 GCA_017654935.2 Phymorhynchus buccinoides
GTAAATGAGGTTGTGAAAATAGAAGAAAAACTCGTAAGTCCCAAATTCAGATCCAGTTAAAGACACACAAAAACTCGTATCTTCGTTCTTTTCAAGTATTAAAAAAAAGTAATTTTAACAAAATGCAGGACTAAACTCGCAATGTCTTAAACAACATAATTATTCATCATAGTTAATCAATTGTGGTAAACGCGGTTAAATTTTAAAAAAAGTTTTTTAATTTTTCTCAAAACTACCAAAATTGAGATACGAGGTTTTTGAACTTCACAGACGATTCAAAAATCCCAATGACTGATTGTGAATCAGTTGATCACAAAAAGGCGCCAAAAAACATATATTGATGGATTCCATGTGGTCAGTGAGACACGTTTTAGTTAATAACCAGGCAAGTGAACCACGCTTGTGATATGATAATTATCTCCGATAAATTTATCTGCTACATTACCTTGACAATAAATAATTAAAAAAACCAAAAAACTGTAACCATTCAGCTGGTGTTAATGGATAAATAGGCTATAATAATGTTCTAGCGATTACACTTGTGTCCGTCAAGGTTTTTTAAAGACCCACCACGTCACGTGTCAAAATTCACGGTTCTCACGTGTTTTCCCTCTTACAGCTGGTAAAGAAATCTTAAGAACTCTTCCTAGCATAAGAGGGAATGTGACACGTGACGTGGGGGGGTGGGGGTTGAGTCTTTAATGCAAGTCTCCATTCAAACGTAAAACGCGCCCTTGGTTTTATTTTACAGAAGAAGGGGTAAAGGTCAAGATGTGCCACCCCTCCTACATTTCTCGGTTAATTGTATTTTTCCATTATTACCTTTCTTACCATACATAAAGCTGTATTTTAGGAACCTTTTTAGCTAATAACCTTTTAGGAATACTAACCCTATCCCTATCCCTAACCCTAGCCCTAACCCTAACCCTACCCCACACCCTATAAGACGGAAAAACGCAACGAACCACAACTGTGACAAATCGCGGTGTACTGCAGTACATAGTGGGGGGTAGGGTTAGGTTTAGGGCTAGGGTTAGGGTTAGGGTTAGTATTCCAAAAAGAAAAATAGCTGAAAATGTTCCTAAAATACAGCTTTATGTATGGTAAGAAAGGCAAAAACGGAAAAATACAATTAACCGAGAAATGCAGGGGGGGGTGGCATACTAAAATCCGAAATTGTGACGCTGTTTGGATTGTTGTTGTTTTCGTTCCCCAGCGTAAACGCTCTGGGGGCACACCCAGTGCCATGTGAACATTTCGCGCATTAAGCCAACTCTTTGGAAGGTAATTGATTTCTTTGAAATTGAACAAATTAACTCCCCTCCACTACTTCATTCATTAATTGACTCCTTCACCACTATAGTGATTTAATTATAATGATAATAATAATAATAATGGGAATTTATGTAGCGCTCTTTCTCACATGAGCTCAGTGCGCTTTACATTGATAACAAGAACATTAAAGACAAGCAAATAATGAGTTATTAGAAAGTAAAATAAACACGAAGAGTGCACGCAACGTTCTCTTACTTCCTCACACACACACACACACACACACACACGTACGCACGCCTGCATGCATGCAGGCACACACACACATATACATGCACAAACACACACACACATGAACGCACACATACACACACACACACGCACGCACGCACACACTCACACACAATTAATTATACAAGAGTAAAATAGTTACAATATGAAAATTCTAAGATGAAACATAGACCACATTCACCTTCTCAATCAGGTTTGCATACAATACTGCAACTTGAAATAAAATCATACTGTCATCGACATACCAATTATATTCAAAGCATCAATGGTCTTTTTTTTTACCATTGTGAAAGCAATTAATAGGAGGATGTTGAACATCGTGCCTTTGTTTTTGTTAAATAACAAAGTTGATCCTGTGGTCAGTTCTTTCTCTTTTCTTTGATGAATCAGAGCGAAGTTCACACAAAAATGGATTATTAAAATTTTGTTTGCTTCTGCCATCCGTTTCAAAGTGCCTTTAACTGATATTCTTAATGAAGAAAACCTTCTTCATGACATCAAATGGGGAGAAGAAGAAAAATAACCAAATTGTTTGACTTAATTTGGGTCCTTCTTGAGTGAACTAACATCAACGATCTGTTGTCTCTTCGTGGTCTTGAAACCGGATAATGTCCGCCATTCCCATGTCAGTTTTTGTGAGTGAAGTGCCTTTAACCTGCTTAGGGTTTCTGTAGGCTTTTGTAGTGTCGGTGTACGTGTGTGTGTGTGTGTGTGTGTTTGACATTAAAGACCCACCAGATCACGTGTCAAAATCACGGGTTTCACGTGTGTTCCCTCTTATAGCTGGAAAGAAATCTTGTTTCGACCAGGTCTCACTCCCATACAAATGCCCCCCAAATTCAAACCAAAACATCATTTTAAATTTAAAGAGCAGCCTCAATTTGAAAGCTGTATTTTAGGAACCTTTTTAGCTAATAACCTTTTTGGAATACTAACC
>CM065706.1:9412930-9415430 GCA_017654935.2 Phymorhynchus buccinoides
AACACGCTTACATTATTACTAAAAATTGACAGAAAACAAACGTTTAAGCTCTGGTAATTATTTTGTGACAAATCTTGTATTCAAAAGGTACAATTAATCAAAACACGCTTACATTATTTTAAAATTGACAGAAAACAAACGTTTAAGCTCTGATATAATTATTTTGTGACAACGCTTGTATTATTATTATTCTTTTTCTTCTTCTTCGTTCACTCAGACAGTTTCCTGTCACATGAGCGTAGATGCGTCATGCTGCCGTTATGCGCCTAACTAAGAAATGGTTAGGCCCAGCATGTCCGACTTCGGCTGAAGAAACCGTTGTAAGAATGTATAGAAAAAAAGCAGGAGAATGGACCAGTCAGATAGAAAAATAGCAGATGACAGTTAAGCAAAGGGAAAAGGCAGAGTCAAAGAGAGTGACAGATTAGAGGAAGTTACAAGCACAGAACTTCCAGAAGGTGGGGGAACTATTTGTACGAAAGACCCCCCCGGCATCCCGACGGGGGTGCTTGTATTTAAAAAGTACAATTCATCGATTTCGGGATGGTTGCTTGTTTGTTTTTGCGTCAGCACGATTTATAATATGGGCTGACGCAAACAAATAAAACAACAACACTAGGGGAAGACGGGGTAAAACGCGCATGGGCGGGTAAGAAGCCCACCCCAATTATCTCATGAAATGAAGTAAATTTCAGTCTCATTTTGCCCATGAGACGAGCGTTAATGTCTAGCATTCGTCTGATGGGCAAATTTGACTGAAATTTTCTTTATTTCATGAGATAATTGGGGTGGGCTTCTTACCCGCCCATGCGCTTTTTACCCCGTCTTCCCCTACCAATTTTATTGATAATAAAAGTAACCGTTACAAGCTAGCGATTAATAATACAAATACTACGAAGAGGTCGTTTTAACTGCTGAGGCGATGACTTGATAAAGGCAGCGATTTAATGCTCCAAAAAAATAGATGATTTTGACCCAAAAAACAGATGCTTGTGGCAAAAGAAAAGACCATCTAACCCTAACCCTAACCCTATCCCTAACCACGGAAAGAACCAAGAAATAGAGCAGGAGGGTGTAAATCTACATATTTGCCGATAAATCGATGTACAAAGCCATGCACTTATACTATTTGTTTGCTGGAACCATTCCTTTTTTTGGTTGATAAATTTTAAGTCCTTGATAAATCTCCGAGGTGGGCCTATATTTTAGCTGAGTGAAACTGTTATAAAATTCGTTTTATCAATACTCGTCAGTGACTCATCAACACCTCGTATCTCCATTTTTGGCTGATTTGTTTTTTATATGGTTAGGTCCCATGACACAGTACACGGTTTCTGGCTCCTTTCAGTTTTTCACAGATAGCTATTTGTTTCTAGTTATTTATTTTAACAGAGGCAAATATTCTTATCATTGATTGTGGTTAGGGATAGAAGAGGACCTTATAAGTGGCATACCACCATAAAACCATGTAAGCCTAATGGATAAAACACTTTAAATTGGTTTATGCTGGTGATGAGGGTTAACAAAAGGCATGAACTGAAAGGAGCTGAGAAAAGCTACTGTGATGAATTCTTGCCCATGTTCCAACCAAACCTCCAAACTGAGCAATAATTACAAATATTTGTCATTCTTTTATAATAAAGGGATGCTATGTTTGTGAAACCATTACGCACGTTACAGTATTCGTTTAACCCTTTCACTGCCAGCCATGTTTCATCCAAAAATCTCCATTAAATATACCACCTGGGTAGAGATCAAAATCCATCTGCAGTATTGGGGATTCTTCTTTGACATATAAAAAATAGGGTCTATCCTTACTTCCCAAAACTAAGACAATAGGGTCTTTAGATAATAGACCCCAATTTGATGCCGTTTAGTGACATACGTGTTAAATCACTGTGTTGCTAAAATGTGACTTTGGCGGTGAAAGGGTTAAACTACAAACAAGCAAACATGAACAAGATCTTCGCTACAACATATAGCGACAGAAGAGGTAAACATCAAACATTTGGAGTCTTTGAAAAACAAAGGGGAAACATGCGTTCGCGTGTATGTGTACAAGCACACTTGTTTGATGCTCAAACTTCAACAATCTGCTCAAGTTCGTCTTTATCTTCTCATGTTTAGCATTTTGTGAATAATCTGCACTTCAAGGTAACGCGGGCAATGAATCGATCCAGATTGGAACAAGGTGAGGTAAGGGTTAACAAGGCATGGCCTGTTTTGAATAAGAAATGATAGTTTGAGCAGCTTGCAAAGATTTAGTAATCAGTGCATTATTATACTGAAATAGAACAAAGGGGGGATAATCTTTTTCTAATTAACTCCCCTCCAACAAAGTTGATTATACAATACCAATCATCTAGCAATGCGTGGGTCAGAGCCAAAGTGAGACAAACAAAGCACATCATTCTCAAAAAAGAATGTGCCAAGTTCGCCTTTATGACCCTTCACCCACACAGTACACAATGGTGGAGAGGACCACATACACACAAATCAA
>CM065706.1:9420430-9422930 GCA_017654935.2 Phymorhynchus buccinoides
AACGTTATGCATAAATAATGCTTTATTGAAGAAAAGTCTGTTGTGAAGTGTTAATATGTTTAGATTTTTGTAGTCATCACTTGTTAAGGAACTTGATTTTAACAAAATCAATTTAACAGCTTTTTTATACATACGATGAACAATTTTCAAATTGGTCTCACTACAGTTATCCCACAATGTGGACGCATAATCAATCAATGATAGAATGTGGGCATTAAAGAAGAGCTTACGAGAATGAATATCTAATAAGTTTTTGATTTTAGTCAATTGGAACGTTTTTTTGGAAAGACGTTTTCCCAAGGATACAATCTGATCAGTCCAAGAGAGGTCTTTGTCAACAATGATACCTAATGTTTTATGAGAGTCAACTTCTTCAATTTTGTTGTTTTGTATATATAAAGATGGAAATTTGTTCTTCATTTTTTGCCGTTTTTGCCTTGTTGTTGCGTACATGCACTTTGTTTTGGTTGTATTTAAGGACATGTGATTTAACTCAGTCCAGGTGACTATATTTTGAATACTGTTTTGAAGTTTACATCCTAGTTGTTCGGCATCAGAATCACTGGAGTGAACAGACGTATCGTCTGCAAACATTTCACATTGACTTGAAATAGAACAGGGTAAATCATTCACATAAAGAGAAAATAAGAGAGGGCCAAGCACAGAGCCTTGAGGTACTCCATATTTGACTGGCAATCGTGCTGAAATTGTATTGTTTATAACCACTGACTGCACTCGATCGCTCAAAAAGGATGACATCAGATTTTTAAATTCTGGAGTTACCTTGTAAAGTTCTAGTTTTCGTAGCAATAGAGAATGGTTAATCACATCAAAAGCTTTTTCAAAATCTACGAAGAGAATACCGTTAAATTTATTGTCGTTTACATTACAAAGAAGACTATCAATAAGCTGTATCAATGCGCTATGGCAAGAATGATTTTTACGGAATCCAGACTGGTCGCCATGTAGTAAGTCATTTTTATCAAGGTAAGAATACAAGGACACTTGAAGGTGTTTTTCGATAGGTTTTGATATGGCTGACAAAATAGAAATGGGTCTGTAATTTGAGGGATTAGATGTTTCACCAGATTTATAAAGAGGGGTAACTTTAGCTTGTTTGAAATGAATAGGAAAACATTGTTTATCAATACACAAATAATACAAATACGTTAACGAATCTGAAATAACAGGACATGCCACTTTTAATATATTAGTATCTAAGCCATCTAAATCACGGGTTCCTGATCGTTTTAAAGAAGAAAGGTTTTTACTAACGTCGAAAACAGTCATTGGCTGAAGAACAAAAGGATAATGAAAGTCTTTTGAGTCAAGGTAGTATTTTAAAGTGCCAAGATCATTTTCAGTGGACCTGTCATGTTTTATAACTTTTTCTGTTATGTTTGCAAAGTGGTCATTTAACTGGTCTGCGGATATATCTTTAATGCTTTGCTGACTCCTGGATGCTTTTTTATTAGTTAATATGTTTATGGCCTTCCATATTTGACTTGAGTCTTTTGTTGAGGTTAACATCTTTCTAAAATAGTTACGCTTAGCTTTACGCTTCATGGTATTAACTTTGTTTCTTTGTTTTGTAAATTGCTGTTTTGTGCCATGGTTGCTGAGATCATCGCGTTTCTTTCTTTCATCATCTATTTCTTTACTAATCCATGGCGGTTTGGTTTCTTGCCTGACTCTTTTCTTAACGAACGGGGCATGTTTATCATATACTGACATAAATGTATTTTTCCAAAATTCAGCTGCTTGGTTAGGATATCTGATTTGATATATGAAATCTAAATGAGCATTTGCAAGGTCTTTGAGAAAATCTTGTTCATTAAATTTTTTAAAACTTCTATAATATATACTCTTGTGTCCTACCTTTGGAATTTTGATGTGTGTTTTATACCAGGTAAGACAGATGACATTGTGATCACTACAGCCAGAAGGAGGAGCACACAGTTCAATAATGGATTGTTTATTGTTAGCATAGATATGGTCAATCAATGATTTAGATGTTTCAGTTATGCGGGTTGGTAAGTTTACTAATTGTTCGAATCCATGTAGACTATAAATATGATACCATTTGGGTCTGGGTTTCAATAAATCAATATTAAAATCTCCCAGCACAATTGTTTCACGATCAAACATTGTTATTTCATCCATTAAAGAATTAAAGTGATCATACCAGACTGTTGTTTCTGCTGGGTTTCTGTATACAAATCCTATTACTAATGGTGTACTGTTCTTTACAGTGACTTCTATCCATATTGATTCAACAAATTCATTATTAACGTTGTCAAGTTTTCTGCAATTTAACGAGGAAGCAAAATATAAGAGTAAACCAGTAGATTTCGGTTTATGTGGGTCTAATCTCATTATCTGATAGCCTGGCATATCTATATCTGTATTATTTATTTCTGATGATAATCGAGATTCTGCCAGACAAAACAGATGAAAACTGTTACCATTGTTATGAAGGATCGTGCCAATGTCATCTGTC
>CM065706.1:9430430-9475430 GCA_017654935.2 Phymorhynchus buccinoides
GACCCCAATTTGATGCCTGTTAGTGACATAGGTGTTAAATCACTGTCGTGCTAAAATGCGACTTTGGCGATGAAAGGGTTAAGTCCGTTGATGATCAAATCCGGAGTGATGTGTTACTTCTCTTTTCTTTCTTTTCTTGTCTTTTCCCCCCATCGATATCACTTGTAGTTTCCTCAGTTCAGGAAAACTGTTACTGTACGTTACAGACGTATTTAATATTAATTGTGCATGTTCTCAAACAGTTCTTTGAAATTCGTTTCAATTCAAGATTCCTTTTAAAAAAAGAAGTAAATATTACATGCTAAAGATTGATTATCCTCACAAATGCCATCTGCCTGGTCATTTCTTATAAAAACATATTTGAATTTTTTTTAATGCATGTTGGTTAATTCATTTTCAGAAACTACAAGGAAGCAAATACGAAAGCAAAGTCATCTTCAACATATAACGACACTATCCACGACAAGAGAAGCGCTCAACAAACATTTTGAGTTGTTGAAAACCAGTGGGAAACATGCGTTCACGTGCATTATGTACAAACACACTTGCTGGATGCTCAAAATCAAATACCAGCGCAAGCTCATCTTTATCTTCTTGTACTTAGCATTCTTAATAAGTAACACTCCGAGGTAGGTATAGCGCGGAAAATCCATCCACCAAGATTGGAACAGTTTGAGGCAGGGTTTGATAATAAGGGATGGCTTGTTTTGAATAAGAAAAAAGAGATGATAGTTAGTTTGACTAGCTTGCAAGTATTGGATGCATTATCTTATTCATGCTGTGTTTTCTGTGATTAGTGACTGTGGTGGTTGGCTCTTGACTATTAGTTATTATGCATACGACAAAGCTTGGATTCAAATGGTTTGTCTGTTGCTAATGTGCGATGTGATTTCCTTTATCAAACTGATCGCTTTGACCGCTTTGTTCGTTGGCAGCTAAGTCGTGTTGATCACTTTGAACAGCTTTGTACGTTGCCAGCGAAGAAGTCACGTTGATCACTTTGAACAGATGTGTACGTTGCCAGCTAAGTCACGTTGATCACTTTGAACAGCTTTGTACGTTGCCAGCTAATGGAATGGTTGATCAAAGTTGATCAATTTGAAGGCTTTGTTCGTTGGAGGCTAAGTCATGTTGATAACTTTGAACAGCTTTGTACGTTGCCAGCTAATGGAATGGTTGATCAAAGTTGATCACTTTGAAGGCTTTGTTCGTTGGAGGCTAAGTCATGTTGATAACTTTGAACACTTTGTTCGTTGGTAGCTAAATCATGTTGATAACTTTGAACACTTTGTTCGTTGGCAGCTAAGTCATCATGATCACTTTGAAGGCTTTGTTCATTGGTAGCTAAGTCATCTTAATCACTTTGACCGCTTTGTTCGTTGGCAGCTAAGTCATCTTGATCACTTTCAAGGCTTTGTTCGTAGGCAGCTAAGTCATCTTGATCACTTTGACCGCTTTGTTCGTTGGCAGCTAAGTCATGTTGATCGCTTTGAAGGCTTTGTTCGTTGGTAGCTAAGTCATCCTGATCCTTTTGAAGGCTTTGTTCGTTGGTAGCTAAGTCATGTTGATCCTTTTCAAGGCTTTGTTCGTTGGCAGCTAAGTCATATTGATCACTTTGAAGGCTTTGTTCGTTGGTAGCTAAGTCATGTTGATCCTTTTCAAGGCTTTGTTCGTGGCAGCTAAGTCATATTGATCACTTTGAAGGCTTTGTTCGTTGGTAGCTAGGTCATGTTGATCACTTTGAAGGCTTTGTTCGTTGGTAGCTAAGTCATGTTGATCCTTTTCAAGGCTTTGTTCGTTGGCAGCTAAGTCATATTGATCACTTTGAAGGCTTTGTTCGTTGGTAGCTAGGTCATGTTGATCACTTTGAAGGCTTTGTTCGTTGGCAGCTAAGTCATGTTGATCCTTTTCAAGGCTTTGTTCGTTGGTAGCTAGGTCATGTTGATCACTTTGAAGGCTTTGTTCGTTGGCAGCTAAGTCATGTTGATCCTTTTCAAGGCTTTGTTCGTTGGCAGCTAAGTCATATTGATCACTTTGAAGGCTTTGTTCGTTGGTAGCTAAGTCATGTTGATCCTTTTCAAGGCTCTGTTCGTTGTTTGAAGCTTCTCCCTTTTCCTCCGAGTGGATTGTGCTTACGTGCCTTTTCAAATGGGATGTGTCCCGAAATCTTCTCTGGCAGTATCGGCATTCATATGGTGTTTTACCTGCGTGAGTTCGAGCGTGGGCTACTAAATTATGTCTATGCTTGAAAGCTTTGCCACACTTCCCGCATTCAAATGGCTTTTCATCCGTATGTGTCCGATTATGACTCTCTAACCCCTGGTTCCTTTTGAAAGTCATATTGCATTCTTTGCATTTAAAGGGCTTTTCATCCTTGTGAACTACATTATGTCTCTTTAAATCCTGTTTCCTTTTGAAAGTCATATTGCATTCTTTGCATTCCAAGGGCTTTTCATCCTTATGAACTACATTATGTCTCTTTAAATCCTGTTTCCTTTTGAAAGTCATATTGCATTCTTTGCATTCAAAGGGCTTTTCATCCTTATGAACTACATTATGGCTCTTTAAATCCTGTTTCCTTTTGAAAGTCATATTGCATTCTTTGCATTTAATTGGCTTTTCATCCTTGTGAACTACATTATGTCTCTTTAAATCCTGTTTAGTTTTGAAACTCATATGGCATTCTTTGCATTCCAAGGGCTTTTCATCCTTGTGAACTACATTATGGCTCTTTAAATCCTGTTTCCTTTTGAAAGTCATATTGCATTCTTTGCATTCAAAGGGCTTTTCATCCTTGTGAACTACATTATGGCTCTTTAAATCCTGTTTCCTTTTGAAAGTCATATTGCATTCTTTGCATTTAAATGGCTTTTCATCCTTGTGTATCAGTTTATGTCTCTCTAAATCATATCTCCCGTTGAAAGCCGTATGGCATTCTTCGCATTCAAATGGCTTCTCGTCTTTGTGGGTCAGAGCGTGACGTTGCAAGTGTGTCTTCTGCCTGAAAGATATACAACATACATCACATTGAAATGGCTTCACATCCGAGTGGATAAGTCTATGCCGTTTTAATCCTGATTTTGTTGCGAATGGTTTATCACAGGTTTTACAATGTAATGATCTTTCTTTAGGTTGAACTTGAGAATTGCTATTTATGCCTTCCTGACATCCCTTGCTTGTACATGGCTCCTCTCCTGAAGAAGAAGTCCGAGTGCTATCATTATATTCGGGTTCTTTTGAAACCACCTCAATACATTGGTCAGTGCCCGCTTTGCCTTGAAACACATCTCCACATATCGTTTGCTCATGGTCATTATGGACATCAAGGGGTTGGACGATGTCTGGAGTTGATTGGAGATCCAGTTCTGTTGTGTCACCAATACCCTTAGTCATGGACCGTTCAGTCCCAGAATGGTCCTGGGAAGTGGCAGCGCCACCAGCTACATCACTGTCTCTGTGTGGCTTCTTTTCTTTGCTTTGGATTCTATCTTCGTTCTTTTCATCACAATCATTGTTTCTAGCTTCTTTTCCATCCTGTTGTCGTTCAGATTTCCCATCGTTGAATCCGTTGTTATTTGAGGGACTGCCTTCATCATCAATGCCTGTGGAGACCCGAGTTGCTTGGTGATCAACAACTGCCATCTCATCCACGTCCTTCTTCATCAACTGTTCATTCACATAACGATCTTGAGATGAGACATCGTCTGAAGTTTCAGTATTGTCATTTTGTGGTTTATCAATTTTCCCTTCAACTCTATCTTCATCCTTTCCATCACAATCGCTGCCTCTAGCTTCTTTTCCAACTTGAGGTTGGTCAGATGCGACATAGCTGATTCCAGTGTCGTCGTGTGAAGGACTGCCTTCACCATGACTGTCTGCGGAAACCCGGTGGTGGTAAATGACTGCATCAGTTTGTTTAGAATTGTCCGGTTCACGTTCTAGTTCTCTAATAAACTGGTAGTGGTGTAAAGGACCGCTCGGTCCACCAGCACGAGGATTTAATACAATGGCGCCACGATTGTTCCCACGGTGTTCAGTCCCACCTTCACCAGCTCTGTTGTCCTGATTGTCAGAGGGAGAATGTTCTGCCATGTTCTTCTTTTCTTGCGTCGTGGGAAACTTTCTCTCTTGACTCTGGTGGTGGCCAGAAAGGAAAAAAACAACACAGTGACATTAAAATAACAACGCATGGTCCAAGTTGGAATGGAGATTGAAAGAAATATTCTATTGAAAATCGCAGCGAGAATTGTGTTCATTATGTCTGTGAGAGTGTTAGAATGAAAGAACGAAGAAGGGAAGGTCATTCATTAGTAGGGAGACAGTTACATCGTATGACATGCTGCTAATGAAATATTCATGCGCAACCGTTAATCTGCTGATAACACCTCTCTCTACCCCTCATCTCTCTCTCTCTCTCTCTCTCTCTCTCTCTCTCTCTCTCTCTCTCTCTCTCTCTCTCAACAAAATCACACACACACGTGCACAAACATACACACATACACACACACACACACACACACACACACACACACACACACGCACGCACGCACACGCGCGCGCACACACACACGCACACACACACACACAAACGCACGCACACGCACACGCACACACACACACACACGCACGCGCGCGCGCGCGCACGCACGCACGCGCACGCGCACGCACGCGCACGCGCACACACTCACACACACAACGCACGCACGCACGCACGCACGCACGCACACACGCACACGCACGCACGCACGCACGCACGCACGCACGCACGCACGCACGCACGCACACGCACACACGCACGCACGCACGCACGCGCGCGCGCGCACGCACACACACACACACACACACACACACACACACACACACACACACACACACACACACACACACACACACACACACACACACACACACACACACACACACACACACACACACACACACACACACACACACACACATTCAAACACGTAAATCCAGAGACACGTGAAACAATAAACAAAAATTCAGAAAAAATGATCATATTTTGCAGCACGGAGTAAACCAACATTCAAGCAGTATCCAGACAGATATTTGGCAACACAAACTGGAAAGAAAAAACCCCCATCAAGAACAAGAACTAAGCGAGGCCACTGTCACCGCAGGCTCTGTCACCGCAGGCTCTGTCACCGCAGGCTCTGTCACCGCAGGCTCTGTCAGCGCATTTTCATCAGCGCTGACCATATCACCATCTGAGCCTGCATTCAACTACTGACGACTAGCCTACTAAGATTTTTTTTCTTGCTTCTGGAAGTGGGGCCTGGGCCCTTCCGGTTGAACTGGGGGGTTTAATGGTCTTCTTCTTCTTCTCTTGAGGGCCCACGATCAATGAGCTGACCATTCTGGCTCCTTTTGGAGAAAAAAAAAGACTGAAAAACAGGGGTGATGAGCTACTGATCAGCCTGCAGTCTTGACGTGCCACGCACGTCAGCAGTGAAGGCTGCGATGGAGTCCTGCCGCAGTTCGTTCCACTCCCTGATGGTCCTTGGGATGAACGAGTTGGACCTGTACTTAGTGCGGCACTGGATTCGCTGGAATTGCAGGTGGTGCCCACGCCTTTGCCAAGATGGAAGCGGCACCAGCTTGGCTTGCAGATTTGGGCAGTGTACAGCGTCTGTGCTGATCTTGTGCAGCGTGGAGAGCCTGGTCCTCTGCCGTCTGCTCTCTAGTGATTCCCAGCCCAGGTTCTCGAGCATGGTGCTCACACTTGATGTAGGCCTGTACTGGTTGATCACAAATCGTGCTGCCCTACGCTGGACCGCCTCCAACTTGCCAATGTTCTCCTCAGTGTATGGGTCCCAGACGGAGCAGGCATACTCAAGCAAGGGACGCACGAAGGCTTTGTAAGCTCGTTCCTTGATGATAATGTTGCTGATCTTTAAGTTCCGTCTGAGAAAACCCAGGGTTTTGTTGGCCTCGGCACTGATGTTGTTGACGTGGCAGTCCCAGGAGATCTCGCTGTTGATGGCGATACCGAGACATTTAGTCTCCCTTACGTTCTCAAGGGTGTGCTCGTGTAGGACGTATGAATACTGTAGGGGAGTCCTACCCCTGGTGACTTGCATCGCTTGGCACTTTCCAGGATGAAATTCCATGTCCCAGCTCTTCTCCCAGTCCACCAGGCGGTGGAGGTCAAGTTGTAGCTGGTCTTGGTCTTTGATGCCAGAGATCAACCTATATGCTGCGGTGTTGTCTGCAAACAGTCTTGCCGTTGCTGTCAGTCGGTCAGGCAGGTCGTTAATATAGGCTAGGAACAAACATGGTCCTAGCACTGACCCCTGGGGAACACCTGACGTGACATCAACAAATGAAGACGTTGATCCGTCAACCAGAACTGCTTGGCGGCGGTCCCTGAGGAAGCTGGAGATCCACGTGTGTGTAGAGCCTCTGACACCATAGCGTTGGATCTTGTGAAGCAGCAAGCTGTGGCTCACCTTATCAAACGCTTAGCCCAGGGTAAGCAGTAGGTCTTTCTCCTTCTATGTTTTCTAGTAGGTTCATGAGCCCTCCAAGCTCCGTCGCGATTTATCGTCAGAAGTGGCGTCTGCGACGTATCCAGATAGAAACAGATGAAATACACACATATACATAGACAGACATATAGATATATCGAAAGAAAAAGACAAATATTGCATACAGTACTATACCTGGTCTATGTTTGATCCTTGTACGAGATATCTCACACAAGATGTCTGCCTCCTAGAACACCTTTGCAGTTATTTTGTATAATTTCACTGACACAAGATTGTCAATCAGCACAGACACTTTTCTTCCCTGTCCTTTCTGCATTTTTTTGCTACGTACAATACTTTGTGTTTCTGAGATTTTTCTGTTGTGTTTGTGTTCACTGTCTCTGCCAGTCACGTTGTGAGTTCAGCCTACAATTCAACAGGTGTGTGGTGGTGTGTGGGGGGGGGGGGGGGGGTGTCTCTGTAAGGAGTGAACAACAGTTCGGTGAATTACCTTTGCTTTAATAGGAGCGGGGTTTTTTCCACGTGGAAATATACTGTTTGAAGTGTGTGTGTGTGTGTGTGTGTGTGTGTGTGTGTGTGTGTGTGTGTGTGTGTGTGTGTGTGTGTGTGTCTGTCTGCCTGCCTGTCTGCCTGTCTGTTCAGAGATTTCAGTTTGTGCCATCCTTTTCATTTGGTTTTCAATACATTGGATTATTTTCTTTATTTATATGCCTTTTTCACATTTTATGAACACATTTATTTCTGTATCTTGTGTGTGTGTGCGCGCGCGCGCATGTGTGTGTGTGTGTGTGTGTGTGTGTGTGTGTGTGTGTGTGTGTGTGTGTGTGTGTGTGTGTGTGTGTGTGTGTGTGTGTGTGTGTGTGTGTGTGTGTGTGGGTGTGTGGGTGTGCGCGAGCGTGTGTGAGTGCTTTATTATAAACTGATGGAAAAAAGTTAGGGACCAGTCACACACACATGCACAACTTTCCAACCACGAACGGCAATGCAATTGTTTTGGGCAAGCATTTCATTCATTATCTCGTCAATCAGAGTACCAAATTTCATTCCGATTTGATTATACGTTTGCTTTCCGCGAGCCCTCAAACAACATAGGGGTTCAAAAAGAAAATTGCAAGTCCTTCGACATGTTCAGTAGTGTGTGTGTCCACACTATAAAGAAAATTTCAGTCAAATTTGCCCATGAGACGAATGCTAGACATTAACGCTCGTCTCATGGGCAAAATGAGACTGAAATTTGCTTCATTTCATGAGATAATTGGGGTGGGCTTCTTACCCGCCCATGCGCTTTTTACCCAGTCTTCCCCTACGATATTGCTCTGTTCCATTGTGTGTTTTTTGTAATTGTTGTTTGTTGTTTGTTTGTTCCCCCCCCCCCAAGTCATCAAGTATTGAAGCTTTTTCATGTTCCCAAAAAAAAGTTTAACATTGCCGTCCATGGTTTTCTGAGCCGGTGTCATAATGAATAAGTAGTCCTATGAAATATTTACCTCTGCGCATGCGCATTAGAAGTAGTCCTAGCGTAGCCAATCAGAATCGTTTGTTTGTCCGCCATTGTGAATTTTACGGATTATGGATTTATGGACTTGTACATCGATTTATCGGCAAATATGTAGATTTACACCCTCCTGCTCTATGTTTTGGTTCTTTCCGTGGTTAGGGATAGGGTTAGGGTTAGGGATAGGGTTAGGGTTAGATGGGTACAGTTCTCATGCGAGAGGTAGATATTTAATGACAGGTACTTATTTATCATAACACCGGTACAATTGTAACTTACCTTACTCTCAAGTCCAAAACTCTTGACGTCATTTGTGTTGCACCGGTCCATCGATGACGTTTTGCTCACGTTTTTACTACTAATTAAGCCCTACTAGATCGCCAAAAAATCCTGACCTCAGCATCTTCACTTTCAGGACGGCGCAGACAGCCTTCCAGCGACGGGGTGCTGTTCGGGTCTGAAGTGCAGGGCGATGGGTGGGGGCGACTTTTGACTGGAGGCACGACAAGTACGTGATCTACGGTGTAGCCGTTTTGGGACTGAAACCCCTGCATGGACTCACTCGTTGTCGGTGGCCTGTGACTGAGTGTGGGCTTGGGCTGGTCACCCCAGTTCACCCCACCGTGGATGTACGTAATGAGCCACCTCTGCGTGTCGACTTTCTGGGCCGTCGTCATCCTGAAGCCTGTGTGGAGGGCTGGCAGTACTTGAGCACGAAGAAGGCCGTCCGGTGTCCCCTGAAGACAAGCCCCAGACTTGAGACTTTACCTAACTAGTAACTACGACTTCAGCCTTCCTGATCATACACGAGACGAGTCTACGTCAAGACACCCACTGATTTTACTACAGCGCCTCCCAACCCGACCCTTTCCCAAGACCAATGTTGATGAACCTAATTCTAGGTGTAGGCCTATCTGCTACATCGAAGACGTACTACAGCACCAGAATTACTTGTTCCTAAGAGCAACTGCTATGAGGACGTAAAACCTTCTACTAGTACCTACCTACCTAAGCCTACTACCTACCTATCTTAACTTAGCCGCGGTTTGTTCAACCTCACGTAAAATGAAAAGGCAAGTCTGAGTTGGAAAGCTTCTCCGGTAGGAATGGCCTTACTACCAAGGCCTACTGGCAATCTGCCGGATCTGGGTTATTGCAAACTGACCAGGAGGAATCCAAACCAGCCAGCCCCTGTGAATCTGGACAGCCAGCCAGGATGCAGCGCACAGCCAGCCCCTGTGAATCTGGACAGCCAGCCAGGATGCAGCGCACAGCCAGCCCCTGTGAATCTGGACAGCCAGTCAGGATGCAGCGCACAGACAGCCTTTGTGAATCTGGACAGCCAGTCAGGATGCAGTGCACAGCCAGACCCTATGAATCTGGACAGACAGTCAGGATGCAGCGCACAGCCAGACCCTATGAATCTGGACAGCCAGCAAGGATGCAGCGCACAGCCAGCCCCTATGAATCTGGACAGCCAGCCAGGATGCAGCGCACAGCCAGCCCCTGTGAATCTGGACAGCCAGCCAGGATGCAGCGCACAGCCAGCCCCTATGAATCTGGACAGCCAGCCAGGATGCAGCACACAGCCAGCCCCTATGAATCTGGACAGCCAGCCAGGATGCAGCGCACAGCCATCCCCTATGAATCAGGACAGCCGGCCAGGATGCAACGCACAGCCAGCCTCTAGGAATCTGGATAGCCAGCCAGGATGCAGCGCACAGTCAGCCCCTGTGAATCTGGACAGCCAGCCAGGATGCAGCGCACAGCCAGCCCCTATGAGTATGAATCTGGACAGCCAGCTAGGATGCATTGCACAGCCAGCCTCTAGGAATCTGGACAGCCAGCCAGGATGCAGCGCACAGTCGATCTGCTACGAGAGACCACTTGGCATAGGCTACCCGTGCCGCCGCATGAAGAAAACCCTACTCCAACGGCCCGTCCTCCTAGGGCTTCCGCGTCCGGAGAGATGGACACGTCAGAACACCGCAGGACACCGCAGAAGAAGGAGCCATTCTAACAGCAGAATACGGAGCCGTTCTAACAGCAGAATATGGAGCCGTTCTAACAGCAGAATACGGAGCCGTTCTAACAGCAGAATATGGAGCCGTTCTAACAGCAGAATACGGAGCCGTTCTAACAGCAGAATGCGGAGCCGTTCTAACAGCAGAATATGGAACCCTTCTAACAGCAGAAGATGGAACCCTTCTAACAGCAGAATATGGAGCCGTTCTAACAGCAGAATATGGAGCCGTTCTAACAGCAGAATATGGAGCCTTTCTAACAGCAGAATATGGAGCCGTTCTAACGGCAGAAGACGGAGCCGTTCTAATGGCAGAAGACGGAGCCATTCTAACGGCAGAAGACGGAATTCTTCTAACGGCAGAATACGGAGCCATTCTAACAGCAGAATACGGAGCCGTTCTAACGGCAGAATATGGAGCCGTTCTAACAGCAGAATACGGAGCCGTTCTAACGGCAGAATATGGAGCCGTTCTAACAGCAGAATACGGAGCCGTTCTAACAGCAGAATATGGAGCCTTTCTAACAGCAGAATATGGAGCCGTTCTAATGGCAGAAGACGGAGCCGTTCTAATGGCAGAAGACGGAGCCATTCTAACGGCAGAAGACGAAATTCTTCTAACGGCAGAAGACGGAGCCATTCTAACAGCAGAATACGGAGCCGTTCTAACGGCAGAATATGGAGCCGTTCTAACAGCAGAATACGGAGCCGTTCTAATGACAGAATACGGAGCCTTTCTAACAGCAGAATATGGAGCCGTTCTAACGGCAGAAGACGGAGCCGTCCTAACGGCAGAAGACGGAGCCGTTCTAACGACAGAATACGGAGCCTTTCTAACAGCAGAATATTGGGCCGTTTTAACGGCAGAAGACGGAGCCGTTCTAACGGCAGAAGACGGAGCCGTTCTAACGGCAGAATATGGAGCCGTTCTGACAGCAGAGGAGGAAACACGCCTCAAGGTCACCTGCAAGAAGAAGAAGAAGAAGAAGAAGAAGAAGAAGAAGAAGGCCTACGCCCTGACCTTAGAAGAATCCTTGCCCCTCTTACGCCCTACGAAGTCCTGAGAGGGAACATTCGCGAGGCGTCCCAAAAACTACTGCAGTGGGTCCTTCGGATCTTCTTCTGAAGACGACGGAGGTATTCAAAGACGACGATAATGATGGTGAAGACGACGCAAGAATTGGGGGGAGGGAGGGAGGGGGGGGGGGGGAGCTGACGTGAGCAACGTCTCTGTTGAAATGAATAAGGGGAAGGAACTTCTCGTAATTAACTCCCTTTTTACCAAAAGTTATTTATGGCACTGATTCGCCTAGCAAAGTGAAAGTAGTTGCATGCCACAACAATACAGACCCAATGAACAATACAGAGGATGAACTTGGGTCTGTATTGTTTGTGGCAACTACTTTCACTTTGCTAGGCGAATGGGTGCCATAAATAACTTTGGTAAAAAGGGAGTTAATTGCGAGAAGTTCCTTCCCCTTATTCATTTCACTATATCCTGTCTCTTGGCCTCACTATTTCATATTAACGTCTCTGTTGTCAGTTGAGCTTCGTTCTGAGGTCCAAGTCATGTGATTTCCTGTTTCTAGGGCGATATAATTATGTATTCTTCCATATTTGGTCATATAAAAAATGTTGTTATTAGTCTATTCACCGCTTTCACAGTCTGCTTACGCGGTACAACACTGCGAAATAAGACCGTCTGGAATGGAAGTGTGTCTGCAAGCCGATGAGGTTTAACCGAGGCATGGTTACCGCTACACCTATCTATATTGTCAAAAACTCGGGACTTTACTGGTGTTGCACTGCCTCCGGGCATTGCAGCCAGTATTGTTCCCACCATCTTCGTATTTACAAATGTCCCATATGTGTCTATGACCGAGAGGACGTAAAACACCATTTTTCAACTTCGTGTGTCTGCGGGCTAAAATACTATGTGCAATTATTATTTTCTTTTTTATTGAACTCTTTTTTAAAAATCCATTTTACAAATTTATTGAAACACACACATACACAGAATAATATAGCGGTGTTTTTTTAGAAGCAATAATAATAATGATGATGACAATAACTGTAACATCAACAGCACTCTTTGGTCACCAAAACAGCAACAATGAGAACCACCATAAAATCATGACATAAAATCGAACGTGGCGGTACCATAGCCGATGAGGTTTAACCGAGGCGTGGTTACTGCTACACCTATCTGTATTGTTAAAAAATCGGGAGTTTACTGGTGTTGCACTGCCTCCGGGCATTGCCTCCAGTATTGTTCCCACCATCTTTGTATCTACAAATGTCCCATATGTGTCTGTTCCAGACCGAGAGGACGTAAAACACCATTTTTCGTTCATGATGATTGTAACAAGAATAACAATGATATGGGTACAATTCCTTACTAGAATATCTTGACACGTACATAATATTTTACATTATTATAATTATACTGTACATAATTAATAAGCATTTTACATTGTATGTAACGTGTCCAACTATGTTCTCTGTAACACAAACAAACAAAAAACACAAACAAGTGCAACGCCGAGTGGCTGCAAAGTCCCCTCGCAGCATCGCCGAGCTACTCCGAAATCGGAATGTGTCGGCTGTACACATACATAAAAACGCATCAAAACAGCACGTAACTACATAAAAACGCATCAAAACAGCACGTAACTGAATAGTTTTTTATATATAGCCTTGGGGTTCGGACCCGTGATTTGAGCGCGCGCGATCATGCGCACACGCACGCACAGAAAAATTCAATGCAACTGTGTTATAGACCATTCATCAAGAAGTGTTGTGGGAAAAAAGCTGCATTAAAATACATGCAAAACTTCGCGAGATATTAGCGATTATGTGTTTCGGGGTTTGAACCCCGTAACTGGCGCGACCTTGACCTTAATGTAAAACTAAATACATCAGTGGATAGTTTGCATCTTGGCAAACTAGTATACCAAATTTGATGATGATAGACTGAATAGTTTTTTGTAAAAAACGGACGAATAGCCGGACTGACGGAGGCACGCCAGACGGACACCGGACGGACCAGACAAAAACAATAGCTCCCCGAACCTTCGGCTCGGGGACTAACTAGACTACTATTCGGGATTGGTGTCTTGTTGTTCAATAAACCTACTTTGTCATCCTTGACAATGACTAAGGCACTTTTTCTTCTTGGACAGGTCTGAAGAAAATGTGGAGGTGTGTCATCATCGTCGCTGTCGTCCTCCTCTCTCCCCCCGTGGGGATACCGGGGGGTCTTTTGTATAAATAGTTCCCCCACCTTCTGGAAGTTCTGTGCTTGTAACTTCCTCTAATCTGTCACTCTTTTTTACTCTGCCTTTTCCCTTTGCTTACTGTCATCTACTATCTTTCTGCCTTACCGGTCCATTCTCCTGCCTTTTTGTCACGAAATTCTTTCAAAAACATTTCCTCCTACCAGCCAAAGTCGGACTTGCTGGGCCTAACTATTTTCTTGGTTAGGCGCATAACGGCAGCATGACGCATCTGCGCTCATAGTTGACAGAAGAAGTCCTCCTCTTTGTCTTTTGTATGTCTGTCTGACTGTCTCTGTTTGTCTGTTGTTCTCCCTCTAATTCTGTCTCTGTCTCTCTCTCCATTTCTGTCTGTCTATCTCTCTCCATCTTTCTCTTTCTCTGGGCTGCATCATTCTCTTAGGAGAGAGGCTTCCATAGCATCTTTTACATTCAAACTATCGTCAGCGGAGGCCCTCAAAGTTTCTCCAGATCCCCAATTCTATTCTTATTCTTCCAGTTTAGGATGTTTATCCTGCCCCGCGCTCACCGGTCTTCGTTCAGACCATCAATAGCGCACAGGATGCGTGCTATGTGAATTTGTGTCATCCATCCCACCGGCACACACGGCCTACTCGTACCGAATAGTGGGATATGGGCTTTAACGTGTGCGCAAGATCTTGTGCATGCGTTCGCACACGGGACCTCGGTTTTTGAAAAGTCTCATCCGAAGGACTTTCCCCCCCAACTGACGTCAGGTACCCATTTACACCTGGGTGGAGTGAGGAAAATAGGAACAAAGTGCCTTTTCCAAGGACACACCACTGTGAACCGAGCTGGGTTCGAACCCGCGCACTCGCAAACCTGACGGATTTCGAGCTAGCGACTCGGACTTACCAACTGAGCTATTTACCAACGTGACCATTTCTGGAAAGCTTGCTGTGTTCCTGCTCCCTCTTCTCTCTCTCTGTTTCTCTCTCTCTTGTGAGCGTATGCATTTGTGTGTGGTTTTCTTTTGTCATTCTCACTCTATTGTCTCTACGTATATATGTGGATGCGTGTCTATCTGTTAGCATGCTCAGGTAACGCCTACTATTTCTTCTTCTTCTGCGTTCCCAGGCCAAAAGGCCATAATGGGTAAGGTACGTATGAGTCCGTTTTCAGTTTTCACTGGTCTCCCCGCTGCGCACAGCCAACACATTCGACGAAAATGGTGTTTTATGTCCTCGACATTTGTAAATACAAATATGGTGGGAACAATACTGGAGGCAATGCCCGGAGGCAGTACGAAACCAGTAAAGTCCCGATTTTTTTATTAATAGATAGGTGTAGCAGTAACCACGCCTCGGCTAAACCTCATCGGCTATGGCACCGCTACAAGTATTTCCAATACCGACACATTCCGATTTAGGAGGAGCTCAAAGGGGAAAAGTTATGGGGAAGATTTTTGTTTTAAAAGAAAAAAATGCCAGGAAAATGGGCCAATACGTCAGAAAGATAGATGACAGTAAGCAAAGGAAAAAGGCAGAGTCAAAGAGAGGGGCAGATTAGAGGAAGCTACAAGCACAGAACTTCCAGAAGGTGGGGGAACTACTTTTACGAAAGAAACAACCCTGGCATCCCCACGTGGAAAGACTTGTGGAGGGGGCAGGGTTGTCCGGCTCCCGGAATGGAGGCACGAGGCATCCACCCGCTGCCCTGGGGCCTACTACATTTTGCATCTCAAAAATATTAAATAAAAAATAATAAATACAGTGGAACCTCCCTTATAAGACCTCCAAAAATCATCCAAAATGAGGTCTTATAATGAGGTCGCATGCATACTTGTGTGTGGTAGGGTGTGTGAATGAGCGAGTTTGAGTGCATGTGAGAAGAGAGACAGGGACACACACACACACACATACACAAAAGCTCAAGTTTTGTGCTTTTCAGTTTTATTTGCACCGTGTTCAAAATCAACGTACGTAGCAACACAAAACACAGACACCAGATTGTGACAATATCTTCCAACCAAACTTTACAACGCAGCAGCATTTGTGATTATCATCACCCTCTAGTATCATCATCATCATCACCATCATCATTGTGATCACTATCTATGGCGTACGAAATGTGTCAAACACTCGATCCTTTTCGAAAAGTATCCATACTTTTCAAACATTATCCTTGCTCCCAAAAGGATCGAGCTTTTCCCAGTTTTGTAAATTACGGAGAGTATTGATACTTTTTGAAAGTGCGCGATCCTGTTTGTTAGTCTTTTGTAGTCCTGTCAACAGCTATGGTTATCTCAGGACTGTCACCGCGTAAGTTCGACCACGTATAGCAAAACACAAATCCATGAATCTTAACAACGTACAAAACCTGAAAACAAAAAATGTAGTACAATTCATAACATGACACTTCCATCATTATACCCTATAGCACTTAATTCCAAACAGTGCTGGAAACGTAAGCCATTCCGCTCTATTTATCAAGTCCAGGTTAAAAAAAAACATTAAAAAAGGATAACAAATACATACTAGTAAGCTAAAATACATAAAAAGGCTATATAAGCAAATATGCACTGCAGAATGGACAACAGGTGCCCACTCAAGTGTGTAAGATATCACGTCTGGAAGCCAGTGTACAATTAAAAAAAACCCACCTGGCATGTCATAAATTGTGAAAAGGAAAAACGTGGAAGGGTTTTATAGAAAAAATGCAGGAGAATGGACCAATAAGGCAGAAAGAAGTAGACGCCAGAAATCAAAAGGAAGAGAAAAGGCAAAGTCAAAGAGAGTGATAGAGTAGGGGAAGTTACAAGCATAGAACTTCCAGAAGGCGCGATCCTTTTTACAAAGTAGCGATACTTTCGCAAAAAGGATTGACCCTTTCTTAAACGGGTCATTCCATTTGGAAATGAGCATTGTTTACGAGTCTTGACATCGAGTGTTTGACACGTTCTGTACGCCATAACTATCATCATTATCACACCAAAAGCGTATTCTGCCTCAACTATTCCCATGGCACAAACAGTACTAACAATGTTATCATGTCGACACAAAATTATGCAGTAAGAAAAAAACAAAAAACAAAAACAGGGCACACGTAACTATACTGTTAAAAAAAAGGAAGGCAGTCCATTAGTTATGAACTTCTCTTATTTGTTTCAATACTGAAAAACACTTGCAAAAAATAACGGAATAAGCGAGAATGTCCTAACTTGTTACACCTTGAAGGTTGTTCCTTCGACATTTTCATTCACTTTCAAAAGTGTGTTAACTTACAGCATCTGTCTCGTGTGCCACGTCCAGAATTAGGGGGCATGATGTTACATTGCCTCTCTGAACATTGTTGCGTTTCTTTTTTTTAACAGTGTATTTTTCCTCTGTATTCAGGTTAGGCTGGCTATGCCATATTAATTTATCCCTGAAGAGGAGATAATTGAATTATAGAAAAAAAATTAAATAAATTTGATTGCTTTCTATTATTAGGTATTAGGTACTTTATAGTCACAGAGTTGTCTCTGTGAAATTCGGGTTGCTACCACCTGGAGAGCGCATCGCAGCCAGAGGCGCTCCACCCAACTTTTTAAAAAAATAAGGAAAGGGGGGGTCGGGGTGGGGGTGGGGTAAATTTCGACCAAATGACAACTTTTTCGTTGCCACTGGGTTTAACGTGTGCTAAGTGCATGGGCACACGGGACCTCTTGTAAATTTGATAATTTATTGACAGAAAGGTCAATGAATACATCTGATTACTTTAAGTACAGGTACCTTCTCTTACAGAGATAAAAGCAAATAATTATACCTTACCTTGGTTTTGTTTGATATATATCCACAACAGTGTGAAACCATCAAGACTTAATACACACAAAAACAAATCAAACTACGAAAAGCACAACATCTATGAATAGCAAATTATGATCTAAACTATAAAGTGTTAAAAAAACCAAAACATTATTGCTGTGCTAAAAAATAAAAAAAAAGTATAAAGGGGGCTAATTTCAAGCTCAATGCACATTTAGCAAATAAATCGAAGAGTTTGTTTCATTTTGTTTATTTGTTTGTTTTTGCTGCATGGATATTTCTTATTATTCACTTCTTGCGTATATTATGTACACATTGCACAGCTTACTATATATTTTTTCTTTCATCCACATAATTCACTTTTCCATTTAATATTGAACCAATTTCTTTCAATGTTGCATGGAAAGATGAATCAAATTATTATAGACTATGCGGTAAAGGTCAAGATGTGCCACCCCCCCTACATTTCTTGGTTACTTGTATTTTTCCGTTTTTGCCTTTCTTACCATACATAAAGCTGTATTTTAGGAACCTTTTTACCTAATAACCTTTTTGGAATACTAACCCTATCCCTAACCCTACCCCCCACCCTATGACGGAAAAACGCAATGAACCACAACTGTGACAAATCGCGGTGTACTGCAGTACATAGTGGGGGTTAGGTTTAGGGCTTGGGTTAGGGTTAGGGTTAGTATTCCAAAAAGATAATTAGCTGAAAATGTTCCTAAAATACAGCTTTATGTTTGGTAAGAAAGGCAAAAACGGAAAAATACAATTAACGGAGAAATGCAGGGGGGGTGGCACATCTTGACCTTTACCGACTATGCATACATAATACAAAATGCACACACACACACTCACACACACCAAGGTCCTCTTGTTATTTTCTTTGTTTATTCTGCTTCTTATTGACAGTAAAATAACAAAAGCTGGAACACAATTAGGTCCATTATAAATTTATAAAAATAAAAAAGACAAAGTACAACTGCTTGACTTTTTATTTTTGCAGCGAAACATTTTTAAATAATAATCAATTTGGTACTTTTAATTACTTTTCATGTGGTTCTTTTTTTATTATTATTATTTGCAGAATAAAAATTGTTTCAACAGAACAACAAAAAAGTAAGTACACACGCTTACTATAGAGCCATGAATTATATTTCCTCACATATCAAAGGAGGGGGAGGGGGGGGGGAATAGTTACATTTATGCAGGATTTACACAACCAATCGCACTTAGGGGGGAAATTGTCCATTACAGGCATGGTAGTGGGGGCAAAGTGGTTTTCAAGGAAAATGGCCGGGGGTCCAGGAGGCCGAAGAAAATTCAATAAATGAGTGAAATTTTCACTTTTTCATGCCATTTCAATGCATTTTTTAATAATTTTGTTTCAAACTGTTTCGCGGATTTTCCACGATTCGCGGAGGTCTACCATGCCTGCCATTTATATCGCAAACAGACACATATATTCCCACCAGTCGTAGAAAAAGAATTACCCAATATAAACATGTTCATTTTCCTTCAAGTTTTCCCCACTTTTCTTTTCAAACCCAAATGTGACCCAGCACCACGAAAGGGACATTAACTCATTCAAGTCGTTTCGGCCATACATGTCCGGAAATAATAGATAGCTATCAATTTGATGCATTTGCTTCAAGGGAAGTCAATCTGTGTGCACACCATACCTTGGTCACTTCTAAACTCGCTTCACTCCCTTAGACCACAACTTTGCCTCTGACTTTGCTTTTGCAGTGGTTCGTTGTGGGGAAACCTATCGGTGTAGAGTTTTTGTATATAAAGTCTATATAAAAAAAGTCTGATCTACCACTTCCCTGTGTCTAAACCTGAAGCAAAAACCTGTAATCTTTCATTTCTCCTTTTGTTTATGTATGCTTTGTGTGTATGGCTGGAGTGATTTGTGAGGTTTTTTAATTATTCAAAATCGTTGTGATGCGAATGTGTTAAGGGACTAGTTTAATAGGCTTGCAAAGTCAAAAATCTCATTCTTTTAATTAATCAATTTTGAGTTATGGGTATTTTCGTGCTCTTCAACATCTTATCCTTCATATCCATAATGGATAATCTTTAATTTTGTCTCTAAATATTCCAAAAAATGCTTTAAAATTAGTAGGTTGATGCATTTTCTTAGGATAGGCTAGAATTTAGACTGATTTCTCAAAATGGCCGACAATCACCTTACCAACTTTAAATGCTCATAACTCTGAGAATCGCCTGAAGTTTTCAACTGTACCGTTATGTTAGAATGGTCATTCTAATACTTAAAGTCCCTTTCATGGTGCCGGGTCACAAATGCTTTTAATCTATTATTCACATTACTGATATTCTATAACTTTATCCTTTTCAGCCCTGTACTTGGCCAAACGTTATTCAATTCAAACTGCAACTTTATTATTATGCTCCGCACTTTCAAATACAATCAGACCTGCCTACCCCCAATTTCGTTTTTAGGTACTCCACAAAATAAAATTCTGTACTTTTTCTCAAAATTCCGTATTTTGCAAGGAGACCCAAAAACGGAACATTACAGAACATTAAACCGCCATGCGAAATGACGAAAAACACTCGATTTTGACCGATCTTAGAAGACCTTAAGTTCAAAATTTTGCAGTATTAATTTTCAATTTACCGTACTGCAGTACTGGGGCTCAAAATCGTGTACAAAATACGGACGAATTGTATGGGTAGGCAGGTCTGTACAATGTATCAGCTAGTGCCGGTGGTTGGGTTGGTTTTTGTTTGTACGGGCCCACATAAATAAGAATGTTATGAGTCAAGCTTGCCAAACTTTACTTTTTTGTTTGTCTGTTTCAATGAAAATCCGTTTAACGTCCTCCGGTCTGAAACAGACACATATGGGACATTAGTAGATACAAAGATGGTGGGAACGATCCCGGAGGCAACGCCCGGAGGCAGCGCAACCCCAGGAAAGTCCCGAATTCCCAATGACACAGATGTATATAAATTAATTAATTGCTCGTCTGTTTGTTGTTGGTTTTTTGTTGTTTTTACACTTTCATTTTTCTTCTACATCAGTCACATAAATAAGAATGTTTCGAGTCAAGCTTGCAAAACTTTACAGACCAAAAAAATAAACAAGCATACAATACGAACATTAACTTTTTATTTTTTAAATACACAAAACAAACAAATGTATGCACCAATTTTGATCTGAGATTGAATTAGTGAGGCAAGGAGAAGCGATAATGAAAAATATACAAAGGTAGAGGACTCTCCTCAAATTAACTCCCCTCCACCAAAGTTGCTTATATTTTGATCATAATACTTACATTGTTGGAGAACCCTTTTTTTGTTGACAAAAGTAATCGCAGCACCACAACAACCACAATTACATGCACTCCAAGGAAACACGACAATCATAACTTTACTCGGAACGCAAACCCCAAACAAGAGCGCCACAGATCAGTAATCGAGCTAGGAATTCTGAAAACCAGTCCCCTCAGAGACAGCCGGCAGGGCTGCCTACCCCCTGTTGCAGTTTCCAGGGACAAACTGCTTAAAAACCAGGGACAGAGACTTATTTCCAGGGACAAACATCGCGATACCATGCATCCTGAAATATATTTTGTGATCGAGCAAAATTTCTGCGACTCTGGATATTTTGGGGCAGTCTTTTGGTTGCTTTTCGGTGCCGACATGCTTCTCTATTCAAGGTTGTTTGATGAAATGTGTGTGGGTCTGCGTGTGTATGTCCGTGTGCAAGAACGCGTGTGTCTGTTGTGCGTGTGTGTCTGTTGTGCGTGTGTGAGTGTTTCAATGCTGATTGTAAAGCGCTTTGTGCTAGATAAAAAGCGCTATATAAGTGTCTGTTTATTATTATCTTTATTATCTTTTTGTGTTCAGTAATCTGAATTTGAATGAATTTCAACAGTGGCCTGTTGGTAAGGTTAGCTAACAAGCCAGGTGACTGCTCTACAAAATTTTGATTCCACTCAGTTTCCAGGGACACTAAAGAAAAAAGTGTAATTCCAGGGACAGGGTGCCTATTTTAACCGTTTCCAGGGACAAATACCCCTTAGGGGGGACGGTAGGCAGCCCTGCAACAACCAGTGTCTAAACCAGTCCCAGGGAAACAAAAACCCAGTGAAATCCACAATATCAGAGCCTCTGTTACTACAATTTGGTATTGGTATTTTGTACTTTATAGTTAAAGAGGCGTCTCTCTGAAATTCAGGTTGCCTGGAGAGCGCGTTGCAGCCAGAGGCGCGCCACCCATTTTTTCTTATAATTTGTATGCGATTTTAGTGTGACTGATGAGGAAGGAAGGAGGGGGAGGGGGTAAATTTTGACCAAATGACAACTTTTTCGTTGCCACTGAGCTTAACGTGTGCTAAGTGCATGGGCACACGGGACCTCGGTTTTTCGTCTCATCCGAAAGACTCCACGTTCAGACTGTAAGGCCTAGTGCAGAGTGAGAGGAAAAATCCCCTGTACCCAGGTTCGAACTTGGGTTTATTGTATACGAGGTGAACGCGTTACCACTGTGCCTCTCTAAACCTGGAGCTTGTATCAGTCCTAGCAAAAGTGCATCAGTCCTTGGGAATGGCGGGTCAATTTTTTTTTCTCAGTATTTTTGGTTTTGTAATCAGTACTTTACTGATATTTACCAGGGCCTGTATTCACGTTGAGATAGCATGAGACTTAGCATCATGCTAACTTAGAAGCTCTTCCAAAAGTCCTATCAAATCCTATAGGACATTGGAAGAGCTTCTAAGTTAGCATCATGCTAAGTCTCATGCTATCTCAACGTGAACACAGGCCCTGGGTAAATACACCACTGAACAAAACTTGAAGTGATTCTGTGCATTGGTTCACAAGGCATCGATTGCACGGACAAGAAACAGAAAATGGCAACCACACAAATGCTCACAATATCCCCGTTTCTCTGCAGTCAGATGGTATTGGAAGGCTACGGAATTTGTAAATGAGTATGTATATTATTTCATATGGAGAACCAAGCTAGTAATAGTATCTACACACAAAAACTAACGGCTTGCAGTGTCAGAATCCTTGATAATGCGCATATCTTAACCCTCTCTAGGACACAGACGCCAAATTCGACCGAATTTTGTCAACTCATGCAGCCCGTATGCGCCGATTGCGCCCGTTGAACGCCAGGTCTAGTACATTCACTTTCACTTTCTCCCTACCCACAATGCAATATACTAAGTTAGTTCTTCCTGTTCCTGACTCTCGCTGGTCCGTTTTTGGTTCTTACAGCAAGGGAAAGCACCCACTAGTCTTTTTGAACGGATTTTTCGAAGTGACCCCAAATTTTTTTCTTCTTTCCACGTGACGTGAAGTGACGCAGGAGTGCCATTACGGATTTTTTTTATTCCAATTCATGGTTTGTTGTGTGACAGTGTGTTAGCTTTGGAATAATAATATCATCATTGCTATTCAATATGCATCTTTCAGAAATGAAATGTGAGTTAGACTTTATTCTGGGTGATTTTTGTAATGAAAATATTTGGTGTGACGTTCAGAGTTAATTCCCATCTCTCGGGAACTGGGATCGATTCCCGGTTCGAATGGTTGGGAGTCATTGGGTTAAAATAATAAAAACTACACCTGTATAAACATTAACCTTGGGAAACATCACAACAAAGAAAAAAAACTACTGGCACAATGGAGGTTTTTTACTTGCAAGATTAGAAAAAACAACCAAAAACTGTGATGGTGTTTTTCACTCACTGCGCAATGTGTCAAAATAACGGGAAAAAATGGAGTTACTTGTGAGAAAGAAAGTGTGTGTGTTTGCGCGCACATGTGCATAAATGTAAGTTTGTGCTGGGATGCCTGTGTGTGTGTGTGTGCAAGCATGTGTTTGTCTTGCGTCACTCTTATTTCTCGGTTTGTGCGTGCGTGTACGAGTGTGCGTCCGTCTGTGTGTGCTTTGTATTTTTTTGGCGCTATAATATGCATGACATCAAAAGCAGAACAACACACAAGAACTGGGCATAATATAACAACGTCGAATTTCACAGTGTCGATTTACGAACACGGGTGACACAAACTTAATAGGCTAAAAACATTCCATTCATGTCATCATCATCATCATAAACCAATGCGTATACTTACAAAAGTATTGTGACGAATAAAATAAAGCAGAACACACCCTAACTGGGCCTCAAAAACATATATCAAAGAAAAAATACAACTGGAAAAACCAAGTGAGAAATTGACAAGTTTTTAAAGTTTCCTTACAGGAAACCAGGACTAGCTGAAAAGAAAACATTGGGAGAAAGGGACAGGGGGTGGGGGTGGGGGTAAAACTTGTGTTTTCTGAAAATCGAAGCATTTTTTTTCTGAAAAACTTTGGACCAGCACAGACTGCTTCATCCTGATGCCATATACTTCAAAAGGGGTTTAGGAATTACATAAAAATTGTGGAATCATATATAACATTGAATTGTGACATTTTCCATCTTGGACAAGACAGGAACAAAGAATTTTTTTATTTTTTTTAATATTTTAAAAAAAGAGAGGGAGAGGGAGGGCTGATAAACTTTAAAAAGAGAAGGGGAAGGGGGGAATCTTTCTCATAAATTATGAGTTGCTTAAGGGGAAGGATAAAACTGAATAACGAAACTGAATAATATATTGGGATTTTGTTGTTTTTCTTAAAGCACCTTCAAGATTTTTCTAAGTACAAAATTCCAAGGGGGGAAAAAAAAGAGAGAGATTTTCTACATCAATGGAAAAGTGAAATAGTTTTGATTTATAACACACAGAAGAGAGAGAAAACAAAACAAACAACAACAAAACCTGCAAACTCCACCACCACCTACCCTCCCACAGAGGAAACCCTATGCGGTTTATTTGTTTGTTTGGCCGAGTGTTTAATGTTGATGATTGTTGGTTTCCTTTTCTTTATGTCGTTATCGCAGGTTGTTTTTTGTTGTGTTTTTTTCTACTTTTTCGAGCGCAGTTATGAAATGAGAGTAGATATCTACATGGTGTGTGTGTGTGTGTGTGTGTGTGTGTGTGTGTGTGTGTGTGTGTTCTTCAGTTTAACGTCCTTCCACTGAAAGTGATTCAGACAAGTGTCTGTATGTCTGAATGCGTGTGTATGAATGTGTGTGTGTGTGTGTGTGTGTGTGTGTGTGTGTGCATAAATGTGTGCATGGATGTGTGTGTGTGTGTCTGTGTGTGTGTGCGTGTGCGTGTGTGTGTGTGTGTGTCTGTCTGTGTGTGAGTGAGTGTGTGTATATATGAATGTGCGCGAGCGCACGTGCGTGCGCACACATCTAAGTACATACATGTCTATGTATTGTATGGATGTATACATACATGTGTGTGTGTGCTTTCTCACCCCAAAACAAACACTAAAAAAAAACCCACACATATATGGGTGGGTGGGTAGGAAAAAGCCAACATCCTAGACACTGCAATGCCAGCAGCTCAGCCTACAGCTCCCAGCATAGGTGAAGGCAAAACATTCTCTCAATCCTGAAATGACACCGTCTCAACGTTATCTGAATTTTCCCAATCCTGAAACCGTGACCGCATTAAAAATAATTATTTCCAACGTGTGATCGAGTGTCTGCGTATACAAGATGGGTTGATAAAAATAGCATGTCTACCATCTTGTTCTAATCTGTGGTGTTAGAATTTATTTATATAAGAACATTTACATAGCGCTTCACCTCTAAGCTCTAAACATTGCATGTCTATCGTCTTGTTCTAATCTGCCATCAATTTCTGGGGCAGAAACGTTTGGTTGTTTTTTTGGTTGTTGTTTTTAGACCATGGTTCCAGATGATGAAAGGAGTGGGGTGGTGTTAGAATTGCATGTCTATAATCTTGTTCCAATGTGCCATCCATTTTTTTGTGGCAGAAACGTTTGGCGTGGGGTTTTTTTTCAGACCCTGGTTGTTCCGGATGAGAAGACGGCCAATCCTGAAGACTCTTTCTAACACGCTTTTTCAATCCTGATTTCTTTCGGGAGCATGCCTCAACTACTTTCACCACCCATGAGCTCTCATTTTCGCCGAACTGGGTGCGGCTGTGCAGCAGCAGCAGGAGGCAGGGGGGGGGTCCAGTTTAGCTGAAGTCCCTGTCGGTCAGACAGACGGGGGCCACCAGGGTCCACACGTACAGCACGATGCACAGCCACGCCGAGGAGATCTTCACCCACACTGAAGCCATGTTGGCGTTCAGCGTGCGGAAGTCGGAGCTGGGGCTGTGAGGGAAGAGAGGAAAAAAAACACCCACAAAATGATACATCATCAGGCATGCAAATTATTGACCTCCTCTCAAAACCTGAAACGAGAACTTCCGAAAAAACCCAAACCTGAAATGGGAAGTCATGAGAAAAAAAACCAAACTGAAATTAAACTTTCAAAATGTTTTTAGAAAACCTCCTCAAACAGGACAACTTCTGATGGGAGGTGGTGGGTTACATCAAAACTTGCCAGAAGGTGGGTGAACTATTGGTACAGACCTGAACCAGTTGGTGAGGGTCGTCATGACGTACAGAGAGCCAAGACAGACAGAACTTCCAGAAGGTGGGTGAACTATTGGTACAGACCTGAACCAGTTGGTGAGGGTCGTCATGACGTACAGAGAGGCCAGACAGACAACTTCCAGAAGGAGGGTGAACTACTGACCTGAACCAGTTGGTGAGGGTCATCATGACGTACAGAGAGGCCAGACAGACAGAACTTCCAGAAGGAGGGTGAACTACTGACCTGAACCAGTTGGTGAGGGTCGTCATGACGTACAGAGAGGCCAGACAGACAGAACTTCCAGAAGGAGGGTGAACTACTGACCTGAACCAGTTGGTGAGGGTCGTCATGACGTACAGAGAGGCCAGACAGACAGAACTTCCAGAAGGAGGGTGAACTACTGACCTGAACCAGTTGGTGAGGGTCGTCATGACGTACAGAGAGGCCAGACAGACAGAACTTCCAGAAGGAGGGTGAACTACTGACCTGAACCAGTTGGTGAGGGTCGTCATGACGCACAGAGAGGCCAGACAGACAGAACTTCCAGAAGGAGGGTGAACTACTGACCTGTACCAGTTGGTGAGGGTCATCATGACATAGAGGGAGCCCAGACACAGCATGAAGTGGAAGAAGGAGTAGGAGTAAGCCACCACATCGTCCTCGTTGTCCCACACGTTCTGACCCCCTTTCTCCACCTCACCTCCCTCTGCGCTACCTGCAACACACACAGACAGACACACAGACGTTATGCATGCACTCACAAACACATGTATGCACTCACAAACACATGTAATGATGTATGTACCCACGAACACATGTATGCACACACAACACATGTATGCACTCACAAACACATGTATGCACTCACAAACACATGTAATGATGTATGTACCCACGAACACATGTATGCACACACAAACACATGTATGTACCCACAAACACATGTATGTACCCACGAGCACATGTATGCACTCACAAACACATGTAATGATGTATGTACCCATGAACACATGTATGCACACACAAACACATGTATGTACCCACGAGCACATGTATGCACTCACAAACACATGTAATGATGTACGTACCCACAAACACACGTATGCACACACACACTGTATGTATGCACACACCCATGCACAAATATTCTCGATATCCCACATATTCTGACCCCCATTCTCCATTTCCCCTCCCTCCGCGCTGCCTGCAACAAACACACACTGACAGACACACGGACGTTATGCATGCACTCACAAACACATGTACGTACCCACAAACACACGTATGCACACACAAACGCATGTATGCACACACCCATGCACAAATATTCTCGATATCCCACATATTCTGACCCCCATTCTCAATATCCCCTCCCTCCGCGCTGCCTGCACACACACACACACACACACACACACACCGACAGACACATTGGTGTTATGCATGCACTCACAAACACATGCATGCAAACACAAACACATGCATGTACCCACAAACACATGATATGCACACACACAAACACATGTATGCACACACCCATGCACCCATATTCTCGATATACCACATACTCTGTACCCCCTTCTCCACCTCCCCTCCCTCCGTGCTGCCTGCACCAAACACACACACCGACAAGACACATGGGTGTTATGCATGCACTCACAAACACATGTATGCACACACCCGTGCACAAAATATTTTTTATTTAAATAGGGAGGCTATACTGCAGTCAAAAACTTTCTTGCACATTGTATGCAATAACTTAAGTTATCATCCCCCCCCCCGCCCTCTCTCTCTTTCTCTCTTTGTCTTGTCACACACACACGCACACGCACACACACACAAACACACACGGTTAGTTATTTAGTTGTCCGAGTACAGAACCAAACAAACATTATCATTATCAGCAGGTAGAACTAAAGGCAAAAACAAAAACAAACCAACAACAAAACTCGTGATTTAGCACAGCTCAAAACTTTTGACACGAGCACGCTTAGAATGTTTGTTTAGTTTGAAGAAACCACGGAAACCACTCCACGGATTATGGGAAATTGATGAGATATTAACCCCCTGACTGCCAGAATTTTTTTTTTTTTTTAAAATCATTGGGCAAATCATGACATGAAAAAAGACAACAGATACAGTGGAACCTCCCTTATAGACTCCCTCCCGCATAAGACCTACTTCTCTGAGACATTGCCCTTCTTTGAAAGTGTTAAAGTTACCTCCCTCATAAGACCCCTCCCTATAAGACCTCATTTTTGAAGGTCTTATAATGGAGGTTCCACTGAAAATGAGTAGTAATCAAGAATTAAAGAGTATTATTTTCAGTTTTGAAGAGTAGTAGAGATCCAAATTGAGTAGAATCAAAGACTGTATAGGGGAAGACAAGCATCCGGTCTCTTTTCCCTATATGAGTAGTGAGGACAGAAACACTGGTTATGTCCCTTTTAAACGTGACACATTCACACGTCGATAGGCCAGTTGAATTCTCCGTTCAAATTCCAGTCTGTGTTTTCGGATAGCCGCCGCTGTGAATGGTGTATAACTACCCCACTAACGATAACTCTATCAGCCCGGTTCGCTGTAACTCTTAAGTAGTCCATCTTACCCTTTTAGAATCTTTGGTAGAATACGACTCGAAAAGAGTAGAGTAAACAGGTCCGCTTTTGTCAAGCAAAACAACAAGAAAATAGTGACAATGCGCGAGTCAGAAATGAACAGAAGAAACAAATAGAAATAAACAGCCATCTTGTACTTCAGTCACCCCCGCAAACTTTCGCATAGAAAATTCAGGGATGTGAGAGGGCCCCCAACAAAAAAACAAAAAAGCGTAGCCGATGGCATCGTCAAAGTCCTTGAACAAAACTTTTGACTCGCATCCTTCGTTGATCACCTCTTTCCTCACATCTATGGTGTGATAAATAATGTTCATGGTTGACGTTGAAACAGTCACTCAATAGCTTTGAAAACATCCAAATCCTCCTTCGAAATCATAGCCGAACGCATACAAATGACGCATTGCCATTGGACGGTTAACTGACCAACCACAGAGAAGCTTATGAAATTCAGTCAAGGGAATGTACTCACGCTACAAACTGCTTTTCTTTTCACTGTGTGTGCGCAAAGAAAGTCTACCGAACTCGACAATCTGTACAATCGTCTCTCTCTGTACTTTTTTTTTTTTTTTTTAGTCGAATAGAAAAAGCGCATCTACGCGCTTACGCGTATCTCTCACATCCCTGAAAATTTTAACTGAGAAGCAACATTCCGCCATTCTCTGGAAAGGGATAGGGTTAGGATCAGCCTAAGGGGTTATTCGAGTAAAAGCCGAAAAAGCAGACTTTGAGATTGAGGGTGGTAAACATGAGGGTGTCTAGAGTACAACAGAATAAACATTAAAAAAAAGAAAGAAAGAAGGGAAAGGAAAAACCCCAACAACCGAACAGGTTAATAATTACAATAAAAGTGCATTCAGTTTAGAGATCATTCAACTTGAGTGCATCAACACCGACAGTGAGGACACATGCACTTACCACGTGAGTACACAGCTGTGGGCGCATAAAATCAAAGGAGGGAGGTGAGGAATAGGGGTAAAGGTAGTGTGAGAAAATTTCGAAAACAGACAAACAAAAATGCGCACCCTCCAACACTCACCCTCCCCCCCCCCCCCCCCCCCCCCCCCCAAGCACACAAACTTTCAATGTATGAATGACACAGACTACACAACGTCATGCAAATATAAACGGTAATTATAATGATGATAAAAAAAACAAGCACACAAACTTTCAATGTATGAATGACACAGACTACACAACGTCATGCAAATATAAACGGTAATTATAATGATGATAAAAAAAGTGTTGGAACTGAATTTAACCCTTTCACCGCCACAAAGTCGCATTTACGCACCACATTGGTTTAACACCTATGTCACTAAAAGGCATCAAATTGGGGTCTATTATCCAAAGACCCTATTGTCTTAGTTTTAGGAAGTAAGGGTAGATGTTATTTTATACATGTCACAGAAGAATCCCCAACACTGCAGGGATTTTGTTCTCTACCCAGGTAAATTTAATGGACATTTTTGTTTGAAATATGGCTGGTGGTGAAAGGGTTAACGAAGCCACAATTCTAGCTTTCATTTCTACTACGTCTAGCATAAAAAGAAAACAAGCAAGATTATGCATGTGTGGGAACGCAAAAGCAAATACAATCCGCAATCTGCAAACATTTACCATATCTTGCGGACTATAGAGGGATCCGGGTTCATGTATGCAAATGAGAATGTCACCTCTGTCGGCCATGATGGCTGGATTATTCGGGTTGCTAAGATACTTGGCGGTGGAACGCATTGAATTCTGATGTTTGCTTTTAGTCCTGAACATTTAACTACTGCACAGTTTATTACCATTGCGACGATTTGTCGAAACTCACTGACGCTCACCTCTGTAATCTGAACCAAAACGGCGCTCCAGCCAAAATGGCATCCGACTTTCGTTACCAACAAAATCACGTGACATTATGACGCTATCCCGGATCCCTCTATAAGGCGCACCTGATTACAAAATTCAGATTCTGTTATTATATTTTCTTACTATTTTAGTAGTCGTATTATAAGGTCTCAGTCTGGGGAAATATAGGATCGCCTCTATAAGGCGCACCTGATTGTAAGGCGCACCCTCCAAATTATACACAAAATTCAGATTCTGTTATTATATTTTCTTACTATTTTAGTAGTCGTATTGTAAGGTCTCAGTCTGGGGAAATAAAGGATCGCCTCTATAAGGTGCACCTGATTATAATTATACACAAAATTCAGATTCTGTTATTATATTTTCTTACTATTTTAGTAGTCGTATTGTAAGGTCTCAGTCTGGGGAAATAAAGGATCGCCTCTATAAGGTGCACCTGATTATAAGGCGCACCCCCAAAATTTTACACAAAATTCAGATTCTGTTATTATATTTTCTTACTATTTTAGTAGTCGTATTGTAAGGTCTCAGTCTGGGGAAATAAAGGATCGCCTTATAGTCCAAAAAATGTGGTATGCTTTCAAGTACCTATTTTACGGACTATAAGGCAAATACTTTATTTTTTCTCAAACCGAGACCCCTGCGCCTTATAATTTGACTGATAACATAGTAAGAAAATATAACCAAACTCTACCCCCCGTGGGGTGATAATGGGGGGTCTTTTGTATAAATAGTTCCCCCACCTTCTAGAAGTTCTGTGCTTGTAGCTTCCTCTAATCTGTCACCTCTCTTTGACTCTGCCTTTTCCCTTTGCTTACTGTCATCTGCTATCTTTCTGCCTTAGTCAGGTCCATTCTCCTGCCCTTTTTTTTCAAGAAACACTTTCAAAAAGATTTCCTCCAGCCGAAGTCAGACTTGCTGGGCCTAACTATTTCTTAGTTAGGCGCATAACGGCAGCATGACACACCTGAGCTCATAACTGACTAGAAAACTGTCTGAGCGATCGAAGAAAAAGAGGATAGGGGGGGGGGGGGTGCGCCTTATAGTCCGAAAAATACGGTATAAACAAATTCATGTTTGTGCTTCCATATGAGCGCGCACGAATGCAATCATGCCTGAACAATTCGTACCGCTTGAGTTTTTATTACTGCTTGCACACGTATATACGTGCCCTAGAATGAGCTCTGCTCTCATATAAAATCAATGAGAATATCAAACGCCTTGCTTTTTAAATCATCACAAATTAACAATGAAAGAAAACAGCCAATCAATCTTTTTAATTTTTGACAGATGAAACGTAAAAATCAAATACTCGGCAAAACATCAGCCAAAAATGGGACACCGTGCTAACACTGAACAACCAGCCTGTGACAGACAATGGAGGAAACAAAAAGAAGAGTGGACCCAAGAAAAGCTTTCGTTTCAATCCAAAAACTACACGACGACAGACACGAGTGGCGTACCCATCAACCACAGAGTGTTCTCCCCTTCCGTGCTCTCCTGAGCCGCCCCTGCAGCGTTAATGGAATTCACAAAAAGGAGAACAAAAAAACACACAAGAGTACAAGGATCTGTTTGCGATTATTGCGCCAGGAATATGTTAGAATGGCTTAATCCTTTGTTAAATGCAAGTATGGCTATCCAGACCTGCCAACACCCTAACAGACCAAAGAGGAATATTTGTAGCAGGAAAGAGGAATTTTTGGAAGCTAAGAGGAATTTTGACGCGGCATCTTACCTTTCGCACGTAAACATAATTTGAAGCAAGCAGTTTTCATCCTTGTGAACTTGTCTTGTTTAAAACTAGTCTTGTCTGGAAGTGTCACAACTATTCATAACACAATAGAAGCTTTTGGTTTGTTCCTCTGTCCTTTTTATCCGGGCAGACCAAGACGGTTGGTGCCATAGATGACTTAAATAATAAGACTTGGAAGGAAGATAATGAATCAAATTAAGTTCATCTTTGTTCTCCTTTCCTTCCGTTGGCTTGAAAAAGTCGGTAACGGTGGAAGACAAAGTCTGGGAGTTTGCAGTTTCGATAAGACGATGAGAAGTAATGTGGCATTTGATGTCTTGACACCCTCCATAGGAGACTTTTAAGTGTAGTGAGCACATCATACATCTAGCATGATGCACACTTTCTGGATCTCTGAATGCACAGATACTTTTCCATTGTAATCTTGGCAGAAATATTGGTCTATTCTCTTTCTTTTCTCCCCAGTCTCACACACATCGATGTGTCAATCGCCATCTTGACAGAAGTGCGCAAACAGAAACTAGAAAGTCGGTTATAGTTACTTATACGCACAACAGCTGTGCTGCTCTGTACAGAAGATGATGAATTTGTATGTTCCAAAAGATTTTTTTTTAAAGTTTTGAAAGCGGAATTTTATGGACTTTAGCGGAAGGGCGGAAGAAATGTAGTCTGAGCGGAAAGGTTGGCAGGTCTGGCGATCTACCTGTTGAACATTTTTAGAGTGGTTTACTACTTTCTGCTTTTGCAACAACAAAAAAGAAAAAAAGATGTTGTATGACTTATGAAGGGTTAAAATTGTTTTATGAACCATCACAATTGTTTCAGCAATACTGCTTAAAACAAAATAGAAATGCTGCTTTCAACAAAAATAAATACAGCAATGAATAATTAATTAATTAAATCATGCAGTAGAAAGAAGTCCTTATGCCTGTAGATACTTAAACCTTCCATAAAATGTCCTCAAAATATGTTCATATATTTGTGAGCTCGTATGACCCCCCCCCCCCTCACGATAATTTGTGAGTGCATAGAGGGCGTGCGTGTTGAAAAGGTGAGGTGGGTGGGGGTCTGTTTGTCCATGCCGTGATTTTTTTTTTTTTTTTTTTTTGGGTCCCCTTTTTTTTTCTTCTTGATTGTTTTCAATAATGTGTATGTGAAAGGGGTTAGAAGCTTTATTGGGATGAACGGCGTGAGCATTTTTTTTTTTCTTGATTGTTTTCTTTCGTGATATTTGTAAAGCGCTCTGAGGATGATTTTTTATCATCGAAGAGCGCTATAGAAGCTTTATTTATTATTATTATTATTATTAGTAGTTAACAGACAAAGCAACAAACTAACCTACTGAATAACTTTACCAGCAAAAAAGAATAAGGGGAAGGAACTTCTCGTAATTAACTCCCTTTTTTTTACCAAAGTTATTTATGGCACTGGGGGGGAGATTTCGTCTTGATTCGCCTAGCAAAGTGAAAGTAGTTGCCACAACAATACAGACCCAAGTTCATCCTCAAAAAATAACAAAAATATGACTCAGACCTGCTTATTATGACAACCACCCACACAGTACACAACAACAGTGGCCGATATATATATATATATATATATATATATATATATATAAAGAAACCACCGAAACAAAACTGAAAAAGAAAAGAAAAAGAAAGAAACTCTATTCACAACCTCGAGTTCCAACAAAAGTGACTTCGTAAACAGTAACCACTGCATTTTGTCACTCCGAAAATCAACCTTAAATCTTTTTTTTTTTTTTTTTTTTCTAGGTTAACAGCAGTAGCTACTGAAATAACAGACTCAACAAACTTGTTAATGCTAGGCAAAATATAAAGCATGCACAGCAGTAGCTTCAGAGAAAAAAAAGCACCCCCTTCCCCTACACGCACCCATTGATAGCAAGCTCCCTTCCAATATACCGGGTAAGCATCGCATTAGTATGTGACCAGTTAGAGAACAAAGTCGGATACTTACTTGAGGCACCTACGAAAATACCAAGAAGGGAAAACATTTCAAGAATGAAGTTAAAGTTCATGTCACCAAATTATTTTTATTAGGGGAGAAAGGAAAAAAAACGGGGAAAAAAAAAGGCCATGAGATTTCTGGTTTTTAAAACGCATTTTAATTATGGATTATAAAATGTAAACTTTCCTCCCCTCCATGGGTGCAATTCCCCAAACCGAGAAAAATCCTGAAAGGCAGGGGTCCAGGGGCCTACCAGGACCCCGGCGGGATACAGTGGCAGAGCCCCCCCCCCCCCCCCCCACCGCCTCGTTGGAGGATTCTGGGTGGGGCAACGCAAGAGAGAGAGAAATAACGAAAATAGACAGAGCTCTACAATGATGGACAGAGACTGTTTTGAGTCCGATAAGCCTTGTAAAATGATTACATTGCCTTAGAAAACAAGACGGCATCACCATGATGTTTTCAAGAATCCTAGAGAGAGACTTCCGGGATAGAACAACCAATTTCAAAACACCCCAAATCGCTTGTGATTAATTTTTTTTTTTTTTTTTTTTGGATGAATTTAAAAGAAACTGAAGTTCAGTTTCTGGTCAAATTAACATAACTGAAATCAGTATAAAACTGAAAGAGTTGCACCTAAGCCTCTCAAAAGCAATGACAAACGACTGGCAAATATCATGCACACTGAGATGCATGCATAGATACAGGTCCCTGGAATAACGTGGAAAATACAGTTCGTCCTAACGTGGAAAAAGTGCAAAATCGGCCTAAGGTGGAAAGAAAAATGGCGTCTTGTACATTTCGTCCTAATGTGGAATGTCCCATTGGGCCTAACGTGGCAAAAACTCCCCTTCGGCCTAACGTGGAATGTGTATTTCGTCCTAATGTGGAATGTGCATTTCGTCCTAATGTGGAATGTCCCATTGGGCTTAACGTGGCAAAACTCCCCTTCGGCCTAACATGGAATGTACCTTTCGTCCTAATGTGGAATGTCCCATTGGGCCTAACGTGACAAAACTCCCCTTCGGCCTAACGTGGAATGTACCTTTCGTCCTAACGTGGAATGTCCCATTGGGCCTAACATGGCAAAAACTCCCCTTCGGCCTAACGTGGAATGTGCATTTCGTCCTAACGTGGAATGTCCCATTGGGCCTAACGTGGCAAAAAACTCCCCTTCGGCCTAACGTGGAATGTGCATTTCGTCCTAACGTGGAATGTCCCATTGGGCCTAACGTGGAAAAACTCCCCTTCGGCCTAACGTGGAATGTGCATTTCGTCCTAACGTGGAATGTCCCATTGGGCCTAACGTGGCAAAAACTCCCCTTCGGCCTAACGTGGAATGTGCATTTCGTCTTAACGTGGAATGTCCCATTGGGCCTAACGTGGCAAAAACTCCCCTTCGGCCTAACGTGGAATGTACCTTTCGTCCTAACGTGGAATGTCCCATTGGGCCTAACGTGGCAAAAACTCCCCTTCGGCCTAACATGGAATGTACCTTTCATCCTAACGTGGAATGTCCCATTAGGCCTAACGTGGAAAATTCCTGTTCGGCCTAACATGGAATGTTCCTTTCGTCCCGACATAAATGCCCCTATCATGGCAAAATTCTACTTTCACCACGAAGTCATATTAAAAATATGTCCAGTAAGTTTAATCTATTGATAGAAATAATGTAAAAATGAAACGCAAAACCAGAACAGTTAAGCTTAAGGGTAAAATGTTATTATTCATAAAACCATCTTGTTTACTTTCCAAACCCAACGGACGGGAGTTTCCCCACGTTAGGCCCACCTGTACATTCCACGCTAGGACGAAACGTATATTCCACGTTAGGACGGACGGGAGTTTCCCCACGTTAGGCCCAACCGCACATTCCAAGTTAGGACGAAACGTATATTCCACGTTAGAACGGACGGGAGTTTCCCCACGTTAGGCCCAACCGCACATTCCACGTTAGGACGAAACGTATATTCCACGTTAGGACGGACGGAAGTTTCCCCACGTTAGGCCCAACCGCACATTCCAAGTTAGGACGAAACGTATATTCCACGTTAGAACGGACGGGAGTTTCCCCACGTTAGGCCCAACCGCACATTCCACGTTAGGACGAAACGTATATTCCACGTTAGGATGGACGGGAGTTTCCCCACGTTAGGCCCAACTGTACATTCCACGTTAGGACGAAACGTATATTCCACGTTAGAACGGACGGGAATTTCCCCACGTTAGGCCCAACTGTACATTCCACGTTAGGACGAAACGTATATTCCACGTTAGAACGGACGGGAATTTCCCCACGTTAGGCCCAACTGTACATTCCACGTTAGGACGAAACGTATATTCCACGTTAGGACGGACGGGAGTTTCCCCACGTTAGGCCCAACCGTACATTCCACGTTAGGACGAAACGTATATTCCACGTTAGGACGGACGGGAGTTTCCCCACGTTAGGCCCAACCGTACATTCCACGTTAGGACGAAACGTATATTCCACGTTAGGACGGACGGGAGTTTCCCCACGTTAGGCCCAACCGTACATTCCACGTTAGGACGAAACGTATATTCCACGTTAGGACGGACGGGAGTTTCCCCACGTTAGGCCCAACCGTACATTCCACGTTAGGACGAAACGTATATTCCACGTTAGGACGGACGGGAGTTTCCCCACGTTAGGCCCAACTGTATATTCCACATTAGGACGAAACGCATATTCCACATTAGGACAGACGGAAGTTTCCCCACGTTAGGCCCAACTGTACATTCCACGTTAGGACGAAACGTATATTCCACGTTAGGACGGACGGGAGTTTCCCCACGTTAGGCCCAACCGTATATTCCACGTTAGGACGAAACGTATATTCCACGTTAGGACGGACGGGAGTTTCCCCAACCGTACATTTCACGTTAGGACGAAACGTATATTCCACGTTAGGACGGACGGGAGTTTCCCCACGTTAGGCCCAACTGTACATTCCACATTAGGACGAAACACATATTCCACATTAGGACAGACGTTCCACGTTAGTACGCATTCCCATAGATACTTGTTGTAAAACACACAATCACACACATGCACAAATCCAAACACGCGCGCGCGGCTTTGTGCGCGCGAGCACAAAGCACATACAGATACAGACACACAAACACACTACACACAAGCAGCCAAACAAAACATGCAAAGTTTTTTCAACATGCAAAATATTGCAGAAAATGCCACAAACTGCATGTCAAATCCCAAAATGTCAGTCTTGTTTTTGTTTGCTTGCTTGCTTTTCTTTCTTCTTTTTCTCTCCAGTATTAAACACCACATGATTATAAATAACACTCAACAGAATCTTTTTGTTTTTTCGTTTTCTTTTGAAGAAATGAATATATACTCTGAACGATTAAACTGAAGACTGAGTACACACACACTACCAAAAATAATGAAGGAAATTAATATCATACAAAAAAACCCATTTATTTAGAAGAAAAATTGTAAAAACAAGCAAACAAACAACACATGCGAAAACCAAACAGGTGACAAGCAAAACAGTCGCACAACATCAAAAGCGGCCTAACAAGACAGGATCAAAGCTGAACAATAAGGCCGGGTTCACATTAGACGCGTAAGTTCCGTACGGAAAACCCTAAATAAGTGGAAGAAAGAAGGATAAATGTTTACGCATATAGTAGGGGAAATTCGGACACGTGCGCAAATCTTTTCCCTTCTTTGTTTCACTTATTTATGGATTGCGCACGGGTTTCCGCATGGAATATCCGCTTATATGTGTACACGGCCTAAGTGTGTGTTTGTTTTTAAACGAACCGAATGAAAGCTTTTTTGTAAAAACAGTCTGTTTCCGCTTCATTGGGCACACTCTTGGGCCAAATTTAAATCCATCTTTTTTCTATCGTTTCATACATGAATGGAAAACGCAACTCTTGGTTTACAGCAAGTGGAATCCCAGGGTTAAGATTTAAAAGTATTAAAATTAGGTATTATGATTAGTATTAGGTACTTAATAGTCACAGAGGCATCTCTGTGAAATTCGGGTTGCTCCCACCTGGAGCCAGAATAAGGACAAAACTGCTCATTAAGACTATCTACAATTACAGGCGACAATTTTGGAGGGAATGGATGTAATGGGGTGGGGGGGGGGGGGGGGGGGGGAGGGGGTATATAACGAAATGCTGTGAAAAAGTGAAAGGGAAGGGGTAGAAATAAAAAAAAATGGCAAGCGAATTTAAAAACAAAGGATGTCTTGTTCACGCATGCAGATAGGTGACAGGAAATATGGGGTGGGAGAGTGAGGGTTGGGGAGAAAAGGGAGTAAAGGTGTTGGAAAAGTTTTTGTCAGTTTTTTTTTTTTTTTTTTTTTTTGGGGGGGGGGGGTTGTAAATTTCATTCTTTTAACAGCTTGAGAGGAGAAAGCCCAAATGTGATGGAACAGACAAGGAAGGTAACGAGAACTGACCGGTGTCTGACTGCAGGATGGTTTTCTCAGACATGGTCAGCTTGCCCACCTGGCTGTTGGTCGAGGTACGGATGCTGCAACAACAACAACAACACAGAGACAGTGAGAACAAGTACAAATGTGGAAATTATGACTTAAAACCCAATTTTTAGACCCCAGACCTGTTTACCCTTATAATGAAAAACCCGGAATTTGCCACCAAAAAAAACGGAATTTGAGAACAAAAACCGGAATTCACATGATCTGTACACGACTCGCGATAAAGCGGTTTCTTCTTCTTCTCCTTTCCGCGAACATCGGCGTCGATTTTCAATATTGTGATGATTTCTTGGCTCAATTTCGCCAGAAAAGTTTTATTAGTAAATTCAGTCACTAATTCTTAGTAAATTTTAGTATAAAACAAGCTGGAAAAAGCAAAATACCTGGAAATGTCCACGATCGGACAGAGAAAAATAATTCAGCCGCGGATCGGCGGATGCCAAGTTGCAACTCGGTGCCATCGCGATCAATTTTTACTTCATTTTCCGTTGAAAACTTCAAAATTCTCACATCATCGTATTTTCCAGTGATAATATAATCTAAATTGACTCATTTCAAGCCCTAATTACAATCTCTACTGGAAAGCTCTTCGAATCGACAGTAAAAGTCTGACCGCCATTTGCTCAGTCCCGAAATAGATCGACCAAAATAAAAACATTATTTCACCCCTTTAACCAATGAAAATGCAGCATTTAATGCATGTGACGTCAAGCACAACCCCTTTTCTGATGACGTAGTGTGTTAGGTACACGTTTTGGTCAACCCTTGCGTCTTTTCAACGAACGGAAACAAATAATAGACGAGACATCCGAGATTTTCAGCGTTCACCCGGAATTTACTATGTTACCCGGAATTTTAGCAAATTTCCGGATGGCCGGCTAAACCGGAATGGTAAACAGGTCTGAGACCTCTACCACTTTCAAGGCCTACCGATCTCCCTGACCTTGATCGGTATGCCATCATCAGAACGGCCATAAGCCAAAGTACCTCCATGCCAAGTTTCAAGACTCTAGGGCCTACGGTGTGGAAGCTATGGCCTCTTACAGATTTTCGGTTTTCAAGGTCATATGCCAAGGTCAAGGTCACGACGGCGATAATTTATGCGTGGATGCCTTCCTCTCATGGTGACACACCACCACACAAAATTTGAAGATCCCACATTACACACCCAACAGATTGTTAAAAGTCGAGTAACCAAGTAAAGACATTATGCATTGAACATGTAACCTACATAAATAATCAGTACATCTCACAGCCCTACAAAAGACAGAGACAGAGAGAGAGAGAGGGGGGGGGGAGAGAGAGAGAGAGAGAGAGAGAGAGAGAGAGAGAGAGAGAGAGAGAGAGAGAGAGAGACAAAGACATACACAGAGAGAGACAGACAGACAGAGAGACATAGACAGTGAGCAAAGAGGACAACTGCTGTTCCGGTTGGATGAATGAAAATTTGTTTAACGTCCTCCGCCCCCGGAGCAGGCACAGAGAGAGAGAGAGAGAGAGAGAGAGAGAGAGAGAGAGAGAGAGAGAGAGAGAGAGAGAGAGAGAGAGAGAGAGAGACACAGAGAGAGACACATAGACATACAGACAGGAGACAGAGAGAGAGAGAGAGAGAGAGAGAGAGAGAGAGAGAGAGACAAAGACAGAGACAGAGACAGAGACAGACAGACAGTAAAGTTTGACTGTGGTCACTTACTGGAAGTAAGGAAGGAAGCGAGAGAGAGACACAGACAAACAAACATACACAGAGAGCGCCACCATGCATGCCACGCTATTCTTAGATTTCTGTGGTGCAGTCCAGTATGTATGTCGCTGGTCTAACCAATGACTCTAAAAGGGTAAGATGGACTACTTACGAGTTACGGCGAGCCGGGCTGATAGAGTTATCATTAGTGAGGTAGTTATCCAAAGTATAACTGACTCATGAAAAGATAACTCTCTCAGGTTTGAAAAAAAGAGTTAATGTAACCTAAACGTGTCACGTTTAAAAAGGACATGTTTCTGTCCTCACTACTCATATCTAGGGAAAATGGACCGGATGTTAGTCTTTCTTTTCAGTGTCTTTGGTCTAACTTCACAGCTGCTAACCGCTGGCCCGCGCGCGCGCGCGCGCGAGAACACTGAACACTGAAATGTTTAATGCATATTGGCCATGGACCACAATACATGTTAGGGGAAGGGGAAGCGAATCGGTTACAGGAATCATATTATCAAAGTAACTTGTCAGTGTTTCTCCCAGTATTTCTTTTAACATTTTATAATATATATAAGAACTAACAAAATAACTCTAGATTTTCATAGAGTCAAACTATAATATAAATGTAACAAACATCTTAAGATGAAACTTTTGTAAATTAATCCACTTTAGCGTAAAACGCACATAATGAAAACCTTACAAACGCGTGCGAGAGAGAGAGAGAGAGAGAGAGAGAGAGAGAGAGAGAGAGAAAGAGAGAGACCCTGTTCCTGCTGGCGGGCATTTTTGTGTGTGTGTATAATGTTGAAATTTGGGGTCCACGCAAATGTAAATCGGGTCATAGCGCACGCGTTTATGAACGGATGCTGTTGAAATTTTGCACCAAGATAGTCACTATCCCTGGTCATGCCCGTTCCAAATTTCGAGTCAATGTCGGGTCTGGTTACGCCGCGGTTTGTGAAAAGGTGAAGCGGCACTTATCGCGTGCATTTATGAATCGATTCGCTTCCAGTTTAGTCCCCGGTCATCTACCTGCCAAATTCGAAGGCAATCGGTCCAGAAATACCGGAGATACGGGCGCAGAGATGCCGGTGGATACGCGTTTCTCGCATTTCCCAAACCGCGCAAATGACACGGCCGCCTTGATTGCCGTTGCCATCGTCCCGTTAGGGCTGATGTACTCATTTGCGCAACGGTTGTTGACAGTTATTTTTAACATTGGAGATGTCCAGACTTCGCGTCATCAGTTTTTCTACACATACTGTTTTCAGTGAGCTCAAAACGGCGGCTTCCGACGTCAGGATCATGACAGTCGGCATGCTTTTTAAATCTTTTGATTTTGTCATTTTGATCGATACAGGTATAAAATAAATATACTGGAATAGAGACAAGGCATCAAATGTTTCTTTTGTAAAGTTTCATTTCCAACAGTGTGACATGAACCAATATATCGCCAGTTGAAAACCGGGGAAATTAGATCTATTTTTTACTAAGCGGACAGCATAATGACGCAAGTTTTGAGTTGCTACTCTGAGCATCGAAGCGTGTGGTGGCATAATCTCCGTTGTCAGTGCTGAATGAGGTACTGTTGAATGATGTTGATGATGATGATGATGATGACAATAACGATGACAATAACGATAATGATGATGACAATAACGATAATTACCTGGAGTAGAGGACCGCCATGATCCAGACGACGAGGGAGATGATGCTCTGAGCATCGAAGCGTGTGGTGGCATAATCTCCGTCGGCCTTGGTGGACGAGGTATCGTTATGACTGGGATTCGAGACTTGGGACAGCGCCGGGTTACACTCCTTATCTGAAAACCCCCCAACAAAAGTGATGTTGGACATTAATTTATCTCTTCTAGCGCCATGGCGGTACATCACACTTCACTCCCACCAAATGCAAAGACATTCACCACCAAGCGGCCTGCCATGTGTTTGTCTGCTTTTAGAGCTTAAGATTAAGATGAAAATTATAGCCCCGTCGACAACCAAGACCATGCCAGGGCTGTCACCACGTTAAATCTTACCACGTATTAAAAAGGGATAAAAACACAAGGTAAAAACAAAATCAAAGTTGTTTTTTTGTCAATACTTTTGTTAAAAAACCCACTCCGCAGTGTAGCGTTTCCTTCTAATGTCGTATAAATCCCAGCAGTCCAAAAGGACATGACGAATGGAAATTGGAGAATCGCATGCTACACAGTAAGGCGGGTCCTCTCCTTTCAACAGAAAGGAATGCGTGTAGTATGTGTGTCCAATGTGTAGTCTACATATAAGCGTTTCTTCCTTCCGGCCGCCAGCAGCCGAAGGAAGATATTTTTTAAGGTCTGGACAAATGTTATAAAGCTTGTTATCCTGTTGAAGGTTCCATTCTTCTTGCCCAAGATTCTTTATATCAGTGGAAACCTTACACTTCATGTCGGAGGATGGAACATACGCTCTCACAGGAGGTCTTTTTTTTACGGCATCCTTGGCCAGACGGTCCGCCTCCTCATTCCCTCGAATACCGACATGACCAGGGACCCATGCCAAGATGACATCATAACCGTTTGACTTTAGAAACGTAAACAATTCAAAGAATGTTCAGTTCCGGATGTTTAAATTTTTTTTTTAACGGTTATAGCCTCTAGAGCTGAAAGGGAGTCGGTGCAAACTAGAAACGGCAAATTGCTCCTACCCGGGTTGTTGCTCATGTGGAATACAGACATGACCAGGGACCCATGCCAAGATGACGTCATAACCTTTGGACTCCAGAAACGTAAACAATTCGAAGAATTTTATCAGTTCCGGATGTTTCAATTTTTGTTACGGCTATAGCCTCTAGAGCTGAAAGGGAGTCAGTGCAAACTAGATTAACAGGGTTCGTATAGATTTTTTATACCCAAAATCAAAAACTTTCAAAGACCTTTTCAAAGACCTCTCACGACTTCCAATGATGACGGTTACTTCAATCATGATCACTCAAGTTGCACCGGTGTATCCCAAAGGACCCAGATTTAGCGAACGGAAGTAACTCTTGACAAATCGAGGACGTCTGCTAGACGAAACACGATCGTCGAACCGCGGATATTGGAAAACAAGCCAAATTAAATTGCTCCGATATTAATTCTGGAAGCAAACAACAACAAAAATGTATGGCGTCAATGACTTTTTTTTAAGGCATCAATGACTTTTTCACAAACCATTTCACGATTTTCACAGAACAAAGCCAATTTTCAAAGACTTTCAAAGACTTGAAAATGGCACTCCATTTCTCACCGACTTTCAAGACCTTCAAAGACTGTGTGAACACTGTATAAACGGCAAATTGCTCCTACCCGGGTTGTTGCTCATGGCGGACCACGTGAGGTACATGACGTAGGCCGTGATGATGGAGGCCTGCAGAAGGCCGGAACGAGGCTGGTCTGCAACACAAGTCATAAGTTTCTTTATTGTCCATTGTCCATGTGAGTAGTGTGTGTGTGTGTGCGTGTGTGCGTGTGCTGTGTGTGTGTGTGTGTGCTGTGTGTGTGTGTGTGTGTGCTGTGTGTGTGTTGTGTGCGTGTTAGCTGTTTGTGTATGTGTGTTTGTGTGTGTGCGTGTGTGCGCGTGTATGTGTGTGTGTGTTGTGTGTGTGTGTGTTTGCTGTTTGTGTGTGTGTGTATGTGTGTGTGTGTGCTGTTTGTGTGTGTGTGTGTATGTGTATGTGTGTGTGTGTGTGTGTGTGTGTGTGTGTGCTGTGTGTGTGTGTATGTGTGTATGTGTGTGTGTGTGTGTGTGTGTGTGTGTGTGTGTGTGTGTGTGTGTGTGCTGTTTGTGTGTGTCTGTGTATGTGTGTGTTCACACCCTGCTTCCTCAAACCACTACCATCATAACCTCCCTTTCCCCTTAAATCTGCCTTTTGACTTTCACTGTCTCATTTATTCATGATTTCTACTCACACTACCTCACCTCAACTAACCCTCTCTTTTCATTCTGAGCTCTATTCATTTTTTTTTTGTCGTCTTGCTTTTAAACTCTCTCTCTCTCCCCACTAAAGCTGGAGACAGACTATGCGACTGCCTCATATGACTCGATCAGGTCGTGACGTTTCACCTCATTTGCATACCATCCTGCTTGATCATTCTGATGCAGTCGGGCCCAGGCCCAGTCAGGCGACAGGGCCGAATAGAGCGGGTTCTAAATCAAGATGATCGGATCAGTTCACTTGCCACCATTGACCAATCAAAAACTATTAAGATCGCAAGATCGTGGCTACACTTCCGTTCGCTATTTTTATCTGCTCAGTTGTCAGTTTTCGCCAACCACTGTACGATTGAAAATAGATCTACTAGGCCTATCGAGAATGTTTATCAAAGTGACGGTTGCTACGGATCTACGAGCTGGGCTATTTTGGGTTAACAACAAACCGGAATTTTCGCAACGATCTTCACTGGGTGACAGTACGTTCTATATTTAGTACTCAGCCGAACCATAAAGAGTGTCATGTTCATGCTCCACAGTCGCATCAGATTCGTCACGTGACCAGACTGATCTGACTGCCTCATATGACTCAAATCAGGCAATGTGTCGCCGGCTTAACCCCCAGTCTGATGAAAGCTCTACGAGCGGAAAGCTTGCTTCTTCCCCTTTTCTACCTTGATCACCCAACCCAAACCCTGGTGAGTTTTCCCCATTCTACCATTTTCTTCCCTATCGTCCACTGGCATTGTACAACGCACATGGGAACTTGCCTTCCACCGTGTAAAAATAAAAATATTGAATAAAAGTATGAAACATAAATTTACATTAACAAATATGTAACTCTCACACCACACCCAATCATTCATCCCCTCTCCACTCGCTATCTTGCTCACTCATCATGCAACCCACCACCACTTCCGCCTTCATTTTTAACCCTTTTCTTTTTTTCTTCTTTTCCTCCTTGTTCCTTGTTCCCCCTTTTTTTAAATTTGTTTTAATACTTTTTTTTAGGAGGGCTTTTTCCCACTCTCTTTCATCCTTTTGTCATAACACAAATATCACATGATAATAGCGATAATGTTAACCCTGTCCCACTCCCAAAA
>CM065706.1:9480430-9497930 GCA_017654935.2 Phymorhynchus buccinoides
TGGCCCAGCGAAGATCATACAGATCGTTTGTAGACTTACGCCGAGAGGCGACCAACAGATCCACGGTGCGCGTGGAAAACCCCTGAGAGCGAAGGCCTAGTCGGACAGCCGCCATGCGACCAGGTTTAGCCTTGAAGGGCAAGGGTGTCCGACCCCGCTTCTTGACTGAAGAAGAGTGGCGGGAGTGAGATTGAGCGGAAGAGGAACGTCTTGCGCCATGTCGAGGAGCTCTGGGAACCAATGGCTCGTGGGCCACATTGGTGTGACGAGAATCAAGTCCGGGTGCTCCCGGAGGACTTCTTCAACACCCGGGGGATTAGTGCCATCAGAGGGGAGGAATACAACGGCATGCACTTCAGCAAGAAGTGCGAGACAGTGGTGGCGTACAGCTTAGCGGTACGGTAGCACCTAAGGCCATGGAACTCATACTGAAGATGGCTGCTCTGTACCCAGAAAGGGTATGGGCAGAGATTTCTAGACCTGAGAAGAAAAGCTAAGAATTCGACGAATGAACCGAAGAAGGTCTTAACGGATAGAACTTCCTGTCACCACAGAAGGCGAACCAAGAGAAAGAGTCCTGAAAAAGTCCGGGAAGGCATCTCTGGAAAGCACATGGCTGACTATCAAAGCAGTCAGGAGAAGACAAACTCCGCATCGAGTCACCTAGAGCAGCCAAGGCCTGATACATTACGGACTATGAGTGGCCGGACCGGGCCACTACACACTGCTACGCCCTTTCGAACTGGAAAATATCGATCGAAGGGGCGAGTCTGGGTCAGAAAACAAACTGGACAAGACTAGTTCAGAATGTCGGGCAAGCAAAGGACCGATGGCGGGATAGAGACAGCTAGTACTAGGATGAGAATCCGCAAGAGCAGCAGATTCAGCCTCTGACCTAGCAAACTGAGAAACCACGGTACGAATGTGCGACTGCACTTCGTAACCAACTCTACATGCTAAGACCGACGAAAGGGACCCCCGTTGACTGGGTGAAAAACCAGCGGAGACAATTCGATCGGTAGGGAGGTAAAATAAAAATAAAAAACTGCCTATGAAGTAGGAACAGACAGCAACAGCAACATAGTTGCTATCGCATGACGTCAAATCGAACCAGATGACGCGGAAAAGTCCCCACCGAAAAGGAAAACATGTAGACAAAAAGCGAAACAGTGTGCAAACGTGACGATGACACACCTCGACCTAAACCATAAAAAACGGTCGGAACGAGACGCCGAAGACCAAAAGGGGGGGGGCCTGAAGGAAGGCAAAAATCACCCCGTCGAACAACTTTAGGTTGAAAGCTGTGCCGTTCGGTGATCTGACGGCTGAGAAGGGAAGATCATGCTAGCCGGACAGTTAAAGCCAGATCGGGACGGAACCAGTCCGAAACAGGATGACTGGAACGGCCGAACGAGTCAACAGGTTGAACAACTCATGGTTGAAACCGTGAAAGAAGGAGTGCGCACTCTGACTTCTCTCTGCAAGGGCCTATGTATACCCAGGCCAGAGGAAGGAGCTCCGAAATCGACCCCATCAGACTAAGAAAACCGAGGGGACAGCGAAGTGTGACCGCCTTCGTTACTGAGAGGTCGGACACCACCTGTGTCCTCCGAGGCTGAGACTGTGAACAGAGTATCCAAGTGACGTCAGGATAACCGTGGAAAAAACCCATTTCAACGGTACTGACTTGGAAACGGTAGAGAACAGAAGAACAAAAAACCCTTTAAACGGCCTAAGAGATCGCCGGCCAATTAGAGTCAGAATGGGCCGAAAACGGTCGGAAATTTTTGATAAAACCGGTTGACAGGACCGGTTGAAAAAGTCGGGAATAGAAACCCGGACTGGGATCGTTCACTCGCGCCCGCGCCCTTCAAGAGAAGGTCCTCCACTTCCTCTGGAGGATCTCCAACGGACAGGATCGCCGTTTCTTGGAAGGCTCGGCCTCCTGTTGCCACGAGAAGACTGGGAAGGGGGGCCTCAAGGCCTTGAACTGGGGAGGAGGCCTAGAGGAGTATCCCACACTCTTAGAGCGGGACGCGAAGTACCCCGGACGAAATGGTTGGGACGGGGCTGGTTCAACAGGGCCCGATAGATAGCCTTCTGGCTATCAGCTGACTTCCTCTTTGAAGAGGACTCGAGAACTGGGGGAACCGATTCTTCCCCGAACAAGCCCGACTCCGGAAGGGGAAGAGAGCGCAAAACGCTCCTTTTCCCTGGACGAAAGAGACCTGTTCTGCGCCAGAAAGAATCCCGGGCCAAGGCACAGGTTTGAACCTTCAAACCAGCCGTGACATCAGAGAGGCTCTGTAGCACATTGCCCAAAAGGGCTAGAGAGACTCCAACGGAAGCTTCATCCACCTGATCAAAGAACTGAAAAACCGCCGGTGAATCAGAGGCTGATTTGCCTAGAGACTCCGCCAAGGTTTGCACGAGAGAGGTGGCCATGCCACAAGCCCTGAGAGAACCAGACAGAGATTCCTCGAGAGACTTGAAGGCCGAAGGCTTGAACGTGACGGGAGGAACAGCAGCAGGACCCCAAGGACTCCACCTCCTCAGAAGAAGGTTTGGAGACGGAGGGGAAGGGCAGGTATTCCGTCGGTAGGGGGACGAAAGGTCTGAATCCAGGTACCAAAAAGGAACCGAACTGAGACGAGGCCGGCTGAGAACGCCCCAGATTAGCCTCAGCAATCTGTTTCAACGAAAGGACCTTGCCGGTCCTCAACGTGAACTCCGCTTTAACCACCAAATCCTCCGGGAAGGAGGGGGCTTGGAGAGTCAAGGAGCTCTTGGCCTGCAGAAGAGAGCCAACCGCGTGATCAGTGGCGGACTCCTGATGGGAGGAACGCACAGGTACCACGTAAGGGCACGATCGAGACAAAATCTTGAGAAGATTCTGAACCGAGGACTCAGTGAGAGAGTGAGGGACCTCCGACTGAGGGTCCAGTTCCATGTCTGACTCAAAGTCGGACTGAAACTCAGAGAATTCCCTGGAGGGGTCTGGCCGTTGAAGCTTCTGATAAGGGCGGCCCAAGAGTCAAACACCACCGGAGGCCATGCCTGGCAGAGGGCTCTGCCGGTAGGGAGTGAGAGGATCACTGAACACCGGCCGGAACCGGGAGAACGTGGCTTCCTCCGTGCGAGCGGGACATTCCCGGTTGACCCAAACCGGAGGAACGAACCGGAAATTCATCATCGGAATTTTCCGGTTCTAGGCGAACCCTTTCCCGGTATGCGTCCTCCGTGCGAGCGGGACATTCCCGGTTGACCCAAACCGGAGGAACGAACCGGAAATTCATCATCGGAATTTTCCGGTTCTAGGCGAACCCTTTCCCGGTATGTCCGCGTTGGCCAAGCAACCGGGAGACAACCGGATGATTACCGGGTAAACACCGGGAGAACCGGAGGAAACGGTCTCGCAACCGGGAAAGGCAAATAACCGGTTGCGGTGGGAAAGCCAAGAGGCTCCAACCGTGCCATCCCCCGGTATGTCCGCGTTGGCCAAGCAACCGGGAGACAACCGGGAGAAACCGGATGAATACCGGAAAACCGGGTAATACACCGGGAGAACCGGAGGAAACCGTCTCACAACCGTGAGAAGCGAATTTCCGGTTGCGGTGGGACTGCCAAGAGGCCCCAACCGCGCCAGTGCCAGGATCACTGGAGAGCCATCCCCCGGGAGGGGGGTATGGACTCTTATCGGTATTGAAGGTGCCCCGCACCGACCGATTTGACTGTCCTGGTAACCTCTCCCTCGAACTGAGTGGAGGATTTGAGCCCGGACTCAGGAAAGGGAACAGGCCGTTCCCGATCCTGGAGGTACCTCCCAGGTACCACCGGATGATTGCCTGACAGACTGGCCAGTCTGGTGACAGAGGAGTCACCTCTGTCACTAGGCAAGCTCCCCGGAGGGGAGCCTCTCTGTTCCGTAAACATCAAGCCCACAGGACGGAAACCAGAGGTGGAAAGGGATTGCCTATCCCTGTTGAGGTCGACGCTGGCCTTAGCGGACAAGGGCCTCCTGGAGGCAAGCCTGTGAACAGAAGAAGGAGAGAGGGCTGCGCCAGTGACAGTCTCACGTTAGAAGAGACAACTGGCGGAACCCTCTCTGGCCTAAACATAGAACCGAAAAAGGAGGAAGATTCTGTCGATGCGAAAGGGAGAACCCTGAAACCCGAAGAGTCCAAGTGACGTAGTACAAAGCCTGCGAGTCCAACGGAAAAGGAGAAGGAGCAGAAACCTCCGAAGGGAGAGAAACTGGAATGGGCTCCGAAACCGGTTAGGCCGGTGTAACCGAAACGGACTGTGACTGGACGTTAGACGTAGGATTTGTGAGAGGATTTAGACGAAAACTTCTTGAGAAGATTAAGAGAACCTGCCCAAAGGGTCCTAGTGAGAGAAGAAGAGTCAACTGACTTGGAAAACAGAAAAACAACCGAAGAGAAACTGCTTTCCCCGAAGTGGAAACCGAGGGGTGCAAGAAGCCATAATGGCTGACGCCACCCCGAAAACGAACAACAGAGTGAACGAAATAATTTTTCAACTAAAACGAACACCAAGAAATGACAATGAAATAATATCGATAGGATGACTAACAGCCTTCCCAAGAAACTGAATAGAACAAAGCTAAACACGGAACGAACCCACCAGATAGACAAGAGTCAGAAAAGGCGGAGCAGGGTAGGCCCAGGTGTGGTTGAAAGGCTGGAAAATTTAAGAATGACATATCCGGTGCCCCAAGGGTGCGCGTCATACCCGGAAGTAAGGGGAGTCACTCCCGCTACTCCCTGCGGTATGGGTGCAGTCCCTTGGGGCCACTTTCGTTTTAGCTATGTGCTAGGGTAAGGTTCCAGGTTGTTTTAGGCTAATGCAGTTGTTTTGAGTGTTGGTATAGTATGATTAAATTAGATTGTGTAGTTTTATTCATTAAACCATCAAATAATGTTCACTGAAAATGAGTAGTAATCAAGAATTAAAGAGCATTATTTTTTCAGTTTTGAAGAGTAGTAGAGGTCCAAATTGAGTAGAATACTACTCGAAAAGAGTAGAGTAAACAGGTCTGCGGCCTGCACATTCATTACTTCCCCTGTGATCAGCTTTATGCCAATTTGATTTATTCCAGGTCACGTAGATTTTTTTGTGGTCCTGGTTAAAATATGCTGAGAATGTTCTTTAAATAATTGATTGTCTTGACACTGAATCACAAATGGTTTGATACTTTTTGGAGTTAAATGCCTCTTGCCCCCTCAATTTCAATTTTTATGTTATTGTTGTTGCTTGCTTGTTCGTGCACATTTCGGATGCTATCATTTTCATTATCATGTTCTGTTCCAGTCTCTTATTACTTGTGGCAGCCAATATTGTATATATAATCTACTTGTGTTTGAGCGCCTTAAATAAGCTTTAAGCTTGTTGTGCTCGTTCTCATTTGTTGATGTTGCAGCTTTACTATGTGATACTCAATAAAAACTCGTTTAAACCAAGAAAGGCGAATAGGGCAAATGTTAAGAAGAGCCCCCTCCTCTGCACCCTTCCATTCATTTCATGCTGTCCCGTCGACCGCTGTCGCATTCTCAGATTACCACTGACACTAAACTGACCCTAAACATATCCCTAACCATATCCCAAACCCTATTCCTAACCCTAACCTGAAACCGCTGTCCCATTCTCAGATTACCACTGACACTAAACTGACCCTAAACCTATCCCTAACCCAAACCCTAACCTGAAACCGCTTTCGCATTCCTTTAGTAGGGTTAGGGTTAGAAATAGGGTTAGGGATAGGTTTAGGGTCAGCTTAGTGTCAAATACACACCAATAATAAATGTTGATGGTATGTTATGATCATGTGCACGTAAATTCAGAACACAGTAATCTGAGAATGCGATGGTAGATGATGGAACGGCCTGAAATGAATGGAAGGGGGCAGAGGAGGGGGCTTTTCTTAACATTTGCCGAGAATAGTTCTAATTCTATGCATTCTACTATCATGTTTTAAACTTCACAATCCAATTCCAAGATATGTGCAAAATGTAGGTATTGGTAGGATGGCGAGAGTTATGAGATATATGCAAGCATCACTCATCAACCAGAGTGAGTGAGTGAGTGAGTGAGTGAGTGTGTGAGTGTGTGTGTGTGTGTGTGTGTGTGTGTGTGTGTGTGTGTGTGTGTGTGTGTGAGAGAGAGAGAGAGAGAGAGAGAGAGAGAGAGAGAGAGAGAGAGAGAGAGAGAGAGAGAGAGAGAGAGAGAGAGAGAGAGAGAGAGAGAGAGAGAGAGTGGCAGCTTCCCTCATAAAATGAGCCATGGATTTTTGGTAAAAAGGGGAACGCAGAAGATGTTGGAGTGTTGTACTGTACTGTATTGCATTGTATTATGTTGCTGATTTGTACTGTATGCTATAACAGGGTTCATACAGATTTCAAAATTCACAAACTTTCAAAGACCCTTTATCCTATTTTCAAAGACCTCTCACAACACGCACTGATGACGATTGCTTCGAAGACGTCTGCTATATGGAAAATAAGTCAAACTAAATTGTTTCTTTATCAAATCTGGAAGCAAACAAACAAAATTATGGCGTCAATTACTTTTTTTTTTAGGTATCAATGGCTTTTTCGCAAACCATTTCATGATTTTCACAGACCAAAACCAATCTTCAAAGACTTTCAAAGACTTGAAAATGGCACTCCATTTCTCAAAGACTATCAAAGACCTTCAAACAGTGTCCCCAGGTCATAAGCCATAGTCCTATTAAAATTGAAAATGTCCTATTGCAGACCTGCCACATTCTGAAAATGAAAAAGAGGAGCGAGAATCTAGGGGCTGGCACTGGCCCCCCCCCAGTAATATCCATTGCCACTTCGAAATGTGCTGCCTTCTCTTTTGTTCTTCAAACATGCAGTCGTTTTTGTCAGTTTGAGATCCATTTTAGAGTAAGAAATATTGACCATTGTCAATTTGAGATCCATTTTAGAGAAAGAAATATTGACCAATCTACAATATTTGTTGGTCATTTAGCCTGATAGGCCTATGCTTCGTGTAGCCCCTCACTGTCTCATGCTGACCCTTAGATGTCCATTAGCTGGTGCTTTGAATGCATGCTCTTTGTTGTGAAATTGAGTGGAAAATGTATACAAGACAGATTTTAAAATATAGGAGCTGGGGAGGTTGCAAGAGGAGCTAGGAGCAATGCTCAACATATCTGAGCTGCTCCTCTGAAATCGGAGCAAGTGGCAGGTCTGCTATTGTGTTCTCCCCTGTCAGGACAAATGTCCTCCTATCAGGCATGGTAGTGGGGGCAAAGTGGGTTTCGCGGAAGAATATCCAACCCATTCTGCATTTCATTTGAAAGATGTCAACTCGAACTAAAATGATGAAGTTGGGCGTCAAAATGAAGAAGAAGAAAAAGAAGCACTAGGATCACAAATCTGGAAACGTGTGGCATGAACTAGGCCGCGCATGACTGCTAACTTCGGCGGGAGGTTGCTTGTTCAGTCATTCACATCCGGTTCCGAGAAGCGATTGCATAGGTTTTAACGCACGTAATGTTTAGGCACCCGAGCGAATTTTTATCCCAGCTTTTTATTTTATTTGTGTGTGTCAAATTTTCACTTTCGCAGATTTTCCGTGATTCGCGGAGGTCTACCATGCCTGATAACAATGCACTGTATGCCGTCATGTGGTACTCACCGACATAATAGGCCTTGGACCCAGTTTCCTCATACTGTCCAACCCAGCTCTCGGCCCAGCCGTGGGCAAAGTCGATCAGCAGAATGAGCTGGATGATGATGAACAGGAACCCACCGATCAGACCAATCACCATCCAGGCTGAAAACGGACACGCTTAATTTACATATTAACTCTTTCACTACCCCAAAGTTGGAACACAATACACTTCAGCTCCGAAGTAAGCGTATTTCATTTGCTTGAGTGTTTGTGTTTAAAAGTCTTCTACCGTAATACATGCGCTTCAGTTCATTTCATTAACCCTTTCACTACCAGCCAGAACTGCCTAACCCCAACTTCCAGAGACAAAGTTCTTTGAAATTTCTATCAGGGATAGAGACTTGTTTCCAGGCACAAAACCGAGCGACATCATGCATCACAATCAAAACACATTTTGTAAGTCATGATCATGATTTCTGTGACCGTGAGTGTAATTTTGGTATTATTTGTTATTGTAAGCTCTTATCCCCGTGTTGAATGTTCAAATCCTTTCGGTGCTCAATAACCTACATGGAAAGTAACTGATTTTTTTCTTAAAACAGAGAAAGAGAAAATAAAATAAAATGAAAAATAAAAAGTTGTACAAACTGACAAAAAAATTAACATCGCTGGTGGCCTTTCACAACCTACGAAAACGTAGGAAAAGAAAATCAAATCGGTTACACACACCGACATAAGAATCACTACTAAAATAAATGTATGGGTGACCTTTCGCGACCTAACAGTAGGACCCAACTGTGGAACCTAACTGCATGATTTAACTGTGGGATCTTTTGGAACTCACCTTGCCCAAAGTCCCCGCGTGGGATGAAGAAGGCGCCCACACAGATTCCAATCATCAGCAGAACTTTGATGGCCCAGAACCTGCGAAAGGAATAAAAAAGCAATTCAGCCATACCGTATTTTTCGGATCATTGGGCGCTGCTGTTTATAAGGCGAATAGGGCAATTTTCAAGAAAGATCTGAACAAAAATTAAAGTAAAAAGCGCCCTTGTTTATAAGAAAGTAAAACTTTGAAGCCTGTACGCGTCCTGTAAACGCTTACCGACCGCCATTACTGCTGTCATAAACGAGAGTTGGCTCCCCTTTCAAATAATCGCACTTCCGTTTGAGCTGCTTCCTGTTTCCTGATAGAATTATGGCATTTTAAGCTCTACAACGATGCTTCTTACATCCAATGAAGGGTTATGGCATCTGTTGGACGGTATCTCGGACGATAACAGGGATTTCGAAGCATTTTAACGTGAGTATTCGTCGTATCAGCGACTCGTGACCACTTTCGATGTCTGACTCACAGTAGACCGTACTGAACACGGCAATCGTTGCCTCTCTTCTCACGATTTTGTTCACTAATAGGGCGCCGGAGAAAAATATATCGCCTTAACTGGCTTAAGGTGGCACACTACCTTATCGTAGGGCTTTTTTGTTGTTGTTGTGTTTCTTAGGAACTAATTAAGATATCTACTTGAAAGTTTGCACACTGATGCAAAACATGACCCTGACCATACATGCCAAATTTGAAGACTCTGTATGAAGGCACTATGAAAGTCCACCCCAAAAAAATTAACATGAAAAAGTGCCCCCTCACCTGCTCTCAATTCAAGTACTGCATGTTGATGCTGATCATTTGTCCACTTTCCTAAGACATCAGTGAGTGCAATGGTGCTAAAATTAACATGACCGAGTTGTTAACTTGTGTTCTTTGTTTTGTCAAACAATAGTAAAAAATTCATAGGATCTCGCTTTAGACAAAGAACACAAGTTAACAGCTCGGTCATGTTAATGTTAGCACCATTGCACTCATTGGTGTCTCAGGAAAGTGGACAAATGATCAGCATCAACATGCAGTACTTGAATTGAGAGCAGGTGAGGGGGTACTTTTTCGTGTGAATGTTTTTTAGGTGGACTCCATACTTTCATAGTGCCTTCACACAGTCTTCCAATTTGGCATGTGTGGTCAGGGTCATGTTCTGTATCAGTGTGCAAAATTTCAAGTAGATATCTTAATTAGTTCCTGAGAAACAAAACTAACAAAAAAATGCCCTACGCAAGGCTGCCAACCCTAAATTTGTGAATCAGGGACAAACGACTCTCAAATCAGGGACACAGCCTGATTTTCAGGGACATTTTAAATTAATAATGATCAGAAATTAAGTACAGTACCCACCACGGTCATGGGTCGATTCGAGCGCAAACCATTTTGAGCGCTAATTTCACTCTTTCTTTACTTGAACCATTTACCTAACCCTATCCCTAACCCTAGAAAAAAAGTGAAATTTGTGCTTGAAACGACCAGCGCACGAAATGGTTTGCACTCGAAACGACCAGACCCCCCCACCACAACTTGACATAACAACGGCGCACATCATCCCTACCACCAGACTTTATCAAAAAATCACACGCACAAATTTCACAAAAAGCGTAAGTTTCGCCTTTTCTTTCTGACACAATGAAAGGCCAATTTATCTGTGTATGTCTCTCGAAATAAACAAGAACGCTTTGAAACTTTTTTCTTTCTTAGAAGAAGAATCATCTTCACATGACTGTTTAGACGCCATTTTTTCAACCTTGACTAAACTGGCTACAACAGCCAATGAAACTTTGACTACAACAGCCAATGAAAATTTGGCTACAACAGCCAATGAGAATTGATTTCACTGAAGATTTAACCAATCAGAATAACTCTCTGTAAAGAAGTTGATAGCGTATGATAAAAATAGGCACAAACCATGATCTGTGGCGTGAACCGAAACCTAGCGCTACGTAAGCGGTACAGGCGGAAAAAATGCACGCTTCCACGATTTTATCGGACGGTCATTAAAAAATCGGGACAAACGGGACGGGTCATGCTTTTCGCAAAAATCAGGGACAAATACGGCTACGGAGGGACGGCTGGCAGCCCTGCCTACGATAAGGTAGTGTGCCACCTTAAAACCCGAAAATAACGGTACTTTTCATTCTCAAACTATTCCCCTTCATCTGATGTCATCACTGCCAGAACTTTGATGGTCCAGAACCTGGGAAAGGAGAGAGAAAAAAAGCAACAGCAATTCAGCCATACTTTTCACTGTCTAACTATTCCTCTTCATCTGATGTCATCACCACCAGAACTTTGATGGCCCAGAACCTGCGAAAGGAGAGAGAGAAAAGAAGCAACAGCAATTCAGCCACACTTTTCACTGTCTAACTATTCCTCTTCATCTGATGTCATCACCACCAGAACTTTGATGGCCCAGAACCTGTGAAAGGAGAGAGAGAAAAGAAGCAACAGCAATTCAGCCACACTTTTCACTGTCTAACTATTCCCCTTCATCTGATGCATGGGTGCTCTTGGGAAACTTCAAAAATCCTGCAAGGCTGGGGTCCAGGGGCTGCCCAGGCCCCGGCGGAGTGCAGGGACAGCGCCCCTCCTGGGGGTTCCGGGGGGCAATGCCCCCTGGAAGCTGAAGGGAAACAATTGTTTCCGATGTAACTGACAGACTCTTGTTGCACTTTCACTTCTGGTTAAACTTCATGACCTCTATTAACCAGCAAAATGCATCTTCTCAAATTCTCATAATCCGGTGATGCCGGCTCCAGGCAATTAAAAAATCCTGAACTTCAGGACATCCTGAAAGCAGGAGCATCCATGCTGATGTCATCACCACCAGAACTTTGATGGTCCAGAACCTGGGAAATGACAGAGAAAAAAGATGCAACAGCAATTCAGCCATACTTTCCACTGTCTAACTATTCCCCCTTCATCTGATGTCATCACTGCCAGAACTTTGATGGCCCAGAAACTGGGAAAGGAGAGAGAGAAAAGAAGCAACAGCAATTCAGCCACACTTTTCACTGTCTAACTATTCCCCTTCATCTGATGTCATCACCACCAGAACTTTGATGGTCCAGAACCTGGGAAAGGAGAGAGAGAAAAGAAGCAACAGCAATTCAGCCATACTTTTCACTGTCTAACTATTCCCCTTCATCTGATGTCATCACCACCAGAACTTTGATGGCCCAGAACCTGGGAAAGGAGAGAGAGAAAAGAAGCAACAGCAATTCAGCCACACTTTTCACTGTCTAACTATTCCCCTTCATCTGATGTCATCACCACCAGAACTTTGATGGTCCAGAACCTGGGAAAGGAGAGAGAGAAAAGAAGCAACAGCAATTCAGCCACACTTTTCACTGTCTAACTATTCCCCTTCATCTGATGGCATTACCGCCAGAACTTTGATGGTCCAGAACCTGGGAAAGGAGAGAGAAAAAGCAACAGCAATTCAGCCATACTTTTCATTGTCTAACTATTCCTCTTCATCTGATGTCATCAAACCCATCATTATGTAGCAGTCAAGGGGTTAATTGAATAAAATAAAAATAAAAATAAATGAGCACTTGTGGTGAAACTAAAAGGGTTAAAAACAAAAAAGGAAGCCTGTCATAGTTGTATTTTAGATGCCCCCCCCCCCCTCCCCCTGTATTTACAACCTGAATCTCAAAGTTTGCTTCTTTCACTATCAGTCAAAATTATGAAAACAATCAGGGTTCGTACAGATTTTTCATACCAAAATTCACAAACTTTCAAAGACCCTTTATCCTATTTTCAAAGACCTCTTACGACATACAATCCCAATAAAGTTAATAAACTGAAAAAACACACATTCTTTTCTATTTGATGACGACTGCTTCGATCACGATCATTCTTCAAGTTGCACCTGTGTAGCCAAAAGGCCCAGATATAGCGAAGGGAAGTAACTCTCAACAAATCGAAGATGTCTGCTAGACAGAACTATATCGTCGAACCACGGATATCAGAAAATAAACCAAATTAAATGGCTTCTTTCTTAATTCTGGAAGCAAACAACAAAAGTTTTATGGCGTCAATGACTTTTTCACAAACCATTTCACAATTTTCACAGACCACAGCCAATAATTGGCTTTTCAAAGACTTGAAAATGGCACTCCATTTCTCAAAGACTTTCAAAGACCTTCAAAGACCGTGCAAACCCAGTACTATACTGATCCTAACACTATCGTTTTTCCGAGAATGGCAGAGTGTTGCCTCTCAGTGAAAATGTTCAATGAAAAAATTCAAGGAAGAAAGGTGGCAGAGTAGTTAAAGACCCACCAGATCACGTGTCAAAATCACAGGTTTCACGGGTTTTCCCTTTCATAGCTGGTAAGAAATCTTGTTTTGACCAGATTTGACTCCCATACAAATGCCCTCAAATTGAAAGCGAAACATCATTTTAAAGAGCAGCCTCAGTTTGAAGTTGGGGACATTTGTGAATGTGGGTCACAGCTACTCAGAAAAAAACCAAGGGTGGGTCAATCGTGGTGGGTCAGTGTGTCTTTAAGATGTTCTTCTGCCAGTTTCAATGCGCGAGTGACCCGGGTCCGAATCCTGGCCTCGCCCTTCTTTCTAGTTCGACGGGAAAACTCAACATCGAGTCCTTCGGATAGGGACTTAAAACAGGTCTGACCCGTGCGCTTTACGCACGTAAAAATCCCAAAGTCCTGCTGCCTGGTATGACCAAATTGATAGCTAGGTTCCCAAGTTCCCAAGTCCACTCCCCCTCCTCACCCCCCATCACTCCACCCCCCCCCCCCTTCCACCCCCCAAAACAGGGTGGCACTGCGCTTGTGGCAACGCTCTCTCCAGATGAAAGTCGCCCGAATTTCACAGACAATAGAATAAATAAAAAATACAAAATACAAAACAAACAAAAAGCTGGTCAGGGTTCCCGGGGCTTTCAGCTATCCCCAAGTAAGGACCTTGTAAAGACCTGTAGGCCTAAGGATAATCTGCATCTTTTAGCCAACGATCTTCAAAGGAACACTTTCCCAGCATTGTGAGCAATGTCTAAGCAGATACAAAAACTATGGCTGACACAGATATACACGTTTTCTCGCAAAACGACACCAGGATAATTTAAGAACAAGATTTCAGTCCAATTTCTCTTGACAACTCGCGGTGCATCGTTCGTCTGCTAAGCAGTCAGTTGAAAGGGGAAGGTGGGGGAGGGGGGTAAGGTGAAGTAGGTGCTGAGCGATGTTTATCAAGTGTAAAAGTGCTGCTTCTGCGATCTATTTTGAGTATGGTCTTGCTGCTCAGGGCAGTTTTTGGCAGCTGTCAGGACTTGTAGCGAATGTAAGCACTTGTAAGGCCTTACTTGGAGATTTCAATTGGTCAAGACTTATAAGGACTGGTAAGGCCCCTATGAACCCTGCTGGTGATAAACCTCAGAGTTGACTTAAAAAAAAATTTAAAAAAAAATTCACTGTACCCGTTCTGTATCTTGGAGCGGGGGTCCTTGGAGGAGTTGACCTTGATCATGAGGATGGCGAACAGCACGAAAAAATTGTACAGAATTGTTCAAGTGCTCTGGCTGTTGGGATGATCCCTGCAGTCGTTAAACCAGGGAACAACAACAACAACAACAACAACAACAACAAAAACTATAAGGCCATTACCACCCCCCCCCCCCCCCCCCCCCCCCCTCACCAGACTTGAGCCCCCTACGCCTTACAATATGACTGTCTAAAATTTGGGGTGGGGTGGGCCTTACATAAAGGTATTAGGTACTTTATAGTCACAGAGGCGTCTCTGTGAAATTCGGGTTGCTCCCACCTGGAGAGCGCGTCGCAGCCAGAGGCGCGCCACCCAATTTTTTTTTTTTTTTTGCATGCGATTTATGTCACTGATGAGGGGGGGGGGGGGGGGTAATTTTTTACCAAATGACAACTTTTTCGTTGCCACTGGGTTTATCATATGCTAAGTGCATGGGCACACGGGACCTCGGTTTATCGTCTCATCCGAAAGACTCCACGTTCAGACCGTAAAGGCCTAGTGTAGAATGAGAGGAAAAAATCCCCCTGTACCCAGGTTCGAACTCGGGTTTACTTGACACGAAGCGAACGCGCTACCACTGTGCCACTCTACACCGTGTGCCTTATAGTCCTAAAAATATGGTAAGCAAACGCACTTGCAGACAAGCCAACACTCAATCACAAAACACAACAGATGTGCATACACAGGGTGAAATCTTTACAAAGTATTGCTTCTTCCATGATATTCAAGCTGTAATTTGTTATTCTATATTAATGTGATAACTGTTCTGTACCTATTAGTATTACCAATGCTGTAGATAACATGTTTCACAATGCACTAGCATTTATGATATCAAATGTATTTGCTAAAAAAAAAGATTTCTTATTCATAAAATAATTTTGGAAAAATCCACACACAAAAACAAACAAAAAAAGCTGGTGATAAACATCAAAGAGTTGACTAAAAAAATAAAAAATAAAAAGAAATTTCACCGTACCCGTTCTGTATCTTGGAGCGGGGGTCCTTGGAGGAGTTGACCTTGATCATGAGGATGGCGAACAGCACGAAAAACGCGGCCATGGCGAAGCACACTCGGTACACGGCCAAGAAGCCCACTACATTGTCGCATTGCTCCTTTTTCAGCGCATGCGATTCGAACACTTTCGTGTCTACAAAGTCCTTGCACAGTCCTGGAATCTGAGGACAATGAAACAAAACACGCACTCAGTCAAAATCATAAATAAGTAAAAAAAATAGACACAGTATATGTCCAGAAAGCCCACTACGCTGTCGCATTGCTCCCTTTTCAGCGCCTTCGAGTCAAACACATCTGTTTCCACAAAGTCCTTGCACAGTCCTGGAATCTTGAGGACAATTAAACAAAAACTGCACTCATTAAAAATCATAAATAAGTAAAAAAAATAGACACAGCATATGTCCAAAAGCCCACCACGCTGTCGCATTACTTCCGTGTCTGCAAAGCCCTTGCACAGTCCTGGAATCTGAACACAGTGAAAAACAGCAATAATTCAGCAGAAATGAAAGAAGAAGAAAAAAAACCATAGTTCTTGGCCAGAAATTTTCTGAGAAAACCCACCACGCTGTCGCATTACTCCTTTTTCAGCACCTTCGAGTCGAACACATCCGTTTCCACAAAGTCCTTGCACAGTCCTGGAATCTGAACACAGTGAAAAACAGCAATAATTCAGCAGAAATGAAAGAAGAAGAAAAAAAACCATAGTTCTTGGCCAGAAATTTTCTGAGAAAACCCACCACGCTGTCGCATTACTCCTTTTTCAGCACCTTCGAGTCGAACACATCCGTTTCCACAAAGTCCTTGCACAGTCCTGGAATCTGAACACAGTGAAAAACAGCAATAATTCAGCAGAAATGAAAGAAGAAGAAAAAAAAACCATAGTTCTTGGCCAGAAATTTTCTGAGAAAGCCCACCACACACACAAACTGCTTCTTTTTTCAGAAACGCTGAGTTGAACACTTCCATGTCCACAAAGTCCTTGCACAGTCCTGGAATCTGAACAGAGGGAAAAAAGCACTTTATAAGGTTTATTTTGTATAAAAATATAAATCATATATGCCATATATATACAAATAAAATAATGTCGCAAAGAAGGCTTCCTCTATACTGTCGCGTTGATCTTTTTTTTCAGCACTGCCGACTTGAACACCTCCGTGTCCACAAAGTCCTTGAATCTGAACACAACGGAAAAAAGAGAGCACTTTATTACTTAAAATAAATGAAAAAAATAGACACAGTACGTTGCAAAGGCCTCCTCCATACTGTCGCATTGTTCCTTTTTCAGCACTGCATAGTCCTTCCGTATCTTCTTCCAGTAAATGTCCACCTACCGTTTATCGGCAATTGTCCATGCATTGGGGACCGGTCCAAAGACAAAGACACGTTGCGCAGGATAACATACTATTTGAGATGTCCAGCTCGTCTCTAATGCCATGTATCAGAATGATGCTGGCCTCGGTCCTTCCCACCACCAGCATCAGGGAGTTGCTGATGTGTAATGCCACCCAGTTCTCCCCCCCCCCCCCTCTCTGTCTCTCTATCTCTCTCAGTCACTAACCTTGTCCAACTCGTCTCTAATGCCTGGTATCATCATGACACTGGCCACAATCATCCCTACCAGCAGCATCAAGGAGTAGCCGATGTGTGATGCCATAATTTCTCTGTCTGTCTGTCTGTCTGTATCTCTCTCTCTCTGACCTTGTCTAGCTCATCTCTGATGCCTGGCATCTAGATTACTGATAGTATCAGCATGCTGCTAGCCAACAATCGTCCCCACCATCAGCATCAGGGAGTAGCCGTTCCGCACCACCGTGGAGTTCTCTCTCTGTCTCTCTCCCTTCTCTCTCTCTCTTACTCTCTCTCACCTTGTCTAGCTTGTCACTGATGTCCGGTATCAGCATGATGCTGGCCACAATGATCCCCATAATCAGCATAAACAAATAACTGATGTGCGATGCTATGAAATTCTTTCTTTCTCTCTCTCTCACTCTCTCTCTCTCCCTTTTATTCTCTTACTCCCTCTCTCTCTCTCTCTCTCTCTCACTCACTAACCTTGTCTAGCTCATCTCTGATGTCTGGTATCAGCATGATGCTACTGCTAGCAACAATGGTCCCCATCATTAGCATAAAAAAATAACGGATGTGCGATGCTATGAAACTCTCTCTCTCTCCCTTTCACTCTCTTAGTCTTATTCCCTCTCTCTCTCTCTCACTCACTAACCTTGTCTAGCTCGTCTCTGACGTCTGGTATCAGCATGATGCTGGCCACAATGGTCCCCATCAGCAGCATCAGGGAGTAGCCGATGCGTGATGCTATAAAACTCTCTCTCTCTCTCTCTCTGAGTCTCTCTCTCTCCCTCCCTTTTACTCTCTTACTCTTAGTCTTATTCCCTCTCCCTCTCTCTCATTCACTAACCTTGTCTAGCTCG
>CM065706.1:9500430-9522930 GCA_017654935.2 Phymorhynchus buccinoides
TCTCTCTCTCTCTCTGAGTCTCTCTCTCTCTCTCTCTCTCCCTTTTACTCTCTTACTCCCTCTCTCTCTCTCTCACTCACTAACCTTGTCTAGCTCGTCTCTGACGTCTGGTATCAGCATGATGCTGGCCACAATGGTCCCCATCAGCAGCATCAGGGAGTAGCCGATGCGTGATGCTATAAAACTCTCTCTCTCTCTCTCTCTCTGAGTCTCTCTCTCTCTCTCCCTTTTACTCTCTTATTCCCTCTCCCTCTCTCTCACTCACTAACCTTGTCTAGCTCGTCTCTGATGTCTGGTACAGACAAACCTCTATTTTAAGACTTCCAAAATGTCCGGAAAAATCGGTCGTAAATTGGAGGGGTCGTATGACGGAGGTTTTCACAGGCAGCCGTAGAAAGAAAAAGTTCAGCACAGTTCATACTCTCTTCTTCATGCACACATACAATGATACATGACATATTAAAACTGGATTTGGGTCTTTCCAACTCCATAGGATTGTGCAATCAATATTACAGTTTCACTTTGCCGACTTCTTTTAATCACCTCCACTCTCGTCCAAAGTCAGTCACTCAGTGGTTTTCTTTTTCAAAGTCAGTGGTTTTCGTGCTTTTCCTACGCTCTCCGCCATCTTTTCTACAACAAGGGAAGCGACTCCGCTTTCAGGCCCTTGACCGTGGTTGTTTCCCTTTGCTCGAAGTCTATGCAGACGACAGCAATGGTCGTAAAAACCAACAAAATGGCGGTCGTAAGTCGCGTTTTAGAGGAAGTCGTTTAAGAGAGGTCGTTTACATAGTAAAATGCATCTGTGCCAACAATCTCAAATGAGAGGTGGTTGCTTAACAGAGGGTCGTAAAATAGGGGTTTGTCTGTATCAGCATGATGCTGGCCACAATGGTCCCCATCAGCAGCATCAGGGAGTAGCCGATGCGTGATGCTATAAAACTCTCTCTCTCTCTCTGAGTCTCTCTCTCTCTCTCCCTTTTACTCTCTTACTCCCTCTCTCTCTCTCACTCACTAACCTTGTCTAGCTCATCTCTGACGTCTGGTATCAGCATGATGCTGGCCACAATGGTCCCCATCAGCAGCATCAGGGAGTAGCCGATGTGTGATGCTATAAAACTCTCTCTCTCTCTCTGAGTCTCTCTCTCTCTCTCCCTTTTACTCTCTTACTCCCTCTCTCTCTCTCACTCACTAACCTTGTCTAGCTCATCTCTGACGTCTGGTATCAGCATGATGCTGGCCACAATGGTCCCCATCAGCAGCATCAGGGAGTAGCCGATGCGTGCCGCCGTGGAGTTCTTGCAGGAGGGGCAGGCTGCGCAGCAGCAGCTGCAGGCCGCGCTACCGAAGCAGCAGGCCAGCTGTCATTAAAATAATGTTGACGATTAACACGTGCAAAGATGCATAGAAGTAGAACAGAAGTTTAACAAAAGTACATAGCATAAAACTTCATACTAGTACTTATTTGCTTTGCTTTGAGTGTTTGTGTTTTTAAAATTTCTTAAAAAATGTATGTCATATTTTACGGTAACATTCACATTTCTGCTCAGGCTCAGGGAGATAATCTGTTGATTGGGGAAAAAATAGGTTGTGTTTTTTCTGTCAGATTATCTCCCCTAGGGGCAAAAATGCGAACACTGCCAACTGGTCTGTTTTTTCTGCTGAATTTGTGTCACTATGTCATCAACTAACCAGTGTGTGTGTGTGTGTGTGTGTGTGTGTGTGTGTGTGTGTGTGTGTGTGCATGCACGCACATGGTGAGGTGACGCTTTTCTAAAACTGAGAACAATGAGCTTTTTTCTGCATTGACTGATTGAGCAACCCACTCACTGAAAGTCTACTGAGACAGCATGACAGCGAATACTTGAAGTTGAAGCAGTGCTTGTCACATGAAGATGACTCAATTTGGGCCACATCCTTTTCTTTGTTCACATATAGTTCAAGTGACAATTTTAACTGAAAACCAGATCTATTACTTTAAATAAAATGTCCGGTTGGTTAGAGTCGCCGCTCGTAATCCAACAGGTTTGCGGGTGCAGTGGGTTCGAACCCGGCTGGTGATGGTGTTGTATCCTTGGGAAAGATACTTTACTCCTATTTCCTGGTCCTTCAGATGAGACCTAAAACCGAGGTCCCGTGTGCGAACGCACGCACAAGATCTTGCGCGCACGTTAAAGCCCATTCCACTATTCGGTACGAGTAGGCCGTGTGTGCCGGTGGGATGGATGACACGAATTCGCATAGAACGTATCCTGTGTGCTATTAATGGTCTGAATGAAGACCGATGAGTGCGGGGCAGGATAAACATCCCCAACTGGAAGAAAAAGAAGAAGAAACATTTTTTAAATGTAATCTTACCCAGACAACCACAACCAAAAGTGTCAGTAGTCTAGATCTACTACTATGCCTACCAAATGAAACTGAAATTGTCAATGACTGAGTGAGAAATTAAAACCAAGATGTCTGGTCTAGTCTGAGTAGTCTACGCATTCATAATTCATTTGTTGTGATTGGATTTTGGAATTTCAGTTTTGAGTTTCACTTTCAGAAACAAATATTGGCTGAACTGATTTTTTAGATGTTCTAATATCAATAGCTTACCGATCCAATAATGCACCCCATCACTCCTGATGCCTCTTTGGAACAACGACTTTAATTATTTCGTTATATGGCTTCGACAGGGTTTTATTATCACAAAGGAACACACTGTTTACAAATGCTAGCAATGGCGTAAATTAACTAGCATACGTCATGTGATGGCGCTGTACAATAAAGGCCCATACAGGGATACAAACTTAAAATTAAAAATATAAACTGATAAAATGGGGGATATAGTTGCATTTCCTTGCATCGAATCGATTTAGAAACATTGTCATAATGTTGAAATTTAAAAAATTGCGTTAATTGACTGATGATGTTTTTTTCAATAATTGTTGTAAACATAAAGTTACTCCCTCAAGGGTCCTCTAATGACCCTAGTATTACAGAGTTCTCTACCTTGAAAAAATAGGTAGTTTCCGGTGGATTCTAAGCAGTGGTTTAGGATCCGAAGCAGACGATAGATCTGCTAACAACTGAAGGAGCAACTCTAGTCTTCGAGTGCACACCCGTTTTTCCAGTTGAAGACAAGTGCAGTGAAATTTTATGCACATTTTGTAAGTATTACACGTTTCTTTATACCTGGATGTAGGAAAACTGGTTCACTTTTTTTTTCTCCAAAGAACTCCAATTTTGTTTTTTGTTGTTTGTTTTTTTATAAAATTTCCCAGTGAAACTGCCGAATAATCATAATGTCCACCTGCCGTAACCGGCAATTACTGACATGTACTGGGATTCAAAGAATTATGCAGCGTGGGAAAAAACAACAACAACAAAACCTAGACAGATAAGAGGGCATGCACCGTGCACGACCGAGCACCCCTGGCTAGTCCGAGAACACCCAGGCACACGGGGAAAAAAAAGGGGGGGGGGGGGGGGGTTGTAGTATTTTTAGTCAGGGAGCCTGGGTTTCTTGAGCCGGAACCTGAAGGTGTGATCCACAGGTCCGGTCAGATCGGCCGGTCAGGTGTCCGGTCAGATCGGCCTCGTGCCATTTCGGCCCCGCTTTTTTGGGTCGTTTCGGCCTCGCCCAATGAGTCAAGTCGGCCTCGTGTCCGTCCAAGTCGGCCTCGTTTCCGACCATACAGGTCAGAGAATGAGGACAACTAGGCCTCGCTGCCTCTTAATGTGTCCTTTCTGATTATTTGTATTCTTTTTCATGATTTTATGATACAGCAGCATCAAATGAGAGAGAGAGGGAAGCGCGCGCCCGCGAGCGCGCGCGTGTGTGTGTGTGTGTGTGTGTGTGTGTGTGTCACTCAATGTCTAGGAGAAGTAGTGGTAGGGAGTCTTAAAATGAGAAAGGTCTTAAGTGGTAGGTTCTTCTACTGTAGAAAGATTACTGTATTTTAATGTTAATAAACCCGAGTGAACCCGAGGACGAAATGACCAGGGCTTGAGGCCGAGTTGACATGTACCCGGGGCCGAGTTGGCACGAGGCCGACCTGGTAAAAGGCCGAGTTGACTGGCATTCAACCAAGGAGCTCGCGTTCAAGGCCATGGTGAGACCTGTTGTAGAGTATGCCACCCCTTTCATTGTAAACAACAAACGCAAATTATATTATCTAATATATTTCTCAAATCCTATCTTATCCCGTGCTGCGCATTTTCGTCTTTGAACCCCTGTATATATGTCAATAATTGCTGATAAACGGCAGATGGACATTACTCTGATTACTGGAAGTATAAGTAGAAGAATGTGGCAAAGCATTGAAAAGCTGTGAAAGAGTTCAGCACCAAACACTTGAAACAGCACGCTTTGTTACCAAGGATTTCAGCCGCACAGGAGCCGCTGTAGCTCAGTTGGTAAGAGTTGCTAGCTCGTAATCCGTCAGGTTTGCAAGTGCGAGGGTTCAAACCCAGTTCGGGTCATAATGGTGTGTCCTTGGGAAAGGCACTTTTCTCCTATTTTCCTTACTCCACCCAGGTGTAAATGGGTACCTGACATCAGTCGGGGGGAAAAGTCCTTCGGGTGAGACTTTTTTTTAAAGCGAGGTCCCGTGTGCGAACGCATGCAGAAAGATCTTGCGCATAAGTAAAGTTAAAGCCCATCCCACACATCCTGTGCACTATTCTCTGAATGAAGACCAGTGAGCATGGGGCAGGATAAACATCCCAACTGGAAGAAGAAAAGACTACAAGTCTTTCGGATAAGACTTAAAACTGTGTGAACGCATGCACAAAGATCTTGGCATGTATGTTAAAGACCCAGTGACGCACCACGATTAAGTCCCTTGGTTTTTTTCTGGGTTGCTGTGACCCACATGTGCAAATGTCCCCAACTTGAAATTGAGGCTGCTCTTTAAACTGATGTTTCGGTTTGAATTTGGGGCCATTTATATGGGAGTCAGACTTGGTTAAAACAAGATTTCTTTCCAGTTATAAGACTCTTAAGAGGGAAAACTTGAAACCCGTGATTTTGACACGTGATCTGGTGGATCGTTAAATCCCATTCCACTATTCGGTAGGAGTAGGTCATGTTGTGCCGGTGGAATGGATGACACGAACTCACAAAGCATGCATCGTGTGCGCCAATTGCAGTCTAAGCGAAGACTTTGTGCGTGAGGCAGGATGAGCATCTCCAATAGGAAGAAGACGAAGAAGAAGAAGTCCAGGAAACCAGGCTGCGTGCTCAAGTGGCATGTTCAGGGAACTAACAAAGCGATAAAAGTCCCCTCCTCAAACACCGACCCGTTCAAAAACTCTTTCTTCATCAGAACACCAACGGAGTGGAACCACCTGAATAACAGCACTGTCCGCGCCAACTCTTCTGAGGCTTTCATCAAAAGAGAGTTAGAAGTCAGGCTCTGTGCAATCTCTCCCCATCGCAGTAAGGAAATTTTGGGGTTTTACGTCCTCTCGGCCCGGGAAGGCACATATGGGACATGTGTATTAGTTGGGTATGTGAAAAATGAAGAAAAAACATTTACAAGACAGACATAGACAGAACATGGACAGTACGTATAATGGAGAAGGGGTATGGAGGTTCTCATAAAACGCAAGTTAAGACATTCTTGAAATGATAAGGAACCGAGGTTCGTGTTAACGAAAATTGGGAACCGAGGTTCGTGGTAAAAAGAATCAAAATTTATAAAATGTTAGATAAAATTCTAGTGGCTTGTCTGACCCTGACCGAAACAAATCAGTTAATTAAAATTCCAGGGCTACTGGATTATAAAAATTCAACAAATGTTTATTTTATTATTAAAAGCCTAATGTGGCCCGTATTTATTTTAAAACTTGTATTTACAGTTATTTATAAAATTTATTTACAAAAAATTTGTGGCTTGTTAATACAAGTCAAGGGGCAAAGGCCCTATTATAAGAAAAGTTTTGTTAAAAATCCGACCGGGGGAGAGAACTCTCTCCCCTGGGACTTCCCTGGGAAAAAGAGCAGGGGAAATATTTACATCACGGATGTTAATTTAATATATTTTAAGAAGATAGAATTATATTTGTTTTTATACATTTATTTACATTCTGCTCTGGGAACAACAAAAGTGTGGGAGGGGGGGGGATTCGGAGGGTCTCAGCACACATTGAGGGGACGGGAACGAGGGGAGCGATACGCAGGCCATCCCTGCGTCAGCAAACCCCCGCAGGCCCACCCCAACAAAGGGGAGACCAGCTCGACGAAGAAAAATAAAGAGTAAAAAATGAAAGGTTCCCAGAGCATGGGGATACAAACAATGTTTAGGCTATTTTATGTCGTTCATACCGTCATTCGTTCAGTGAGTTTTCCTACGAGTTTTGCGATAAACACGCATTTAATCAATGGGAGACCACCCAGCCATTCTGTGACCTACTTCATTAGTAGGGGTCCTTCAGATAAAAGGTGTAAAATTCTAAGCTAAATGTAACACGCTGGTTGATCCATGTTAAAATTTATAAAAGTGGTTAATCACTGTTAAAAAGTTGCGGGTAAGACTTATATGTGTGTAATTGGGATAAGATATTTTATTAATAAAAGATTATAATAGGGTAAATCGGTGTTATTAAAAGAGGTATTATTGTAAAAGAGGGTGTTGATGTTGTAGGACCCATGGCAGGCAGTCGGTAGCCATGGAGCATCATAGTTGTAAGGGGAGGGGTGTATGGGAGGGGTTGAAACTATTAATATCTTACTAGGGAGCGAATATACGCTGTAGCTAAAGTCTTCACAACACAGCTTGTTTTTCTCTATTGGGTTTTGCCAGGACCAATGAAATGCTTGGAAAAATGGCCATGCGAAGCTGTGATGTGCAAATAGGTTTTAAGGCAAAAGTTGTAATTTTTATACTATGTTTGTACCGGTGCCCAACTGTAGAGTCCCGAGGGGGGGGGGCCACAAAATCCACCCCGCCCTCGCTGTCATACAGAGGGGCACACTACTGTATTATATTTTGTTATAACAACAAGTATGGGAGCCCAGGTGTAAGAGAAGAGTGGGACAGGACGGAGAGGGAGGCTAACGATTCTTCCATGAGGGGGGCGGGGGGAGGGAGGGAAAGGGACCCCTCCTCCCCACCCCCGACAGAGGAAAGGCGCCGTGTGCAGAGGTCCTGCACGTATCCCCATCGCAGTTACGCCAGACTACTAGATTGTAGTGACGTATTTGAAAGAAGAAGAAGGTGCAGTTTTGCTATCCGTCGACTTTGTGGCTGTCATTGACAGTATGATGCGTGAGGGCATCAGCCATGTTCCAAGCCTCATTCTGCGATCTGCCAATTTATATGTTCTAGTTACACACGTGCTCCGCACGGGTCCAGAAATATTATTTTTGAAATGCAAAGATAATTTATTCAATGTTACAAGGGAGGTAATTTTAATACAAGTTTACAAAGAAGGGCAATATGACTGTCTCAGAGAAGCAGGTCTTATATGGGGAGTATTATAATGGGAGGTCTTATGTTATAAGGGAGGTTCCACTGTACTAGTATTTTATAGATTATCCCTTGTCTAGTACAGCAGTGTCTTTTTTCTCTCATAGTGCCTGTATGTGTGTGTGTGTGTGCGTGTGCGTGCATGCGTGTGCATGTGTGTGTGTGTGTGTGAGAGAGAGAGAGAGGAGAGTAAGTTGAAGTGTGTCTGTGTATGCCTGTATCTTACTCTCTAATCCATCTAATCCTCTGGCCTGTAACTAGTGTAAGTGTAATCATCTTTCATTTCTCGAGGTCACGCACACTAGTAACACTAAACTAGTAATAATGTAACTTGTAAACTTGTGCGTTTATGTCTATAGATACATGTTGCCCATAAATTATCATTTTAATTAATGCTCTTTTATTAGTCACACCCTTCAGGCATTATATATTACAATATTATGATGATTAAATAGATCTTGTGATGTCTTTTCAGTCCTTTCATACCTCTGTCTTTCTCTCTGTCTCTCAGTCTCACTCTGTCTCTCTGTCTCTCTCTCTCTCTCTCTCTGAGTCTCTCTGTCCTCTCTCTCACTCTGTGTGTCTGTCTGTCTGTGTGTGTCTCACTCAGTCACTCACAGTCTCTCTCTCTCTCTCTCTCTCTCTCTCTCTCTCTCTCTCTCTCTCTCTCTCTCTCTCTCTCTCTCTCTCTCACTCTCTCTCAGTTTCTGTGTCAGTCTCATGTACTCACCAGTGCTCCTATTGTACTAAAAAGGTACTTTGTGTAAATTTGCCCTTGATGAGTTTCACATATGACTGATATGATACATTATGATTCTGATTTTGTTTTTAAACCACACGCACGAACACACACACACACACACACACACACACACACACACACACACACACACACGCACACACAAATGCAACACACACACACACACACACACACACACACACACACACACACACACACACACACACACACACACACATACACACAAATGCAATACACACACAGACTGAGAGAGAGATACCCACCCTGTCAAGCACACACACACACACACACACACACACACACACACACACATGCATGCATATGCGCGCACACACAGTGACACATACATGCACACACACACACACACACCAGATACTCACCCTGTCACACACATGCACACACACACACACAAACACACACACACACACACACATTTTGTTGGCATCTCTCTCTCTCTCTCTGTCTTGTACTTGCTTTGCAGTTCTTAGTATACCCAAAGGGAGGAGCATGGGATGACTGATGTATTGCTTGAACAGTTGTTTTCAGTAGCTGGAGTTTGAGCCTGAGGATGCTTTTAGACAAGTTTGGCACTGTTATTAATCCTTTACCTCCTCATGGAGGCAAGGGGTATTGTGATAGTTTGCATCTAGGTTCTTTAGTTTGTCTGCACATTTAAACCTTTCGCCACCAGCCATTTTGTTTAGCAAAAAAATACCATTAAACTGAACAGGGTAGAAATCAAAATATATCTAATATGCAGTATTGGGAATTCCTCTGTGAAATGTATAGCATTAGGTCTATCATTACCTCCCAAAATTAAGAAAATAAGGTTGTCAGATAACAGGCCCTGATTTGATGCCTAATTTTAGTGACATGGGTGTACCATTGTGGTGCATAAATGTGACATTGGCGGTGAAAGGGTTAATCAAGTGAGCTGCTTTAGTGAATCGCTTCAGAATGTTTACAGTGGATTCCTGCTAACTCAAAAATAAATTTAATTTTTTTTGAATACTGGATAACTCACAAACACTGGATAACTCATGATAATTTTCCGGTCCCAGTTTAGCCCCTTCCCTGCTCAGTCCAGGGGTGTCTATTACAGGTGCTTGGCAGTGTCCTTGCATTTGGTGGGAGTGTAAAGTGAAGTTGTGGGCGAATGTATTCGACCATCCATGGTGCTAGAAGAGCTAGGCCATGTACACACATAAAAATGATAAGCTGATACAGTGGAACCTCCCTTATAAGACCTCCCGTTATAAGACTCCCTCCCACATAAGACCTACTTCTCTGAGACTGTCCTTCTGTGTAAGTATTAAAATGACCTCCATTATAAGACCCCTCCCTATTAAGACCATATTTTGGATGATTTTTTTTAAGGTCTTATAAGGGAGGTTCCACTGTATTTCACGAGGAAACCCGTGCGCAATCCATAAATAAGTGAAGCAAAGAAGGGAAAAGATTTGCGCACGTGTCCGAATTTCCCCTATATATGCATAAACCTTTATCCTTCTTTCTTCCACTTATTTAGGGTTTTCCCTACGGAACTTACGTGAACCCGGCCTTAAACAAATTCTAGCCCAGCCCGCCGGAATAGCATCTGCCCCCCTCTGCTATCTGGCAGTCATGGGCGGAAATGACTGACTGGCATACACATATACACACCTCTGGTTTGGAAGGGCACATTGAGAAACAATCTGTGCGTCAGGTTCAGGTTGTTTCTGGCTCTGCGCCCGATGCTTCATGACCTTACATTTCATGGTGTTGTTTTTACACTGTATGCATGTACACCCAAAAAAACCAAAGTGTCAGTTTTTCATTTTTGGTTTATTTGGTGGGTGTTTGTTTGTTTTTAGAGTGGATGGAGGTGATGTGAAAAAAAGCATTGTGAGGAGGTTCTGCATCCGGACTGAAAGGTGGGCCTCTTGAATCTCTTTCTCTGTTTTTTCTCTGTAGTGTTAATGTTACTTACTTACTTTCTTTCAATATTTCCTGCCATTTTTGAAGTTGTGTTTTTGAAAAAGACATTAAAGTCGAAAATTTGTGCTTCTTTAAAAGGGTGTCCAGTGTTTCACTGTACAAGTTACCTTTCTCTCTTTCTCAGTCTTTCGCTCTCGTTCTCTCTCTCTCTCTCTCTCTCTCTCTCTCTCTCTCTCTCTCTCTCTCTCTCTCTCTCTCTCTCTCTCTCTCTCTCTCTCTCTCTCTCTCTCTCTCTCTCTCTCTCTCTCTCTCTCTCTCTCTCTCTCTCTCTCTCTCTCTCTCTCTCTCTCTCGCTCTGTCTCGTTCTCTGTGTCTCTCAGAGACTCTGTCTGTCTCTCTCTCTCTGTCTGTCTCTCTCTCTCTCTCTCTCTCTCTCTCTCTCTCTCTCTCTCTCCCTCCCTCCCTCCCCCCCCCCCCCCCCTCTCTCTTGTTTTTACAGAATCCATCTCTCTCCTCCTCCTCCTCCTCCTCCTCCTCCTCCTCCTCCCCCCTCTCTGTATCTTTCTCAATTCTGTCTTTCTATCATTATATCCCTCTTTTTCTCTCAACCTCTCTCCCTTCCTTTCTCTCTCTTTCTGACTCTCTCTCTCTCTCTCTCTCTCTCTCTCTCTCTCTCTCTCTCTCTCTCTCTCTCTCTCTCTCTCTCTCTCTCTCTCTCTCTCTCTCTTTCAGGGAAAACAAAACATTTACAGATTGACTACACTTTGCTGCATAGACTAGTTACATATAATATAATATAATGTATGCTAGATCTCTAATAGATCAGATCACACAGTTAGATTAGAACCTGTCGGGCAGTCAGGCGATGAATAGCCAAGCTGCATTATAGGAAGGAAGACACCCTAGCCCTGTGATTTTTTGGAGGCCCATTCACACTCAACTGAGCCCACGTGCGTGACTATCCATGCCATTGTCGACTGCTGGCAGCGGTTCAGAATGTAATTTTCTACCTTTCGGGTAGGGGCATGTTGGAAGGTGGTTGTTTTGGGGTGGGTTTTTTTAGCAAACCTGGGGCTATCTGTGTTTTCATTTGGTGCTGTCTCTCAAGTAATCTAGGTCTGGTTATCTGTGGATTTTTTTTATTTGGTTATTGTTGAAGAGAGGTATGTTTTTTTTGAATTTGGTGGTTTTTAATTTTTGGAGTATCGATCATTGTTTGTTTATTTGCTATTGCGCATGTTTTCGTCAATCTAAGTTTGTATATATATGTTGTATGATGATGTGTGTTTCTGCCGGCACAAAGGTATTAGGTATTAGGTACTTTATAGTCACAGAGGCTTCTCTGTGAAATTCGGGTTGCTCCCACCTAGAGAGCACGTCGCAGCCAGAGGCGGGCCACACAATTTATATTTTTTTTGCATGCAATTTTTGTGAGACAGATGAGGAAGGAAAGGGGGGGGGGGGGGGGGGGGGTAAATTTTGACCAAATGACAACTTTTTCATTGCCACTGGGTTTAACGTGTGCTAAGTGCATGGGCACATGGGACCTCAGTTTTTCGTCTCATCCAAAAGACTCCACGTTCAGACCCCTCTGTTTTGTTTCTTCCACAAGCGACTAACCCAGGTTCAAACTCGGGTTTACTTGACGCAAGGCGAACGCGTTACCTCTGTGCCACTCTACACCTTAAATGTGCTCAAATGTGCTCATTCAATGACACAGATGAGTGACTCATCATGTGAACACATATTCCCATCTGATGGAAGGAGAGCAGTATTGTTTGATGTTATGTACTGGCTGTATGATCGTATTGCAATGCATTGCATACATATTGAACTCTTTATCATGTGAACACATATTCCCATCTGATGCAAAGAGAGCAGCGTTGTTTGATGTTATGTACTGGCTGTATGATCGTATTGCTATGCATTGCATACATATTGAACTCTTTATCATGTGAACACATATTCCCATCTGATGCAAAGAGAGCAGCGTTGTTTGATGTTATGTACTGGCTGCATGATCCTATTGCAATGCATTGCATACATATTGAACTCTTCATTGCAGAAATGATATAAAATGTTCAAACCTATATGCTTATAATACTGTGGAACCTCCCTTATAAGACCTTCAAAAATCATCCAAAATGAGGTCTTATAAGGGATGGGTCTTATAAGGGAGGTAATTTTAATACTTACAAAGAAGAGCAATGTCTCAGAGAAGTAGGTCTTATATGGGAGGGAGTCTTATAATGGGAGGTCTTGTAAGGGAGGTTCCACTGTAATAATAATAGTAATAATGGGCATTTCTAGCACTTAATCTTAAATAAACCCTAAGCGCTAGTTACAATTATAAATAAATTATCAATAAATTAATAAACCATCAATAGAAACAAATGAACGTCAGAAAATATGTTAAGCACAAGCACGTACACACGCACGCGCGCGCACACACAATAAATGCACACACACACACACAAACGCGTGCACGTACCCATGAGCGCATACACACATACACACAAACACACTTGCATGGAAGGGGCACAGTACTTTGAATGGAAACGAAGCAGACTATGATTTGAAGAGAGTAGTTTTGAGAGAAGACTCGACTGAAGAAAGGGAGTTGGCATTCCAAACACTCACACACAGAGAGAATCACAATCACAATATTTATTCGTCCAATATGGAAATGTGTGTGTGGTGGCGCGTAAAACGTTAAACAGTATGTAATAAAAGATCACAGCTCCAATATTAAAATATCAGATTCACGCAAAACTCAAGCACACACAGACAGCAGGCACCCCCGCTACACCCCCCTCCCCTCCTGACCCCCCTCATTCATATTGAGACAGACAGACAAACAGGCAAAGACTGAGTGGGAGAGAGAGAGAGGGTGGGGAGAAAGAGAGAGTGAGAGAGACAGGAATAACAAAAGATAGGAAGAGAGAGAGAGTGAGAGAGAGAAAGAACAAGAGAGGGTGAAAGAGAGAGAGAGATGACACAAACACACATACTCATAATAATCATTAAGTAAAGATGTAAGCATGCACACAAGACACGCAGACACACAGATGCACCCAACTCTCACACGTATACACGCACTAAATACATCAGGAGAGAGAGAGAGAGAGAGAGAGAGAGAGAAAACTATCGATAAGTGACTGACCATTTTAATAAAACTAACAAAAGAAGATTGAGTGACATAAACATGACTTTATATGACGTGAACAGATGTTAAGTGAAACGCTAAGATAGATCTCTTCATGAGTTCATCAAACACCTGATGCTACAATGTTACTTAACTCATTCAATTTTGCCTCTGTAGTGGTTTGTTGTGGGGAAACCAATCAGTGTAAAGAGTTCTTCTATGTAAAGTCTATATATGACTCTGTGCCAAAAGGTGGGCATGAAAAGTGGACATAGAGGGTAAAAAATGAAACTATTAATACCATTTAAATACATGCATATTTAGAAAGGATATAAATGAGGCAAAACATGTGCAAAGTGGCAGGACAATTTTTCAACCGATTTCTGAGAAAATAGTGATAATGTGGTGTCCTCCACCTGATGACAAACATCAATGATTACATCACAACCATGGTGTTATGTCACAGTATTTTCTCATAGCTCCAGCAAATCTTGTTGTGTTAAGTTGTTTTCATTGTTTGCTATTAGTCTGTGACATTTCCTGTTGAAATTTGTTGTTAGTATGATTATTATGGGTCTGTTGAGGTAACAAATGACCTTTGTCATCACTTTACATTTGAAAGTTGTATCAAATACACTAATTCTGTCTTTAAGTACTTAAGATGCCATAAAAAAACCAATTACAACTTAACTGAATATTTTCTACCAAACTATTAATTTATTCATGTCATTGTTTTTGTTTTATTACACAATGTGTGAAAAATGTATGACAAACATCAAAGTTACCTACATCATTTATTTTCCAGTTTCTGGCCAAAATGTCTATGAATAACTGTATTTTTGTCAACTACAGTAAGCAGAATGCTTTAAAGAAAATAATAACTTGCATGAATAAAGTTGTTTTTTTTAAACTGTTGAATTATTTATCATAATTCACTATTTACACCATAGGACATGTATGACGAACATCATAGTTACATTAATAACTTTCATTAATCACTATTTTTTCATTTATCTTTCTATGAAGGCTGCAAAGTGCTCTAAATGAATTACTAAACCCACTGAAGTGGTGTTTATTTGTTTATTAGATGGTTAGACCAATAAAACCAGCTAAATTTGATAATTAACATTTTCTTGATGACAAACATCAAGTCCAGTAAAATGATTACATTGAACATTTGGATTAGTGTAGAAGAAAAAAATGAACATGCTGGTGTTAAATAAGGGTAGAGGTCAACTTTATATGACAGTTTAATTGTAAAATAAAAGAGAGCAAGTTAAAAATATATATCTTGAGGATTTTATTGAGCATTATAGCTTAGGTATGACGGATGTCAAGTGTTACATCTAAGACAGAACCTTTAAGAGAAAGTGCAATATTATTTAAAATAATATATTTTGTAAAAATACTTTTATACTCCTATGATAAAGTAATATCTGCTCCAACAAAGCATGACATTTTCATGTATTTTGGATTTATATAAGTGAAAATTGTTGGGAAGTTTTATTTTGGTTGAATGATTACATCAAAAATGATGTTTGTCATCAACATTGGTTTAAGCCTAATAACTAACAGAACTTTCATTTTTGAATGTTACAATCTTTAGCGTTTACTAATGAGGTACTTTTGCATAACCTGTCCAAATTTCAAGTAATTTTACTGGAGTTTGTGTGTTCTAGCACTTGTTGAAATCATGACTATTTGCAATGTCCACTTTTGAAGACCAGATTTTGGGGCTGATTTGACATTCATTGTCACATAACTAAATAACTACTGATCTTACAAAGCTGATATTGTCTCTAGTGTCTTTTCAGACATTTGTCTGTATGTTTATAACATAAGCACAACAGTCAGAAGGTTATGTGACAATTTATTGAGAATGTAAGTACCTGACCCTCTCCGTGCTCACCTTTTGGCACAGAGTCATATATAAACAAGCGCGAAATCACAATAGTTTGTGGCACGCGGTCTATTTTTACCACTCCAATCATGAGTTACCTCCCCTGGTTTTTCAATAATTTTAATCTGTAAACCAGAATGTTATCTCTGCACCATTTCGTAACTTTTTATATCTTTTGGAAAACATTTAAAACTATGTATCCTACTTATGCTCATCAAAAGAAGCACCGCATACTCGTCGTGTCTGTTGTAGTGTCTGTATTACATATGTTTATTATTTTGTACGCTTTTAAAATACATCATTTTAAAGAGCGGCCAGAAGTGTAGCCTCGATTTGAAGTGCGACAATTTTGTCAAAATGTGCGACAATTTTGGACAGACAGACAGACCGACAGACCGACAAAGTGAGTTATAGGTTTGTGGCTTGAGCCACAAACAAAAAAGTCAGATCTACCACTTCCCTATGTCTAAACCTGAAGTAAAAACCTGTAATATTCCTTCATTTCTCCTTTTGTTTATGTATGTTTTATTTGTGTGTATGACTGGAGTGATTTGTGAGCTTTTTGAATAATTCAAAATCATTGCAATGCGAATGAGTTAATTTAAAGGTTGGGAGATAATTATAAAGAGAAGCCTAATGTTATACACATTCAAAAGGAATCCCCAGTATTTCAGACACCGTCTCTTCTCATTCCCATGTAAATTGTAAGTCTGACACAATTTTTTTCTTCTGAAAAAAGGACTGGCGTTGAAAGAGTTTTGTTGTTTCTTGTCATACCCTGGCTAAAAGACTCCAGGGATCATCCCAACAGCCGAAGCACTTGAACACTGTGGTACAAATGCACCAGCTAGGGATGAGAACATTACATGTGTGACCGTTTTTTTATTACCCCGCCGGCATGTGGGCAGGCACACTCCGACTTCGGGGGATGTTGGAGACTCGGATGATGTTATGCTAAGGAGCTTGACATGGCTAAACTTAAAGACACACTGACACACCACGATTAAGTCCCTTGTTTTTTTCTGGGTAGCTGTGACCCACATGCAAATGTCCCCAACTTCAATTTGAGGCTGCTTTTTAAAATGATGTTTCGGTTTGAATTTGGGGGCTTTTGTATGGGAGTGAGACCTGGTCAAAACAAGATTTATTTCCAGCTGTAAGAGGGAAAACACGTGAAACCCGTGATTTTGACACATGATCTGGTATGCAGAGCATAACATTTTGATGTAGCCTTGGTGTTCTAGCCTATGTCAGACCAGTTTACTCTACTTTTTTCGAGTAGTATTCTACTCAATTTGGACCTCTACTACTCTTCAAATTTGAAAACAATGCTCTAATTACTCATTTTCAGTGAACATTGTTTGATGGTTTAATGAATAAAACTACACATTTCGCACCAAAACTACTCATTTCAGCTGTCCAGAATAGTAGCTGCCCTCTCTGCTATCTGGCAGGCATAGTCAGAAACGACAGACTGACACACATTTAAGTCATGGGCTCTGAACTCCACTCAAAAAAAAAATTGGGCAGGCGCTGCACTTGTGGCGACGCGCTCTCCAGGGGAGAGCAGCCCAAGTTTCACAGAGATAAGTCTCTGTGACTAGTAGTGTATATATATACCAAATACAAAATACATAAATGGTCCATTTTGGAAATAGCAGGCCCATCAGCTATTTACTTCTTCTTCTTCTTCTTCTGTGGTGGTGGCCAGCTTCTTTTTATAGAAGTAAATGCAAGTAATAGAAGTAATTTTAGGGTGGAGTGCGTTTATAGTTCGGCTATTTTGGGGATTCTGTAAATATTCTAACAATATTGTGGCCTGGCTAACTATTCACCTGCTTACAGGATGAAGCTTTGTGTGTTATGGTGGGGGTGGGGGGGGTTGGCACACACCTTAGCAGGTGTTAAGGTCATCGTTTTGGCAAGGACTGCTCAGGGGATAAAAGATGATGGTTGTGTTAACCCCTTCACTGGCACAAGAAAACTCAGAAATTATTGATTTTCCTATTATTTCTTAAGTTTAGAACAAATCTGTTAGACTCAATCTGAGAAAATGGTCTAGAGATATATCTTTCCTGGCTTATCTAAAACCACAAAAAACATCAATATACAATACATTTTTTTTTACTTCATAAAAGTCAGAGCCCCATTAGATAGAGAGAGGGAGATAGAAAGAGAGAGAGAGAGAGAGGATACCTACAATATGATGCGATACAATACAATATTTTTTTTACTTCAGAAATGTCAGAGCCCCATTAGATAGAGAGAGGGAGATAGAAAGAGAGAGAGAGAGAGAGAGAGAGAGAGAGAGAGAGAGAGAGAGAGAGAGAGAGGAGACCTACAATATGATGCGATACAATACAATATTTTTTTTACTTCAGAAATGTCAGAGCCCCATTACTACGGGCATTAGATAGATGTAGAGAGAGTTGTTTAACCCTTTCACCGCCAATGTTGTATTATTGCACCACAATAATTTAGCACCCATGTTATAAAAACTCTTCAAATCAGGGTCTGTTATTCAAATGATACTGTGTTCCTAAACTTGGGTAGTAACTGAGTAAAAGGATTGACCCTATTCTAAGTGTGTCACAGAGAAATCCCACAATATTGCATTTGCAGACAAAATCTTTTCTGTAGCCAAGTAAGTTTAACAGACATTTGTGGCTCAAAGATGGCTGGTGGTGAAAGGGTTAAAGGGTTGCATACTGTTGTTACTACAAGGTTGATAACACTGTTGAATGTAATAATGCATACATAGACAGTTTGTAATATTAAGGGGCACCCTGACGGATGAGTTTTTGTAAGAAACATGCAGAGATCACCAGGAAAACACCCTTTTCAGAGATTGCAACACTCACTTTGCTCACTTTGCTCTGGTTTCCTAGAAATCAAGCCATTAAATCGGCGATTTTACCCAAAGAGAAGGCGTGTGCCGTCTCTTTTCTAATGGCTGCCTGCGTTTAGACCAAATCGTTTGCACGAAACTTTCGCACTGCAAGACTTTAAAAAAAAAAAAAATGTATACAGTTTAAAGGAGTTTTGCTCACAACAACGGAAATAGCTCCTTTTTTTTTTTTTACTGCACTACAAAAAAAGAAAACACTAATCAACCACAATGAGTGACTTCCACCCACCCCATCCAAAATGGCTTCTCTCTCCGGCATCTCCTCCAAGGAGGAATCGCCGTTTTGACGGTTTGATTTCTAGGAAACCAGAGCAAAGTGAGTGTTCCGATCCTTGAAAAGGCTGTCTTCCTGGTGATCTCGACGTGTTTCTTGCAAAAACTAATCCGTCAGGGTCCACCTTTAAGGCAAAGCATTAGCGATGAAGGTCAAATTTTGGCCAGGGACTGCTGATTTAAAACATGAAGGTCATGTAAATAATGGTTCATTTTGGAGGGGGGGGGGGGGGATCTTATTTTTGTTGTTGTTGTTGTGATTATTAGAAGACTGGGAGGATGGGTGTGGGCTCAGCTGAGAGAGATAATGATAATGAACCTTTATTTTGCAACGGTAAAAGTATAATGACATAGAGTGGCCATTTTTCATACTTGCCGTTAACACAAACAAACAAAGGGATACAAAATTAAAGCGAACTAAAACTAATAAAATATGGTCTTAACCCTTTCACCACCAAAGTCGCATTTTAGCACCACAGTGATTTAACACCAATGTCACTAAAACTAAAAGGCATCAAATTGGGGTCTATTACCCAAATACCATATTGTCTTAGTTTTGGGAAGTAAGGATAGACCTTATTTTATATGTCACAGAAGAATCCCCAATACATGTACTGCAGATAGATTTGTTCTCTACCCAGGTAAATTTAATGGAAATGTTTGGCTGAAATATGGCTGGCGGTGAAAGGGTTATAAAACACATCATCAATTGAAAATGCATTAATAGACAAAATGAAGAAAAAAGTGGAAAGAGAGAGAGAGAGAGAGAGAGATTTTTGTAACTGTTACATAGCAACGTACACTTGTTTCATGATTGATAACACTGACAAGTACAAATTGACTTGTGACATTGATAAGAAAAATACTACGATGAAATGACTGATGGTGTTGCACTGTGACTGTTACAGCGCCATGACTCTGTGGGGAGGTGGATGAAGTGTTACACGCGGTTACAGTTGTTACATGGCCCAGGTGAGTCTGTCTTCTGTTTGTCTGTCTGTCTTTGTATGGTTAGATCTTAGATCCAGCCCCTAAATTCTCTGCAATATTTTCATGCAAGTTTCGCCTAAACTCGGTCGGGTAAGGGATAGGGTTAGAATCAGTTTAGGAATACAGTGGAACCTCCCTTATAAGACCTCCCATTATAAGACTCCCTCCCACATAAGACCTACTTCTGTGAGACATTGCCCTTCTTTGTAAGTATTAAAATTACCTCCCTTATAAGACCCCTCCCCTATAAGACCTCATTTTGGATGATTTTTGAAGGTCTTATAAGGGAGGTTCCACTGTACTTACATCACAGAAAAATAATGAAAAACATAAAATAATCAACAAAGAAAAACGAACTGAAAGCCTTTGGCCGTGTACACACATAAGCGGATATTCCACGCGGAAACCCGTGCGCAATCCATAAGTAAGTGGAACAAAGAAGGGGAAAGATTTGCGCACGTGTCCGAATTTCCACTATATGCGTAAACTTTTATCCTTCTTTTTTTCCACTTATTTAGGGGGTTCCGTAGTACGGAACTTACGCGTCTAATGTGAACCCGGCCTATTTCGTTCCATGATCGCCGTGTCCACCGCTACAAAGTCAGCTAAATTAGTGTCGTAAACGGTGCCGAAAGGAAGACAAATGGCTGGCTTAGCATTCACGCTGTTGTTTTGAGCTGCTGTTTTTAAGGTTAACCCTTTCACCGCCAGCCATATTTCAGCCAAAAATTTCCATTAATTTTACCTGGGTAGAGAGCAAAACCCATCTGCAGTATTGGGGATTCTTCTGTGACATAATTATGTGTAACATAGGGTCTATCCTTACTTCCCAAAACTAAGACAATAGCAGACCTGTTTACTCTACTCTTTTCAAGTAGTATTCTACTCAATTTGGACTTCTATTACTCTTCAGAATTGAAAATAATGCTCTAATTACTCGTTTTTAGTGAACATTGTTTGATGGTTTAATGAAGAGGACTACTCAGTTCACACCAAAACTACTCATTTCAGCTATCCAGACTACTCAAACATGTGTAGGGGGTAAACAGGTCTGCAATAGGGTCTTTGGGTAATAGACCCCAATTTAATGCCTTTTAGTAACAACAGTAAAGTCACTGTGGTGCTAAAATGCGACTTTGGCGGTGAAAGGGTTAAAGTTAATTCATAAACCCTCCCATTTGATGAAAATAGCTCAAAACTAATTCTAACCCTATCCCTTGTATTGCCTGAGTCTAGGCGAAACTTGCATGAAAATCTCATAGAGGATTTAGGGGCGATTTAACCTCTTCGATCTTCTGTAACTTGTCTGTCTGTCTGTCTGTCTATCGTTTTTTGTGGGTAGATCGATCTATGCCTTTTGATTGGGCCACTTTACATTTAAGCTTCGTTTATCAACAAGTGAATGGCACTAGCAGTAGACACATACACTAACACTTACACTGTATACGCACTCACACATTTACTTACACACACACACACATGCACACACACACATACACACACACACACACACACACACACACACACACACATACACACACACACACACACATAATGTTGTAAACAGAACTGCCCCAAAGAAAATTATAAGCTCTTTTAAAAATAAATAAAAATCGACACACTCACATGTTGTCTTTTCCTAAGCCCCGAAACGATCTATTCAAATCCAGCTTGACATACTCTGGAGGAAACACATGGAACAACTTGCTCTTGCTAGCATTCTTGAAATGATGTCCATCTACATCTGCTTTTAAAAGGACTTTAAAGAAGTAGTCCCAGCGATAGCCTTTGTAAAAACAGAAGTAGGTTGTTTTTATATATATATTAAGTTTTTCAACGGATTTTAAATCTTTAATATGTCCTTGTTTCAAATCTGTTGGAGGCCAAGTTGAAAATAGTGGGCAACTTTCAGTAGAACGTGATCTTTGTATGTGCCATGGCTTGTTTTCACATTCGCCTCCATAGCCTAAATTTAGCTCATAAGGACAATGACGTCACTTGGATAAGGCCAAAGATATGACGCGCAGGGGTACCTGGTATATAAAAACTAAAACTCAAGTTCAAACTCTTTTATTATGTCGTAAAATCATCTTAAAAATGATGGGCACAAGAACAATAAATAAATACAACGAAATGAAATATACTTAAACTAAGTTAAAGGTAAATTGAAGTAAAAGTAGCAATGTTAGCTTAGCACGCTTTGCAACCAAAGAAACCCGTGAGAAATGGACTCACCCTTGCGGGAAAGACCCACAGGAAGTTTACCTTTTATTTAACCTTAGCAACATGTGTGTTCTGATTAACAATACTGCATCTCTCTTGAACTAAAATCACAAGGTAACCAAGATTAAACCACTGTGTGAGTGAATGAAAGCAGAGTAGATGTTGAAAAATGAACCTGAATGACTGAGGAAGCGAAGAGTAAGGCCTACTTGTCCAGTAAATAGATCTAGGCTTGATTCGATGCGCTCGCACTTCCGTGTGTGTGTGTGTTTGCGCGTGCGGGTGGGTGGGTGGGTGCGTGCGTGCGTGTGCGCTGTATGTGTGCGGGAGGGGGGGTGGGGTGTATGTTTGAAATCTAAATATATATACTGACCACCACAAACTTACAATACTATGTGACTAACGCAAATGAGAAATTAAGAATATAATTGAAGTAATGCAAAATAAACGTGTGTGTGTGTGAGAGAGAGAGAGAGAGAGAGAGAGAGAGAGAGCGTGTTTGTGTTTATAAAACCAGTAAATAATACTAGATCACTCCAAAAATGACAAAAACATTTTTGCCAAATTAACTAATCCAACATATATATCTGGTGTGTGTGTCTGTGTCTCTGTGCGCGCGCACGCGTGCGTGCGTGCATGCTTGAGAGAGAGAGACAGACAGACAGACAGACAGAAAAAGAGAGAGACTTCAGACTTCAGGTACTTTAGTTTACATACAATATAAGAATTTAGGCTAGGCCTGTTCTTCCATTCTGACCTTTGTAACGTGTGTTTGTGTGCGCGCACGCGTGTGTGCGTGTATGTGTGTGTGTGTGTGAGAGAGAGAGAGAAAGAGAGAGGGAGAGGGATCGTGTTAGTGTTTATAGAACTGATAAATAATACTCCACAAATGACAAAAAAATATTTGCCAAATCAATCTAATAC
>CM065706.1:9530430-9535430 GCA_017654935.2 Phymorhynchus buccinoides
CTAACATCAGCCTTCTTTATTCCACGTGTGATAGTACCTTCTGGCTTTCACCCTGACGAGTCTGAAGCTTTTGGTAGCGATTCAAGATCGCTACTCAGGTTCTATGAATACCCCCATTTGGCAAGCCAGACACCCTCAAAAAATGTTTTGTCTGTCCCCAAACGTTTCTGTTGAATGATTGAGATGCATTCTCAACTGCGGAAAGGAAATTAGCATATTACATAATGAAGATATTGAAGGAAATTGGCATACAGTGGAACCTCCCTTATAAGACCTTAAAAAATCATCCAAAATGAGGTCTGATAAGGGAGGGGTCTTTAAGGGAGGTGATTTTAACACTTGCAAAGAAGGGCAATGTCTCAGAGAAGCAGGTCTTGTATGTGAGGGGGTCTTATAGTGGGAGGTCTTATAAGGGAGGTTCCACTGTATTACTAAAAAGGCGCCTCAAGCTATTCAACCAAGTTTGATTTTTAAACAAAATGGTTGTGGCCTTTCCACAGTTTTCCTTTCTTTTGACAGAGTGAGTAGAAATCGCAAATTATGCAAATTTTGGTCGGATGAAACCCTTCCAACCAGGTCTGAATTGGCGGCTGCGCCATCTACTTCCAACTCACTTCAGGCAGTTGTGGGAATGTAGCCAATGCTTGCTTGTTAGTGAAGACGGCACACGGCCTCGAGTAGGTGAATAGAGTTCACGACTGAATTTTCTTCCAACTAAAATAAGTTTGGATAGTGTGAGGAGGCGGCGGCTTTGATGGAGGGCCAGAAACTTTTGGATTGCGTCAATATATAAGACTTGAATAAATAAAAACGATACCGCCGTAGCTAAGACAGCAAATTTATTTTAAAAACCTTTGACGAGCCAAAACAGTTGGCCAACTGACAAACACAGCAAGCGTTCACACATCCCCACAAGAATAGAAGTTAGTTATTAAAGTTAGGAATTTCCAAGTTTTGGGGGAAGAAAAACAAATAAAGAAAAAAGGGAAACGCACATGTACACACCCCCCCATGCACTGCGTGCACACGCACACCCAGTCACACACACACACCACGCACAACACACGCACCGCGCGCGCGCACGCACACACACACACGCACACGCACACACACACACACACACACACACACACTGCGTCAATATTTAAATTATCATGACATTCGTGACAGACTTTCCTATTTTAGAAAAATGCCTTAAATCATTGGATGACATGAGCCTGTAGTAGGGGCCAACAGTAACACGAGAGCTGTGCAATAAATGATTTTCTACAGTAATGGAATATCATGGTACAGCTTAGTCATTCGTGGAACACTATGATCTTCAAACTAGGGGGGCATAATTGCACTGGCTCAGTTAGCGCTGAAGCTAAACGGATTGGTTGGCCTTTGGGGACCTTCCGCAATGCCGACTGTCCTCAAATTCCTTCAGGCCGAGAGAGTGGGGATGTACCCTGGGCAAGGCATCTCCACTGTAGACAAATTCTAGCCCCATTATCCAGAATGAATATTCTGCTATCTGAAAGTCGTGGTCTTCTTCTTCTTCTTCTTCTTCTTCTTCTTCTTCTTCGATCGCTCAGACAGTTTCCTGTCAATTATGAGCGCAGATGCGTCATGCTGCTGGTTATGCGCCGAAGTAAGGGATAATTAGGCCCAGCATGTCAGACTTCGGCTGGAGGAAATGTTTTTTAAAAGTCTTGAAAAAATTTTTAAAAGGCAGGAGAATGGACCCAGTAAGGCAGAAAGATAGTAGATGACGGCAAGCAACTTGCAGTGTCAAAGAGTGTGACAGATTCTTCTTCTGCGTTCCCAGGCCATAATGGGTAAGGTACATATGTGTCCAGTTTTCAGTTTTCACTGGTCTCCCCGCTGCGTACAGCCGACACATTCCGATTTCGGAGAAGCTCAAAGGAGAAAAATTATTTGGAACATGTTTTTTTTTATAAAGGCAGGAGAATGGGCCAATAAGTCAGAAAGATAGATGACACAAAGCAAAGGAAAAAGGCAGAGTCAAAGAGAGTGGCAGATTAGAGGAAGTTACAAGCACAGAGCTTCTAGAAGGTGGGCGAACTGTTTTTATGAAAGACCCCCCGGTATCCCCACAGGGAGGTGTGACAGATTAGAGGAAGTTACAAGCACAGAACTTCCAGAAGGTGGAGGAAGTATTTATACAAAAGCCCCCCCCCCCCCCCCCCCCTCTCCCAGTATCCCCATGGTGGGGGGGGGGGGGAGTCGTGGTCAGACACAACTCATTACTGGCTGACATGTCGTTAGTATTCAACGTTTACGCCCCATGAAAGGTCTATAATTAGTGAGCCATCAAGTACTTAAGTTCCTTCAATGCTTTGGGGTACATTAGATAGTCAAGTTTTCGACCCTTAACCCTTTCGCCGCGAACAATTTTTGGTAAAGGTCAAGATGTGCCCCCCCCCCCTACCTATCTCGGTTAATTCTATTTTTCCGTTATTGCCTTTCTTACCATACATAAAGCTGTTTTAGCTAATAACCTTTTTGGAATACTAACCCTAGCCCTAACCCTAGCCCTAAGCCTAACCCTACCCCCCACCCTATAAGACGGAAAAACGCAACGAACCACAACTGTGACAAATCGCGGTGTACTGCAGTACATAGTGGGGGGTAGGGTTAGGTTTAGGGATAGGGTTAGTATTCCAAAAAGGTTATTAGCTGAAAATGTTCCTAAAATACAGCTTTATGTATGGTAAGAAAGGCAAAAACAGAAAAATAGAATTAACCGAGAAATGCAGGGGGGGTGGCACATCTTTACCTTTACCCAATTTTTTTAGCCCAAAAAATAACATAGTTAACTGGGAGGAGAAAAAAAAATTATCTGCAATATTGGGAATTCCTCTGTGACATGTCTAGCATTAGGCCAATCCTTACCTCCCAAAATGAAGAAAATGGGGTCTTTGGATAACAGGCCCTGATTTGATGCCTTTTAGTGACATGGGTGTTAAACCATTGTGGTGCATAATTGCGACATTGGTGGTGAAAGGGTTAAAACGGCTTGAGTTATCTCTGGTTGACACTAGCCTGTAGTAGGGGCCAGTAGTAACATGAGAGCTCGATACCCTGTCTGTCTGTCTGTTTATGTACCATGTGTATGTGTGTGTGTCAAAGTCAAAGTCAATTTGTAGTCCCCGAGCCTTAGGTTCAGGACCTATCTTTTTGGTCTGGTCTCTCCGGCGTGCCGGCTATTTGTCCGTTTTTCTAAAAAACTATTCAGTCTATCATCATCAAATTCGGTATACTAGTTTGCCAAGATGCAAGCTATCCACTGATGTATTTAGTTTTACATTAAGTTCAAGGTCGCGCCAGTTACGGGGTTCAAACCCCGAAACACATAATCGCTAATATCTCGCGAAGTTTTGCATGTATTTCAATGCAGTTTTTTTTTTCACAACATTTCTTGATGAATGGTCTATAACACGGTTGTCATGAATTTTTCTGTGCGCACGTGTGCGCATGATCGCGCACGCTCAAATCACGGGTCCAAACCCCAAGGCTATATATAAAAATCGATTCAGTTTTGATGCGTTTTTATGTAGTTACGTGTTTTTATGTATGTGTACAGCTGACACATTCTGATTTCGGAGTAGCTCGGCGATGCTGCGAGGGGACTTTGCAGCCGCTTGGTGTTGCACTTGTTTTATTTTCAGATGGTACATTGAATAAGCAATAATGTGTTTTTTTATAGCCATCTATAACACAAAGAAATAATGCTGTATGTCAACAGATTATTTTCTTGTTGCCTGTCTGTCATTTCCAGCAGTGACTGCCAGGTAGCAGAGGGGGCAGATACTATTCTGGCTGGCTGGGCTAGAATTACTATTAGTTTATAGTGGAGATGCCTTGCCCAGGGTACATCCCCACTCTCTCGGCCAAAGGGATTTGAGGACAAGAGTTGGCGTTGGGGAAGGTCCCCCAAAAAGGCCAACCAACCCCCTTGGCTGCAGCACCAGAGCCGGTGCCAAGGGCCCCATCGTTCGAGAGTCATAGTCTTCCACGAAAGACTAAGCTGTAGCATGATATTCCAGCACTGTAGAATATCGTTTATAGTACAGCTCTCATTTACTATTGGCCCTTTCTACAGGCCAATGTCAACCAGTGATTCTTCTTCTTCTTCGATCGCTCAGTCAATTTCCTGTCAATTATGAGCGCAGATGCGTCATGCTGCCGTTATGCGCCTAAATAAGAAATAGTTAGGCCCAGCAAGTCCGACTTCAAGCTGGAGGAAATGTTTTTGAAAGTGTTTCATGAAAAAAGGCAGAGAGAATGGACCTGGTAAAGGCAGAAAGATAGTAGATGACAGTAAGCAAAGGGAAAAGGCAGAGTGAAAGAGAGTGACAGATTATCAGATTATCTAGAGGAAGTTACAAGCACAGAACTTCCAGAAGGTGGGGGAACTATTATACAAAAGACCCCCCGGTATCCCCACGGGGGGCAACCAGTGATAAAAACCATTTGAGTGAAGGGCCAGGGGGTCTTTTGTGCAAAAATAGTTCCCCAACCTTCTGGAAGTTCTGTGCTTGCAGCTTCCTCGAGTCTGTCACTCTCTTTGACTCTGCCTTTTCCTTTTCAGGCTTTGGTTACTGTCATCTGCTATCTTTCTACCTTACTGGGCCTGTATTCACGTTGAGATATTAAATCCTATAGGACATTGGAAGAGCTTCTAAGTTAGCATCATGCTAAGTCTCATGCTATCTCAACGTGAATACAGGCCCTGGTCCATTCTCCTGCCTTTTTTCTCTATATAAATTCAAATTCTTACTAAGATTTCTTCAGCTGAAGTCGGACATACTGGGCCTTAGTTAGGCGCATAACGCCAGCACGACGCATCTACGCTCATATGACAGGAAACTGAGCGAATGAAGAATAAGAATTGTGAAGGTCCTTATAGTCGTGAAACTGCGTGAAAGCTCTATGCCTTTTTTCTATCAATTTAAATTCTTACAAAGATTTCTTCAGCCAAAGTCGGACATGCT
>CM065706.1:9540430-9550430 GCA_017654935.2 Phymorhynchus buccinoides
GTTTAAGCAGTGTTAATGAAGAAGGAAAGAGAGAGAGAGAGAGAGAGGTGGGGGGGGGGAAGTTAGGAGATGAGAGTCTTCTTCTTCTTCTTCTTCTGCGTTCCCAGGCCATATGGCCACAATGGGTAAGGTACGTATGTGTCCGGTTTTCAGTCTTCACTGGTCTCCCTGCTGCATACATTCTGATTTTGGAGGAGCTCAAAGGAGGATAACTATTTGAAATATTTTTGTTGAAAAAAGGCAGGAGAATGGGCCAATAAATCAGAAAGATAGATGATAGAAAGCAAAGGGAAAAGGCAGAGTCAAAGAGAGTGGCAGATTAGAGGAAGTTACAAGCACAGAACTTCCAGAAGGTGGTGGACTATTTTTTACGAAATACCCCCCCCCCCCCCCCCCCCCCCCCCCCCCCCCCCCCCCCCCCCCCCCCCCCCCCCCCCCCCCCCCCCCCCCCCCCCCCCTATTCCCACGGGGAGAGACTTGTGGAGGGGGCGGGGGGCGTCCAGCTCCCCATTTGGAGGCACGAGGCATCCACCCACTGCCCCCAGAAGATGAGAGTTCGCTGAAGGGAATTGATGGTTGTGTGTGTGAGTGTGTGTGTCAGGGGGGGGGGTGAAAGATGAAGGATCAAGTGAAAGAGATGCTTGAGCCTGAGACTGATGACACTTGATTTGAAGAGGCTTCTGCGAGGTCGAACTCGCTCCGCAGGTAAAAAAAGGAGTTTTCACAGGCTTTTGAAGCAGTGCGCTGTATTGACCTAACAACTGACGCTCAGTTTTATGTTTGCTTGCAAGGTATGGGGCCAATAGACGATTTTCGGCAAAAAAATAGGGAAGAGAGCTCTTCAAGAAAATTAGAGTTGTTTACCTCCATTACTCGATCAAATACCATACCAACAATGCAACAATGGCGTCGAAGCTTGAAACTGCAGGATGCCAGTCAGCGACTTGCAAACATTTTTTTTTAGAAAAATAAGGGGTGGCCAGTTGCTACAAAGTGATAGAACTTGCAAACTGTGACGTCAAAATATAAATAACATCAAATTTAGAATGACGCACTGCCGCTCTACATGCTGTGTGTCTCCTCAAACGCACTAAGCGAGAGCTGGGGATCTACATGAAGGTAGAGTAACTTCCCCGGTTTGACCGATTGAATTAGGCGAGATCACTCCCACACACCATGAAATTACTCCCCTTAATTATTTCCTATTAGTTGAAGATACATATAGCAATCGGGAGGACTCGGTGCTTGGGTATTGGTGACTGGGGAAACGGAGAGAGATTTTAAAGCGTGTGTGGCCTGCAATGGTATTAGGTATTAGGTACTTTATAGTCACAGAGGTGTCTCTGTGAAATTCGGGTTGCTCCCACCTGGAGAGCACATCGCAGCCAGAGGCGCGCCACCCATTTTTTTATTAATTTTTTTTTTGCATGCGATTTTTGTCACTGATGAGGGGGTGGGGGTGGGTAAATTTTGACCAAATGACAACTTTTTCGTTGCCACTGGGCTTAACGTATGCTAAGTGCATGGGCACACGGGACCTCAGTTTATCGTCTCATCCTAAAGACTCCACGTTCAGACCGTTAAGGCCTAGTGCAGAATGAGAGGAAAAAATCCCCTGTACCCAGATTCGAACTCGGGTTTACTTGACACGAAGCGAACGCGATACCACTGTGCCGCTCTACACCTGGCAAACTGCATAGACTTGGCTTGTTCGGAAACTGCTTAAATTGGTTGCTGTTTGGAACATTGCAGCATTGCAGGTTGTTGTTATTGTTGTTGTTTTAAGCAATTTGACGTTGCCGATTGTGATGATCATGATGATGATGTTTATTAATAAGGATTGATTTGATGATGATAATGATTGTTGGATGAATTATGTACTGAAAGTAATTATACGTATAACACATATTAATCTTTTGTTCATAATTGTGTTCTCTCTTTTTATATAGCTTGTTTCCTAGAAACAATTATTGTTTTGTACTTTTTTTTTTTCTTTTTTTTTTAATTGTGTTTGTTTTGATCTTACATGCCGGTATTTGTTTGATTCACAGCAGACCATCCACCTTGCTACACTAACATGTTGCTGTTGTCTTACCCTGGCTTAAAGACTCCAGGGATCATCCCAAAGGCCGAAGCACTTGAACACTATATAAGGCTGTGTCAGACCAATTGGCATAAGCTAGAACACCAAGGCTACATCAAAATGTTATTATGTTCTGCATATTTATGCGGGGGATTGTCTTTTAGCCATGGCAAGCTCCTAGCATAACATCATCAGTCCAAAATCCTCCGAAGTCGGAGTGTGGCTGCCCACGTGGCGGGGTAATCAAAAACAGTCACACACTGTAATGTTCTCATCCCTAGCTGGTGCATTTTGTACCATAGTGTTCAAGTGCTTCGGTTCTTGGGGTGATCCCCCAGAGTCCTTTAACCCCTTGACTGCCACCATGTACTGACCTGATGACATCACTGATGATGTCGTCAGATGAAGAGGAAGAACCCTGATAATATGCTGGCTTTTGCTCTAACATAGTCAAGAGAGTAATATCCCCAGACCATTTTGCCAGATTGGCTCGATCAGTTGTCTTTCGCATGGCATGATTTGCCCAAGGATTTTTTTTTATAATTTTCTCTGGCAGTCAAAGGGTTGTCAGGGTGCGACAACAACAACAACAACAACAACATTATTAGTCATATTATGAGGCGCAGGGGTCTCAGTCTGGGGAAAAAATTAGTATCGCTTTATTGTCCATAAAATAGGGGGGTATTTTTTTCTATGTCTGTCATTACCTTAACCCTTTCACCGCCAACGTCACATTTTAGCACCACAATGATTTAACACCCATGTGACTAGACAGCATCGAATTAGTGTAGAGTGGCACAGTGGTAGCGCGTTCGCTTCGTGTCAAGTAAACCCGAGTTCGAACCTGGGTACAGGGGGTTTTTCCTCTCTTTTTGCACTAGGCCTTGTGGTCTGAACGTGGAGTCTTTCGGATGAGACGATAAACCGAGGTCCCGTGTGCCCATGCACTTAGCACACGTTAATCCCAGTGGCAACGAAAAAGTTGTCATTTGGTCAAAATTTACCCCCCTCCCTTCCTTCCTCATCAGTCACGCAAACATAGCATGCAAAAAAAAGAGAAGAAAAAAAGGGTGGTGCGCCTCTCGCTGCGATGCGCTCTCCAGGTGGGAGCAACCCAAATTTCACAGAGACGCCTCTGTGACTATAATGTACCTAACCTAACCTATCAGGGTCTGTTATCCAAAGACCCTATTCTCTTAATTTTGGGAGCTAAGGATAGGCCTTACTTTAAATATGTTACAGAGGATTCCCTAATATTACAGACAGATTTTGTTTCTCTACCCAGGGCCTGTATTCACGTTGAGATAGCATGAGACTTAGCATCATGCTAACTTAGAGAAGCTCTTCCAAAAGTCCTATTAAATTCTATAGGACATTGGAAGAGCTTCTAAGTTAGCATCATGCTAAGTCTCATGCTATCTCAACGTGAATACAGGCCCAGGTTAAGTTTAATGGACATTTTTTTGCTGAAACATGGCTGGCGGTGAAAGGGTTAAGTTAAGGGCGCCTTTCCTGTTGGATGGAATCTACTGTAATTTCCTCTAATCAAGAGTTCTTCTGAATATGGCAGAAAATTGTGCTGGTTGCTGTGGAGACGAGAAAAGAAAAAGTAAGCTGGGCTAATGAAGAAGGAAGAGAGAAAATTGAGTTTTACGTCCTCTTGGTCTGAATCGGACACATATGGGACATTTGTAAATACAAATATGGTGGGAACAATACTGGAGGCAATGCCCGGAGGCAGTACGAAACCAGTAAAGTCCCGACTTTTTATTAATACAGATAGCTGTAGCGGTGACCACGCCTCGGTTAAACCTCATCGGCTATGGCACCGCTACAAGTAATTAGTATAAATGACTATTTTTGGAGAGAAGAAGGAAGAAGAAATGAAGAAAAGAAGGATTAGGAAGAAGAGTAACAGAGAAGAAGAGAGCAAAGAAAGATGTAGATAAGCGCTCTTTCATTATCGGTCTAATGTGAGCATTTTACTAGTGTATGTCCATGTGCAAAAACAGGTGTGGGGTCATTATGTGGTGTAAGACTGAAATGGATATACAGTGGAACCTCCCTTATAAGACCTTCAAAAATCATCCAAAATGAGGTCTTATAACTATAAGGGAGGGTTCTTATAAGGGAGGTAATTTTAATACTTAAAAAGAAGGGCAATGTCTCAGAGAAGTAGGTCTTATGTGGGAGGGAGTCTTATATGGGAGGTTCCACTGTATTGGCCTCTTTATTCTTTTTCTTCTGTCTGTGTAGTGTGTGTGTGCTCCTCTCGCTCTTTCTCTTCTCTCTCTTGCCTTTAGGTCTGTTTCTGCTGTATACCATTTATGTTATACGTGTGTGTTTGCTTTGCATTGTGGTTTTGTTTGAATGCTAATGTGTGTGTGCATTTTGATTTGATTTCTATCAAGATTCAGTGCCGTATATACCGTTTGTTGTTGTGTGTGTGTGTGTAGTGAGTGTGTGTTTGTGTTTTGAGAGCCTCAGAGAGAGAGAGAGAGAGTCTGTGTGTAAGTGTGTGTGTGTGCGTGTGCGCGCATTCGTGTGTGTGTTTGTGTGCGTATGTGTTTGTGTGTGTGTGCGCGTGCATGCGTGTGTGTGTGTGTTGTCGTTTTTGTTGTTACCATGTCCCGTTCATGTGATATACATTGTTTTTGTGAAGCGCCTAGAGCCCCCACATGAGAATAGGGAATTAACATTATTATTATTTTAATGAGTGAAGTATGTTTGTCTCCAGTTTTCAGATTTTGCTGATCTCCCTGCTGCATTCAGCCAACATATTCCGATTTCGAAGAAGATCAAGGCAGAAAATTATTTGGAAAGTTAAAAAGCAAAAACAAGGCAGAATGGGCTATTAATTCAGAAAAAAATAGTAGAAGATACTGTAGTAAGAAGAGGAAAAGGCAGAGTCAAGGAGAGTAACAGATTAGAGGAACCTGCTAGTTCAGAACTTCCAGATGATGGGAGAACTACTTGTACCGAAAGCCCCCCCCGGTATTCCGATGGGGAGATACTTTCATCTAAATCTCAGGCTTTTTTATTCAAATCTGCCCTGCTCTTTAGAATAGCAACTACTCGTCTGGAGTCAAATTATCATTCAAAAGATTAGTTATCAAGATAAAGCTGTAATATGATTTTCCACCTTTCCTTCTGCGTTCCCAGGCCATATGGCCATAATGGGTGAGATACGTGTGTGTCCGGTTTTCAGTTTTCACTGGTCTCCCCGCTGCGTACAGCCGACACATTCCGATTTCGGAGGATCTCAATGGAGAAAAAATATTTGTAAGATTTTTTTGAAAAAAGGCAGGAGAATGGGCGGGCAATAAGTCAGAAAGATAGCAGATGATAGAAAACAAAGGGAAAAGGCACAGTCAAAGAGAGTGACAGATTAGTGGAAGTTACAAACACAGAACTTCCAGAAGGTGGGGAACTATTTTTTTTACAAAAGACCCCCCCCCCCCCCCCCCCCCCCCCCCCCGGTATCCCCACGGGGAACCACCTTTCCTTCAAAACCACAGGCTTTTATTGAAAATCTGCCCTGCTCATGAGAATAGCACTTAACTCCTCTGCTATTATATATGGAGGTTGCGGTGGTGGGTCGATCCACACACGATTGACCCTCATTCGCATAATCATATCCAGGCTTTGATCAGCGTAACACAGTTTGACAAGTAACAGCAAGGAGATTAAGCGTATAATAATATGAACACCTACCTTTGCCGTTAGTCATTTGAGACGTAGATCCTCGAAAGGGACATTAAGTCGCTGGGATAGTTTCTCACAACAGGCTTGCAAAGTCAAAAATCTCATTTGGGGGGGGGGGGGGGGGGGGGGGGGGGGGGGGGGGGGGTCAATTGAGTTATGGGTATTTCAGTGTCTCTGACAACCTATCTTTTATATTTATAAAAGATAATCTTTAGCCCTGTCACTGGTTTAACCCCCATGTCAAAAAGGCATCACATTTATGCACCCCCATGAATGGTTTAAACATTTATGCACCATGTCACTAAAAAGGCATCAAATCAGGGCCTGTTATCCCCTTTTTAAATGACCCTATTTAACCCCCATGTTAACCCTTTCACTGCCAATGTTACATTTATGCACCACAATGGTTTTAACACCCATGTCACTAAAAAGGCATCAAAAAGGCCATCAGGGCCTGTTATCCAAAGACCCTATTCTATTAACCCTTTCACTGCCAATGTCACATTTATGCACCACAATGGTTTAACCCCCATAACACCCATGTCACTAAAAGGCATCAAATCAGGGCCTGTTATCCAAAGACCCTATTCTATTAACCCTTTCACTGCCAATGTCACATTTATGCACCACAATGGTTTAACACCCATGTCACTAAAAGGCATCAAATCAGGGCCTGTTATCCAAAGACCCTATTCTATTAACCCTTTCACCGCCAAAGTGCCATTTTAGCACCACAATGGTTTAACACCCATGTCACCAAAAGGCATCAAATCAGGGCCTGTTATCTGAAGACCCTATTTTCTTAATTTTGGGAGGTAAGGATAGGCCTAATGTTATACATGTCACAGAGGAATTCACAATATTGCAGATCATTTTTTTTTCTCTACCCAGTTAAGTTTAATGGTATCTTTTGTCTGAAAAATGGCTGGCGGCAAAAGGGTTAATACGGTCTCTAAATGGTCTTGTAAGTGTTTTAGAACGGAGTAAGTCAATGCATTTTCTACAGCTAGGCTAGACTTGAGACTGTTTTCTCGAAATGGCCGACGCTCATCCTACTAACTTTAAAGACCCCCCACGTCACATGTCACATTCCCTCTTATGCTTGGAAGATTTCTTAAGATTCCTTACTAGCTATAAGAGTGAAAACCGTGATTTTGACACGTGACGTGCGGGGTCTTTAAATGCTCATAACTCGGAAACGGAAAAAGAGACAAGAATGGTTCCTGTATCATTAGAAAAAGAATAGTCTGACGTTTTGAAATGTACCATTTTCTCAGAATGGTCAGTTTGACACTTCATGTCCCTTTCGTGGTGCTGGGTCACATATAGTTAAGCCCTTGGCAAAGAAAAGACCCTAAGGGATTAAAGTAAACTCCAAAAGCCAATCAGATCCCCTGCAGGGTTAAACGGTGCCTGGCTTATTAATCATGTTCTCTTCTATCGTGCTCCCTGAATGCTGTAAAAAAAAAAAATGGAGTACTTTGCCACCAGGATGAGGGTCTCTGGTGTGTTTGTCTGTCTGTCTTGTTTTTGCTAATATTAACCCTTTCGCTGCATTTTCGCACCACAATGATTTAGCACCCACATCACCAAAAAGGCATCAAGTCAGGGCCTGTTATCCAAAGACCTTATTTTCTGAATGTTGGGAGGAAAGGGTTACTAAGGCCTTCCTTTATACATGTCACAGAGGAATTCTCAATATTGCATTTTCCACCCTCTACCCAGGTAAGTTTAATGACAAATTTTTGTCTGAAAAATCGCTGGCAGCGAAAGGGTTAACCCTTTTTTTGTAACCCTCACCGCCAAAGTCGCATTTTAGCACCACAGTGATTTAACACCTATGTCACTAAAAAAGGCATCAAATTGGGGTCTATTATTCCAAAACCCTATTGTCTTAGTTTTGGGAAGTAAGAATAGACCTTATTTTATATATGCTGCAGTAGAATCCCCAATACTGCATATGGATTTTATTCTCTACCCAGGTAAATTTAGTGGGAATTCTTGCCTGAAATATGGCTGGCGGTGAAAGGGTTAACTGTGTTCTCTTTTTTCTGTGCTCCCTGATTTCTGTAAGAAAACCTGGAGTACTTTGCCAGCAGACTGAGGGTCTCGTGTATGCTTCTGTCTCTCTGTTTTTGTTACTAAAAAGTGCTTAAGGCTTCATCTTGTTCTCTTTGTGGCGGCTCCTTCATTGCTCTAAGAGCTAGAGTATTTGCCACCAACATGTTGGTTAAATGGCCGTTGGCTAAGTGTCCATTGGCGAAATATCCGTTGGGTAAGTGTCCGTTGGCTAAATGGCCGTTGGCTAAATGTCCTGGATTCATGCATGGCAGACACTCACATACCCAACAATCGGGCTACCGAGATATTGGCGAAATATCCGTTGGCTAAGTGTCCGTTGGCTAAATGGCCGTTGGCTAAATGTCCCGGATTCATGCATGGCAGACACTCACATACCCAACAATCGGGCTACCGAGATATTGGCAAAATATCCGTTGGCTAAGTGGCCGTTGGCTAAGTGGCCGTTGGCTAAATGTCCCGGATTCATGCATGGCAGACACTCACATACCCAACAATCGGGCTACCGAGATATTGGCAAAATATCCGTTGGCTAAGTGGCCGTTGGCTAAATGTCCCGGATTCATGCATGGCAGACACTCACATACCCAACAATCGGGCTACCGAGATATTGGCGAAATATCCGTTGGCTAAGTGTCCGTTGGCTAAATGGCCGTTGGCTAAATGTCCCGGATTCATGCATGGCAGACACTCAGTACTCACATACCTAACAATCGGGCTACCGAGATATTGGCGAAATATCCGTTGGCTAAGTGTTCATTGGCTAAATGGCCGTTGGCTAAATGTCCCGGATTCATGCATGGCAGACACTCACATACCCAACAATTGGGCTACCGAGAACAGATAATCACCCTTGCCCCCTTTATTTTCCCATTTCTTAAACGTTGGTGATTTAGTCCCAGTGGGTGGAATTAAGAGTTCAGGGAGGTCACCTTTCGGTGCGAATAGGAATTTCGTTTTCATTGAAAAGCACCCGGTGATCTTGAACCTTAAGTTACATTATGATAGCCAGCCGGTCAGTGTTCAAACTTCACTACAGTTGTGACGAAAGTGATGTGTTGGTGAACTACTTAGGCCTGTGGGAGGTGAAACACTATAAATGCAAGAATTCTTTTTGGGGTTAATTTGAAAAACTACCTTTACTTGTGGCGGTGCCATAGCCGATGAGGTTTAACCGAGGCGTGGTCACCGCTACAGCTATCTGTATTAATATAAAAAAATCGGGACTTTACTGGTTTCTTACTGCCTCCGGGCATTGCCTCCAGTATTGTTCCCACCATATTTGTATTTACAAATGTCCCATATGTGTCTGATTCAGACCAAGAGGACGTAAAACACCATTTTCGCTCGGTTAATTTGAAATTTAAATGAATTCGGTCAGTAGAATGATGACAGGCATCATAACTGTCAGAGGATCAGCTAATTTCAGAGGATTGAGAATTTCTGACCTCTTCTGTCAGAGTTTTTGCCTTTTTATTTAGAGATATCTTTTCTCTTAAATAGCATTTTATAGTGATTTCTCGCTGCATAAAGCCTTTTTGGTCATGTTGGGAATTGATTTCAGTGTTGTCCCTCTACAGTCTGGGGCCTTGATGGCCCTTTTACCGCAGTTTTCAGAGGATTGGACTTCAGACTATTCTGATGCCTGGTGATGGGATTCTAGATTTCAACACCCAATCGTTTCTGTTTCTGTTAGGGGCTAGCTGGGCTATGTGTTTGTTCATTTCCGTGGATCTGATTTTTTAGTCGTTTATTATTTACAGTGGATTCCTGCTAATTCAGACTGGGATAAACACAAAAAAGACTGGATAACTCACAATAATTTTGTGCTCCCAGTTTATTCTTTTTATCTCAAAATATTGGATATTTTAGACAAGACGAAATAAAATCAACAACGCCGTGTTAAAAGAGTAATATTTCAATTTATTATAAAATCTTTGTCCAGCTAAAACATTGGCCAACTGAATCATAATATGGGATATCTCAAAATAAAATTTCAGTCCCTCCAATTTTGACTTAAGCAATTTTTACTGTATTTATTTATTTATTTGTTTATCGGTTTGTTTATTTATTTATGTTTTATTTATTAATTGTTTTCATCCCTTTTTTGTTGTTGGAAGAATCAAGACTGAA
>CM065706.1:9555430-9597930 GCA_017654935.2 Phymorhynchus buccinoides
CTTAAGTAGTCCATCTTACCCTTTTAGAATCTTTGATTCTAGGGGAGTGTCACAGTGAAAGGGGGGGGGGGGGTGACGTAAATGTAGTTATCGTGATTTCGTTTCGGGTTGTTCTTTATGAAAAGTGCGTTGTTTTGTTGTTGTTTTTGCTCAGATTTTTAACTTCTTTGTGAAGCGCTTAGAGGAGAATAAGCGCTATATAAATTGTCATTATTATTATTATTTTTTGTTGTTATAGTTTCTTACTATATTGTCAGTCACATTACAAGGCACAGGGGTTTCTTACTATATTATCAGACACATTACAAGGCACAGGGGTTTCTTACTATATTATCAGACACATTATAAGGCACAGGGGTTTCTTACTATATTATCAGTCACATTACAAGGCACAGGGGTTTCTTACTATATTATCAGACACATTACAAGGCACAGGGGTTTCTTACTATATTATCAGTCACAGCACAGACTAAGGCACAGGGGTCTCAGTCTCAGTGGTGTAGAGTGGCACAGTGGTATCGCGTTCGCTTCGTGTCAAGTAAACCCGAGTTCGAACCTGGGTACAGGGGATTTTTTCCTCATTCTGCACTAGGCCTTAACGGTCTGAACATGGAGTCTTTCGGATGAGACGATAAACCGAGGTCCCGTGTGCCCATGCATTTAGCATACGCTAAACCCAGTGGCAACGAAAAAAAGTTGTCATTTGGTAAAAATGAATCCCCCCCCCCCCCCCCATCAGTGACAAAAATCGCATGCAACAAAAATAAAATAATAAAAATTGGGTGGCGCGCCTCTGGCTGCGACGCGCTCTCCAGGTAGGAGCAACCGAATTTCACAGAGACGCCTCTGTGACTATGAAGTACCTAATACTAATACTAATAATACTCTAGGGAAAAAGTATTACCTAATAGTCCGTAAAATATGGTATATAATTGCGTTGTTTTAAAGAAGCCTGCATGGATTATAGAAAGGCAACATGAATTTTTGGTAAAGGTAAAGATGTGCCCCCCCCCCCCTCCTCCTTTTCTCGGTTGTTTCCATTTTTCCGTTCTTGCCTTTCTTACTCCAGATTGAGTACTTCATCCTCTATCATTTATATAGCAAATGGTAGATTATCGTTTGCTATATTTCACACTAATTTTCATCCAAATGTTTACATAATGAAACACATGCATTCAATAATAGTAGAAGATAAAGGCAAGACGGAAAAACACAATGAACCAGGGCCTGTATTCACGTTGAGATAGCATGAGACTTAGCATGATGCTAACTTAGAAGCTCTTCCAATGTCCTATAGGATTTAATGCTAAGTCTCATGCTATCTCAACGTGAATACAGGCCCAGGACTGTGACAAATGCTGCGGTGTACTGCACTACATAGGGGGGATCCTATTAGATAATGGCTTTTATAATGACTGCGATTAATTATTGAACAAAGACAATTATCTGAAAAGGTTAATAAAATACAGCTTAGAAAGGCAAGTGTGAAAATGCGGGAAGAGCTAAGAAATGTAGAGAGGGGGGCACATCTTGACCTTTACCCAAAAGAACAAAAATTGGGTATTTTTTTGGTGGGTCAAAATCCCTGTTCCACTGGTGGGATGCTGTTTGTCCTCAGAAAACTTCAACAAACACTTAACTGTACATGTACATATGTGTGTGTGTGCTGTGATGTGCGCGCGTGTGTGTGTGTGTGTCTATTTCTGAATGTTTATGAGCCCTGTATGTGCCAATGTGTACTTTACATTTGATACGTTCCATTTTCCTGTCAAACTAGAAAGAAAGGGCGAGGAGGGCCGGGATTCGAGCCCGGTGTCACTCACGCTGCAGTCGCGCATTACGTTTGGCAGGCGAACGTCTTAACCACTCTGTCACAAAGTTTCTCCCTGAAGATTTTGTAGACACACCCGTTACTAAGTACCGTATTTCTATGCTTTTGCATAAGGCGCACACCCTCAAATTTTACCCAAACTTCAGATTTTGTTACTATATTTTCTTACTACTTCATCAGTCACATTATAAGGCGCAGGGGTCTGAGTCTTGGGGGGAAAAAGTATCGCCTTGTGATAGTCCAAAAATACGGTATACATACCTGTACCTTAACCTTTAACCTGCGTTTTTTTGGGTTTTTTACTCCAGCCTGTTGCAGGGACGGGGAAGGCTGCTGGGGATTCCGCGGGGTCGGGTCAAGGTCAAGGTCAGGGTCAAGCTCAGGCCATGGAGGGGCCGGGGTTGGACGAGTTCCTGCACACCAGCCGCACAGGGCGGCGAAACGCGGTGCCCGACATCGCGGAGGACGGACCTTCCAGTTCTTCCTCCCCCTCCTCCGCCGAGCTGTCTTCGGACATGGCGAAACTGTCCTGCGCTGGTGAGGACCGAACGAACGAACGAACGGATTTTTTTTAATTGTTGAAAAAGAATAAGCACAGCACAGTTTTGTTTTCATCTTCATTCTTGCCGACAACAATATAAGAAAATGAGAAAAGAAAAAAAAAATTCATCTCTATATATATACATGCACAGCCCGGAATATTATGTGAATATCAGTTATCAACAACCGCATGCACACGCACACACACACACATGCACACTTGTACACACACACACACACACACACACACACACACACACACACACACACACACACACACACACACACACACACACACACACACACACACATACACACACACGTACACACACACACACACACATTATTATTAGTGTTTATTATTTGATTTCTGTTTTGTTATGGACGGCTTGATGTAAAAAAGCATAATGTAATGCTTATTCGATGTCCATCTGGAAATAAAACTTTGACTTAGACTTGACACACACACACACAGAGACTACAATGTATCATACAATGTAGAGAGAGAGAGAGGGGGGAGAAAGAGTGTGTCAAGGAGAGAGAGAGAATAGGGAAGAAGGATACAGTGGAACGAGTGCCTTATAAGACCGTGAAAAAATCATGACAAAACGAGGCCTTAAATGGGAAGGAGTTGTGTAAGGGAGGTAATTTTAATACTGGCAAAGAAGGGCAATGTCTCGGAGAAGTAGGTCTTAACAAACCACTACAAAAGCAAAGTCAGAGGCAAATTTGTGGTCTAAGGGAGCGAAGTGAGTTTAGAAGTGACCAAGGTATAGTGTGCACACAGGTTTACTTCCCTTGAAGCAAATGCATCGATTTGACAGCTATCTATTAACCCTTTCATCACCACTGTCGCCTCTTGGCACCACAATGATTGAACACCCATGTCACTGAAAGGCATCAAATGAGGATCTGGTATCCAGTGACCTTATGTTCTTCATTTTGGGAGGTAAGGATGCCCTATTTTATGCACGTCACAGAGGAATCCCCAATATTGCAGACAAAATCTTTTCTCCACCTGGGTCTACATACAAGTTAAATGGTAAATTTTGTCTGAAGAATGGCTGGCGTTGAATGGGAGGGAGTTGTATAAGGGAGGTAATCTTAATACTTACAAAGAAGGGCGATGTCTCGGAGAAGTAGGTCTTAAAAGGGAGGGAGTCTTATTATGCTATAGTGGGGAGGTCTTGTAAGGGAGGTCCCACTGTACAGAGAGAAAGGCGGAGAAAAAGGTGAAAAAGAGGATCGTCACAGCAGAGACGAGGAATGAAAGAGAGTCGGAGAGTGGTGGAGAGAATAAGGGAGAAAGAATGTGTCACGGAGAGAGGAAGAGTAACAGGGAGAAAAAGTGGCGGAGAAAAAGGAGAAAAGAAGATCGTCACAGCAGAGACAAGGAATGAGAGTCGGAGAGCCTAAAAAATGTCTTTGGCGCCCCAAAGCATTGTTTGTTTGCTTCCAGAATTGATCAAGAAGCCATTTAATTTGGCTTATTTTCCGAAATCCGTGGTTCGATGATGTAGTTCTGTCAAGCAGGCGTCCTCGATTTGTCAAAAGTTACTTCCCCTCGTTATATTCGGGTCTTTTGGCTACACCGGTGCAACTTGAGTGAGCAGGATTGAAACTATGTACTACAGTGGTCAAAATCCACAACACATACGAATATCTTTTTATAATTGAAGGTAAAAAGGGTAAGTATAGATAACAGGCCTATTAGCACGCAGTAGCCGGTTAGGACATACCAAAATAATAACAGAAAATGAAAAGAAGAGAAAACATATAATGGGAATATAACTTAATGAGAATTAATTTTAGTGTTTGTGTGTATTCCATGTGTATGAGAGAGAGAGAGAGAGAGAGAGAGAGAGAGAGAGAGAGAGAGAGAGAGAGAGAAAACTTGAAAACTTAAACTTTATTTTCCAAGGATATAGATTTTAGGCAACGCCTATTCTTCCAATCTGTCCTTGATACATATATACTTAACACAAAAGACAAACATGGCAAGGCATACTATTACCATACAGAGCTGAATACAAAGGTAGCAAAGCAGTTGATATTAGAGAGAGAGAGAGAGAGAGAGAGAGGGGGGGGGGGCTACATAAGTCATAAAGAGGCCTGATCAATGTTTCAAATGGTATAAAAGTAGGACAACAACAAAATATGTTGACACAACATTCCATAGCCTACATGGGGGCTGCTGCAGCTCAGTGTGTGTGTATGTGTGTGTGTGTGTGTGTGTGTGGTGTATGTGTGTGTGTGCGTGTGTGTGTGTTTATGTGTTTGTGCACATGTTCATGTGTGTGTACATGTGTATCTTCATGTGATAGATAGATAGACAGATGAGAGAGAGAAGTCATAAATGAGGCCTAGCTTGATCAATGTTTGAAATAATAGGACAGTAGGACTCTAGGAGACAACAGCAAAGTGTGTTGACACAACATTCCATAGGCAGGGCCAGACCTAAGTTTTTAAGGGGTGGGGACATGCTTCCCCGGAAAAGTTTTAAATCCGAGAAGCAAAATAGTGCAATCTGGGCATGAAATAAAGGACGAATGCCATTACTGTTCATACCCCTATTGAAACATGTGTTGAACCATGAAGTACACGTCATGCTGCTTCCACACAGTGCTACAAAAGGGAACGACCATAACACATACAAATACTCGTGGCAATGTTATCATATTCCTCCTCAACTGACAAATCAAATATGTTGAACAAAATTTTAGGAAAAAGGGTGGGGGCTGTGTGTGTGTGCGTGTGTGTGTGTCTGTGTGTCAGTGAGTGTGTGCGTGTGTGTGTCTGTGAGTTTGTGTGTGTCTGTGAGTGTGTGTGTGCGCGCACATGCGTGTGTGTGTGTGCGTAAGATGATGCAAAATAATTGACCCTATGTAGATGTCTAGTGTCTACTACAGGTGGGCTCCAGGACACACTCAGGTTTCTTAACGACCTCCCCCCAGGACACAATTCTTAATGACACCCCTTGTCTTAATATATAAACTCCCAAAACAGCTGTGGTGTGTGTGTGCACGTGCGTGTGTCTGTGAGTTTGTGTGTCTGTGAGTGTGTGTGTGTGCGCGCGCATGCATGAATATGTGAGTGTGTGTGTGTGTGTGCATGCGTGCGCGCGCGGCATGTGTGTGTGCGTAAGATGATGCAAAATAATCGACCCTATGTAGGTGTCTAGTGTCTACTACAGGTGGGGGCCAGGACAACGACCTCCCCCCAGGACACAATTCTTAATGACACCCCTCAGCCCCTCTCTCTCTCTCTCCCATCTCGCTCCTCTCTCTCTCTCTCTCTCTCTCTCTCTCTCTCTCTCTCTCTCTCTCTCTCTCTCTCTCTCTCTCTCTCTCTCTCTCTCTCTCTCTCTCAAACCGTTTGATAGGATATATTATATTATTGACTAATTTTCCATGATATTGTTTCCCTTCTTTTTATTTTCTGATATATTTCACGTCTTAATTGGCTACTGCATGCTCATATCAGACCTGCCTACTGCTACGATTTGGCCGTAGCAGCTACGAAAAATAAGGCTTTGCTATGCCGCTGCATTTTATTTTTGCTTTAAGTATATAATGCCGTTCCTGGTTTTGTCTGTTTCTAAGAGCAGACGCCGTGTCACGCGCGATAACCTAGTCACTTCCGTTTATATCAAAGTGACTGCGCATGCATTCTTATTACTTTTCTCTGGAAAAAATCGCAGCAGTAGCGATTCGGGAGATGTTTCAAACGAAGAAAAACGAACCCAAACCAGAAAACGAAACTCATCTGGCACACCATCTTGTTCTAATAAAAAAAAACATCGGCCTGCCGCACAAGTTTTCAAAATAGCTTACACGGAAGAGTGGCCTTGCATCGTCAGAAGTCGACTCGGTGCGAACCATGCTCGCTGCAGTGCAACCTCTGCCATGCGGACTTCTCTGTGAATCATGGCGGTAGAGACGATTGTCGTCAACACGTTCAATCGGCGAAACATAGAAGCAGTGCATTTCGGCTCAGGAAGAGAACAAATCGATTGCCGTCGTTTGTGGATGCTACGAAAAAATTTGCCATGCTACTGAAAATTGATGGCTGGGCTACTGATTGGGAAAATACCAAGTAGGCAGGTCTGTCATATAACTATAGTTAGGGATGAGGGGAAAGTATGGGAAAGTTCCAAACTTATCCCTTTTAACATTATTTTTAAAAAAAATCATATTTGTATTTTACCCCCCACCCTGCCCCACCCCCCTGTTCCTACGCCACCGCTCTCTTCTTGACATTACTAGTGTATTCTTGGTGGTATATTAAAGAGGAGTTGGGTTGGAGATTAAAACAAGGATCGACTGCCTAATTTGTAAACTAGGCACTCTGCCAAACCCACAGATTAGACTGCCTATTCTACTGGTTTAAGGCTGCCTATTCTGTAGATTAGGCACGTCTGAAAAGTTAGTTTACAAGTTAGGCAGTGCTAGTGCCTGGTTCACAAACTAGGCATATTGGCTGCCTATTCTACAGACTAAGCAATTCTGTGAGTTAGGCACGACATATACAAACAGCATGGCGAAACAAAATTGTAACGTACGTGTGCACGCACGCGCGTGTGTGTATGTGCGTGCATGTGTGTGTACGCGCGCGCGTATGCGCAAGAGTGAATGTGCGTGCATGGTGTGTGTGAGAGAGTGTCTGAGCAATAGAGAGAAAGAAAGAAAATAGAGAACGTCTGTGTGTGTATGCGCGGCGTACCTATGCGTGGGCGTGAATGTGTGCACGAGTGTGCTTGCGCATGCGACTGTGTGTGTTGGGGGGATGTGGGTGCGTGCGTGCGTTCTGTGTGTGTCTGAAGGACAGTGAAGGATGCTTTTAGAAACAAGATGAAAATGCAGACTCTCTCATTTGGCCTACGAGATGTTTAGGGCCATGCTTTTTTTTTAAAACCCTTTCGCCGCTAAAATTGCATTTCTGCACCACACTGATTCACCACCCATATCACTAAAGGGCATGACATTAGGATCTGTTATCCAATTACCTTATGTTGTAATTTTGTTAGGAGATTGTAAAATGCCTTATTCAATACAAGATTCTAGAAACCAACTTTTCTTGACCCAGGTAAGTTTCACACAAACTGGACTGAAAATTGGCTGTCGGGGAAAGGGCTAAGGCTTTTGCTTCCTGCTCCGTGACTACTACTAGGGAAGTGTCATGTCATTGATGATGTCATGGCTTTTGATGTTATAGTCCTGGAATGCGACTTTTTAATTTAGACAAACCAATAAAGAAATGTGACATATGTCTCTTAGAAGCGATGTTTTGTAGGTGCTGACTGACCCAAGTACCCATCCTGACCCCCACCCACCCCACCCACCCCCGTTCCAAAGTAGGGGGTGGGCGTTTACAATGTACACACCCCTGTGTAAAAGTTTGCTCCAAAGTGGGAGGTGGTAATTTCTTCGGTAAGTTGGGGTGGGCGTTTAAACGAACATGGGCTTATACACGGTACTTTACAGTACTCAGCTATGTTGTCACATTGAATATAATGTCTTAGTTTATTTGAAACACTTCGCCCTATTTAACATGACATGTCAAAGTCACGGTCAAGCTTACTAAAAGTCACCAGTACAGCATCACCATACATACGTCATATTCATGACGTTATACCTAGGTCTAACATATTTCCTGATGAACCAACCTGACAAGATTTGGATCCTTAACTACGACAATGTAAGAGATACGGCTAAGATATGAAAATGGAATTTCCAAGATCAAATTTCAAGGTCAAGGTTATTCAAATATCGTCATTGATTGATTACAACATGTATCGTGTAAGCCAATAAACCAACTAGTCAGTGTTTAAAAAATGTGAATGTGAAGATGCGACAGGTATGACCAAGCAAGGAGTGAAACATTTCAAGGTCAAAGGTCAAGGTCACCTAGGTAAAAGTCATTCAAGGAGAAAAAAACAATTCCAGGTAATTTATCCCCGCTTAGAGTTGTAAGTGATTCTGACAAGTGGATCAAAACTTTGGGAAAGAAACACATTGACATTAAAGGTCAAGGTCAAAGTGACCTTGTTACTGGACAACATATAGCAGCATCCCATAATACCAATCTGGAAGCGAGTATGTTCAATATTTCAAGTCATATTTCATAGAAAGACAAACAACTCAAAAACAGTTGAATTTTAACAATTTTTATCAAACTTAACCTTATAACACCTATTGTCCTCTTTCACCACGGTAGCGGGTGATATTTGTTTTGATGGTATGGTGAGTAATAAAGCGCAACAGATGACATATAAAGTGGGTTTGTCTGTGGCACTTGTATTTAGCATGGCAAGAAAACGGTTTGACAGGTATAACTCATATTAAGACATCTAAATACTTTTTTTCACATAATAACTTGTCATAAAACATTTTTTTTACCAAATTTAATCTCACGCGATTTGTGAGACCGACATTGCTCTATTTGTACCAAAAAGAGTTTTTATTCAATGTGTGATAACTTTTCTGCAAACGGGGAAAATGACATCATGGTGAGACGCGAGTAATTTCCCCCAAAAGTGCCATTTAAAATGACGTCATACAACGGTTATTATTTTCTAGCTTTGCAACTAGTGAACAGGCATCAGAATTGTCAGAGGATTTCAGAGGTTTAAGAATTTCCGACAGAGGATTGGCTTCTCTTGTCAGAGGTTTTGCCTTTTCATTGAGTGTTATAAATAGCATTTTAAAGTGATTTATCACTATTTTCAGCCTTTTTGGTGGTGTTGGGAACTGATTTCAGTGTTGTCCCTCTTTAAGTCTGGGGCCTTGATGGCCCTTTTACCGCGGTTTTCAGAGGATTGGACTTCAGACCATTCTGATGCCTGAGTGAAATCGTGTTCAGAAAGGAAAGAAGTACCCCAACACTCATTTTCAGCTTTGTTGTTGATGCTTCAGTTTTTGAGTGCCAGTCCTCTTTCTGTCACTAATAGCGTAGACATACTCTTATATAGAAAAACTCCACACCGATTGGTTTCCCCACAACAAACCTCTACAAAAGCAAAGTCAGAAGCAAAATTGTGGTCTAAGGAAGTGAAGCAAGTTTAGAAGTGACCAAGGTATGGTGTGCACACAGGTTTACTTCCCTTGAAGCAAGCGCATCAATTTGACAGCTATCTATTAACCCTTTCATCACCACTGTCGCCTCTTGGCACCTCAATGATTGAACACCCATGTCACTGAAAGGCATCAAATGAGGGTCTGGTATCCAGTGACCTTATGTTCTTCATTTTGTAAGGTAAGGACAGGCTCTGTTTTATGCACGTCACAGAGGAATCCCCAATATTGCAGACAGAATCTTTTCTCTACCCAGATATGTTTAATGGACATTTTTTGCTGAAAAATGGCTGGCGGCGAAAGGGTTTTAAACACAGAATAGGAACGTTTAATTTGTTTCTGCTGCCTATTTGAGTGTAGAGTGGCACAGTGATAACACGTTCGCTTTGTGTCGAGTAAACCCGAGTTCGAACCTGGGTACAGGGGATTTTTCCTCTCACTTTGCACTAGGCCTTATGGTCTGAATGTGGAGTCTTTCGGATGAGACGATAAACCCGAGGTCCCATGTGCCCATGCACTTAGCACACGCTAAACCCAGTGGTAATGAAAAAGTTGTCATTTGGTCGAAATTTACCACCACCCCTTTCCTTCCTCATCAATCACAAAAAAATCGCATGCACAAATAAAAACATTTTAAATGGGTGGCGCGCCTCTGGCTGCGACGCGCTCTCCAGGTGTAGTGGAGCAACCCGAATTTCACTATAAATTGACTATAAAGTACCTAATACCTTAATACTACCTAATTTTGTGCAGAGGGAGGTGCTGCGGTTGAGTCCTCGAGCCAAGCCTCCTCCCAAGCCTCCGGCCAAGCCAGCAAGTCGCCGTCCTAGCCCTCGCTCCCCCTGTGTTCCTGTTTCCTGTTCCTGTTCCTGTTTCTACCGACCCGAGTTGGACGGGCCGAAAAGCTGAGACTGCGGATAGCACGATTACCCCAACAACCCCCCAACCCCCTTTTTTACCACCCTGCAGGCATCAGAATTGTCAGAGGATTAAGAATTTCTGAGGATTGGCTTCTCTTGTCAGAGAGGTTCTGAGTGTTATCCTTTGTGTTAAATAGTATTTTAAGGTGATTTGTCACTATATTGAGCCATTTTGGTCATGTTGGGAACTGATTTCAATGTTATCCCTCTATAGTCTGGGGCCTTGATGGCCCTTTTACCGCAGTTTTCAGAGGATTGGACTTCAGACTGTTCTGATGCCTGACCCTGAGACGCACACAGTCTGCATCAGGGAGTTGTCATGATTGATTGTTGGGGGGATTTGAACATAAGCCCAGTGATAAGGACTGGGAGTGTGTGCGGTATGTAGGGTAGGGTACGGTGGTACCACCAACAGTTGTGACTTAGGGGGTGGGTCGGCTCGGTGTGTCCAGTTTTGGTTGTTTTTTTTGCACACTACGAGACGTTTCGGGGCTCAAAACTTCTGCAGCTTTTTTTATATCATTATTGTTATGTTTTGATTTTATTTGATTTTCTGGTTGATTTTTTTTGTTTTAACTTGATTGTGTTGATCACTGCTTCTTGTTGTTGTTGTTGTTGTTGTCGTTGTTGTTGTTGTTGTTGTTGTTGTTGGGCAGCTGTAAGTTTAAGCTTTTTTTACGGCTTTTTTCTTAATGGCTGTTAGTTGTTAGTTGTTGTTCATTCGTTGTTGTTTGTTTGTTGTTCATTCGTTGTTTGTTTTTTTGTTTTTAGCTCTTCTACTACCAAGTATTACTTAGACTGTTTACTGTTGAGCACCAAGTAATTTTTCCAGCTGCATTGATTTTCGCACATACTCACTTTAAAAATTCATAAAAAATACTCACTCGAATCATCACTAAAATTCCCTGTGTCGATCTGCTGCTGCAGCACTTCAGCACTTTCGTTCAGGTTCTGCCACTTCTTCCACAGTAAATCCAGTGAATGCTTCGTCGTCACTGTCGCCATCTTGTAGAAGTTCACGTCAAAAGTCATCGTCAGTTTCCATCGTCGAAAACGCGATGAAAATCGATTGAAAATTGCAAAATTTAGCCTACAAATGCAGATGGCGGAAGATTGTGCTTTCCCTGAGCAAACTGCGCATGTCACGGAAGTAAAGGATGTGATGTCACTTCATATAAATAGCGCAAAGGGGGACACCGGGGTTTCCCTAGTATCTGGCGGTCAAACCCGCCCATGGCTAGCAACGGTAAACAGTAAACCGGGCGGTTCAACCTGCCGACGGCAGCAGAAGAGTTAAGATGTTGTGTCCGGGTTATGTTCAAAGATGTTGCTTGGTTGGAAGTTTCTGTGTGTGTGTGTATGTGTGTGTGTGTGGTGTGTGAATGTCTGTGGTGTGTGTGTGAGTGTGTGTAGTCTGTATGTGTGCTTGTGTGTGTAAATGTGTATAGGTTTTGAAAGATATGGAGGTAAATACCATCGTGTTTTAACTACGAATTCTTAAAAGGTGAAGCATGCCATTACTGCTTGAATACCGTTTCAGTGTTGAATGTTTGCACGCCCATAACGCCAAACACTTTCCGCCACCATCCAATGTCAGAATCCATGTATGTGTCACGGGTAAATTTTGAATCCGGGGAAATTCAAAATCTTCACAAGATTGGGAAAATTCAACATGGAGAGAGAGAGATATATAGAGAGGAAGAGAGAGACAGACAGAGAGAAAGAGAAAAAAATGAGATAGGACTTACAATGGGACATAAATAGGTCTAACGATTGAACGATGAATACAGGCAACTGTTCAAGTCTCCTCATCTCTATTTGTTCTCTCGATTGAACTCGGGTCCCATCGGCCATCCGCTCTCCAGAATTCTCCTCCCTCTCTCGCCATCCATCCCCTGCCAGCATCTGTCTCTCTCTCCTCTCTGTCTCTCTCTCTCTCTCTCTCTCTCTCTCTCTCTCTCTCTCTCTCTCTCTCTCTCTCTCTCTCTCTCTCTCTCTCTCTCTCTCTCTCTCTCTCTCTCTCTCTCTCTCTCGCTCTCTCTCTCTCTCTCTCTCTCTCTCTCTCTCTCTCTCTCTCTCTCTCTCTCTCTCTCTCTCTCTCTCTCTCTCTCTCTCTCTCTCTCTCTCTCTCTCTCTCTCTCTCTCTCTCTCTCTCTCTCTCTCTCTCTCTCTCTCTCTCTCTCTCTCTCTCTCTCTCTCTCTCTCTCTCTCTCTCTCTCTCTCTCTCTCTCTCTCTCTCTCTCTCTCTCTCTCTCTCTCTCTCTCTCTCTCTCTCTCTTTTTCTCTCTCTCTCTCTCATGATTTTCATGTGTACAGCATCTAGCAGCCACTTGCTTGGAAAATGTCTGAGTTTGGAGGTAGTGTGAAAATTAAGGATTTTCCCAGAAGAAAAAAAATCAGAATTCTAAAACCGTTCCCTTGAAATTGAAAATTTTGAATTTTCCTGGGATCCAAATTTTCCTGTGACGTATGTGCATGCACATTTGGTACAATGCACACTGTAAATGTATTAAAGCACGCTGTGAAGATGCGCACAGCCAATGCAATTTACGCACAGCATCATGTGATTTTGGGGGCATTTTCTTTTTCTTTTTTTGTTGTTGTGGTCAATGTTGCATTTTTATATGCACAGCATCGCTCAGTATTCGAACACCCGTACCGTCCTTGTGATATCATTTTTTTTCTTTTTTGGGTTTCTGGTCTTTTTGTCTGTGTTTGATTTTATTTATTTGTCATATACAGTAGAGCCCCCCTGCCGCCCGCCCCTCCTTATGAAGATCTTGAATAATTAGCAACCCCAAAAAGGTCTTAATAGGGAGGGGTCTTAATAGGGAGGTGGATGCTCGGTAGTCCGGATATGAAGTGGGGGGGGAAGCGGTAAAAAGTTTTCGGGTCACATTTTAGAGGGAGTCTTAACTCACTCGGGGCGAATGAGCCGGATCCGGCTCATGGCTCGCACAACCGTTTAGGATGAATGGCCCGGCTCCGGCTCATAAGAGTTTTCAAGAGGTTTTGATTTCTGGCGTGTAACCAGCTTTCCGATGCGAAGTCGTAACCTATTTTCAGTTTGCTTTGACCTTGCCTCTCTTGAAATCAACCAATCATTGCAGACTTTACATTCAGCTTTGGTTGTAGAGGGGGGTCAAAGATCGGAATGTGAAAATTTCCTTCTTTCTATGTGTTAGCTGTTCTTGTCAATAGGAGACAAACGACGAAGGTATGGAATCTGATATTTTACGATCGTTTAGTGCATGGTGTTGCTAATCTTTTCTGAAAATATTGATGCCTAACTCTTCACAACTTGGTTTTGGTGATTATTTTACGAACCTAGTCAAATGCCCAGTCCCCACGGAACAAGGGGAAATAATTCAGCCAGTCCTGAGTGAGTTAAAAGGGAAGGTCTTAAAGGTGGACCCTGATGGATGAGTTTTTGCAAGAAACATGTCGAGATCACCTGAAAGACAGCGTTTTCAAGGATAGGAACACTCACTTTGCTCTTGTTTCCTAGAAATCAAACTGTCAAAACGGCGATTCCTCCTTGGCGGAGATGCCGGAGAGAGAAGCCATTTTGGATGGGGTGGGTGGAGGACAATCCCATTGTATTTGAAACTTTTTCTTTTTTTGTAGTGCAGTGAAAACAAAATTGGAGCTATTTCCTTTGTTGTGAGCGAAACTCCTTTAGATAAGCTGTATAAAATGAAAAATAATAGAAAAGATCAAAAAGCTTGTATTGCGGAAATTTCGTGCGAACGATTTTGTCTAAACTTAAGCGGCCATTGCAAAAGAGACGGCACACGCCTTCTCTTTCAGTGAAAGAATTTGACTTCCAGCACCTCCGCCAAGGAGGAATCGCCGATTTGACGGTTTGATTTCTAGGAAACCAGAGCAAAGTGAGTGTTGCGATCTCTGTAAAGGGTGTTTTCCTGCTGATCTGGACATGTTTCTTACAAAAACTCATCCATCAGGGTGCCCCTTTGATAGGGAGCCTCCACTGTATATATCTGTTGTGTTACAGTGGGACCTCCCTTATAAGACCTTCAAAAATCATCCAAAATGAGGTCTTTTAATAGGGAGGGGTCTTATGAGGGAGGTAATTTTAATACTGACAAAGAAGGGCAATGTCTCAGAAAAGAAGGTCTTATATGGGAGGGAGTCTTACAATGGGAGGTCTTATAAGGGAGGTTCCACTGTACTGATGTTTTGTTTACTTTTTTGTACACATTAGGTGGGGGTTTGACTCCTTCATTTTGAAAAAATCATGGGTGGTGTGCTTATTTAGAAAGCAGTACAGTGGAACCTCCCTTATAAGACTCCCTCCCATATAAGACCTACTTCTCTGAGACATTGCCCTTCTTTGTAAGTATTAAAATTACCTCCCTTATAAGGCCCCTCCCATATAAGACCACATTTTGGATGATTTTTGAAGGTCTTATATTGGAGGTTCCGCTGTATTTGACCTCAACAAAATTCTCTTCAGTATTTGACACAAATATTTAGAAGCAGTATTTGAACCATTCTTGTCAGTAGTAGTAGTATTGTTTGTCATTTTATTGTCATCTTAGATGGATGATAAAATATACTAGCATATCACATTGAGGGGGGAAAATGAGGTTACTGAATCTAATATTCGTAAAATATTTGAACTCTAATATTTATGTGATTGTCTATGGGGAAAACAGGCATGAGTCACTTAGACTATTTTTGTGAGCAAAAGCCGAAAATAAAAACAACCCTAAAAATACCAATTTTGTATTTATGGAGGAGATGATGAGATTAGTGTCAAATTGTGATGCAGCACAGGAAAAGAAGGCTAATGTCATAAATGATCACTTTTGACTTATTCATATTTTCAGAAAGGCCAGAGACAACAGATTAACAGGCAAAAAAACAGAATTCATCTGTCTCTAATAGTTTATTTTTAACAATTTTTCAATCAATCAAATCTCTCTCTCTTTCTCTCTTTCTCTCTCTTGTGGCTGCCCGACTTTAGCCTTGTTTTCCTGTGCTGCATCACAATTGGTTGGAGACCCTTATGGACGGTTTGAGACCCTATTTAGGGCGTATTTACGTCTAGTTGTATATATTCTACCAGTATCCACAACATGAAAGACAATTTTGACAAAAGTTCTTTGTTTATTTGATCGTTTATTAAGTCCATAGAAACGTTCATATGTGCAACATATTTTGGGCATGTCTCTTGTCATTCATGTATTTTCCTATGTTCAGCCGTTACTGTATTCTGTTGTTTTATTTGTAGAGGAAGAGGAGAAGGTTTTGTTTAACGTCCTCCAGCCTGGCACTGACACAGACACATATGAGACATTTCTGAGTACTTCTTCTTCTTCTTCTTCTTCTTCTTCTTCATCGATCGCGCAGACAGTTTCCTGTCAATTAATATGAGCGCAGATGCGTCATGATTTTTGAGTAATTAAAAACGGCAGTGATTTAATGCTCCAAAATAATAGATGATTTTGACCACCAAGAAAAGATGCTTGTGGCCAAAAAAAAGACCATCTAACCCTAACCCTAACCCTATCCCTAACCACGGAAAGAACCAAGAAATAGAGCAGGAGGGTGTAAATCTACATATTTGCCAAGAAATCGATGTACAAAGCCATGTACTTATACTATTTTTTTGCTGGAACCATTCCTTTTTTGTGTTGATAAATTTTAAGTCATTAAAAACAAGAAGAACAGAGGATTGAGTGCTTTATTGAGCAGCTTAGGATGCACATTTCACCGCCAGGTGGCAATCAAACCAGTAGGGGCTTAGCGCGTGATATTCTTAGTTGGGGGTAAGCCCCTACTGGTTTGATTGCCACCTGGCGGTGAAATGTGCGTCTTAAGTTGACCATTGTAATACTGATAATTGTAAAGCACAAACAGCTCAAGATTCATTGTAAAGTGCTGCGCTACAAATGGGCATCCATTATTATTATCATTAGTATTATTATTACTAATTAGGGCTCATAGCAAATTTGAAGCGATTCGGTCGAAAAACGGCGGAGTTATAAGGCCCGTTTTGTGTTTCAGACACACAGACAGACACACACACACACTTGCCAAATTATGATATGATTATCTATTATATTTCCTTAGCAAACTTTTTGTTGTTGTTAAATTTTGTGACTTTTGTTGTTTGTTTTTTGGTAGGTTAATCATCCAATATGGTTTTTGAATTCCCACAAAATTATCACTTTTTTTGTTTGTTTAATTTAATGGGGGGGGGGGGGGGGGGGGGGGTTCATGCCTTTTCGTGTGTTTGTGTTTTCTTCATACCCTTTTGCAAATACCGGTAGTCATATATCAAAATTGTCCTGTCATAATACGTCAAGAATATTTCACTTAAAAAGAAGTTTGCTTTGAAATAAGCTAGCTGTGTTGTAAGTAAAATTGTCTTTTTTGTGTCATTGTGGCAGGTCTGTGGGTCTATCGCACGGTTCCCCCTTGTTTTCTTTTATTTAAAAACCCCAAAACAAATCAAATGAAAGAATACAAATGAACGGTATCTGTCCAAAAAGAAAAAGAAAAATCGAAATGTGTTAGCGTAAAGATAAAAACAAATAGTGTCAGCAAAAAGTATTCTATGACATGACTTGTTTCGTTTCAGATTTAGAAGAAGAAAAAAGTTATCATTGGGTCTTTTTTTTTTTTTGGGGGGGGGGGGGGGGTTATCTTGTGAATTAGACTTTGGTGCAAATAAAGATAGGTAGGAGGAGAGAGGGAAAACAAGGTTAAAGGTGGACCCTGACAGATGAGATTTTTGTAAGAAACATGTCGAAATCACCATGAAAACACCCTTTACAGAGATCGCAACACTCACTTTGCTCTGGTTTCCTATAAATCAAACCGTCAAATCGGCGATTCCTCCTTGGCGGAGGTGCTGGAAGTCAAATTCTTTCACTGAAAGAGAAGGTGTGTGCCGTCTCTTTTGTAATGGCTGCCTGAGTTTAGAACAAATTATGTGGTGACAGCCCTGACATGGCCGTAGCACTGACAACATCAAACAAATAGACCAAATTGTTTACACGGAATTTTCGCAATACAAGCCTTTTTATTATTTTTAAATTTTATGCAGTTTATCTAAAAGAGTTTCGCTCACAACAAAGGAAATAGCTTCCATTTTTTTTTTTTTTACTGCACTACAAAAAATAAAAAAGCTTCAACCACAATGGGATTGACCTCCACCCACCCCATCCAAAATGTCTTCTCTCTCCGGCATCTCCGCCAAGGAGGAATCGCCGTTTTTGACGGTTTGATTTCTAGGAAACCAGAGCAAAGTGAGTGTTCCGATCCTTGAAAAGGCTGTCTTTTGGGGTGATCTTGACGTGTTCCTTGCAAAAAAAACTCATCCGTCAGGGTCCACCTTTAAGCTACACGAAAGAAAGAAAAAACAACAAGAAGAGGACAACAACAGCAACAACGTAAGCTACAACAACAAAAAAAGAATCAAAATGTAGTGACTTCTGAAACGAACATAGAAATGAACATAATGCCCCGTTTGTCTTTTTCTTTCTGATGCGTTTGTGACCGGCGCCTTTGGAACTATTGAAATGGGCTTTGGTGCTGAGAGGTTATCATGTTGAGAAAGTTATGAACTGTTGGCAACGTTTATCCACTTATCTAAAGTGCCTGTGTGTTGTGCGCCGAATTTCTACAGTTTATTCATAGCTTTTGTCTGTGTGTGTGTGTGTGTCTTCAATCGTCAAAAGCTTTGGTCACGCCGTCTAATAGGAATTGTTCGGAAACAATTAAGGGGAGTAATTCCATGGTGTATAGGAGTAGTTATCTTGTCTAATTCAATCAGTCAAACAGGGGAAGATACTCTGCCATCAGGTAAATCCCCAACCCTCGCTTCGTGTGTTTGAGGAGACACACAGCATGTAGAACGCAGTGCGTTCTGAAGTTGATGTAATTTATATTTTTACGTCACAGTTTGCAAGTTGTATAAGTTTGTAGCAACTGACCACCCCTTATTTTTCTACAAAATGTTTGCAAGTCGCTGACACGCATCCTGCGGTTTCAAGCTTCAACGCCATTGTTGCTATAGTATTTGACCGAGTAATGGAGGTAAGCAACTCTAATTTTCATGAAGTGCTCTCCCCTAGTTTTTTTTCTGAAAATCGTCTATTAGACTATTAGTGACGTGGAGGCTGCGCAATGCGTATATACTACTTTTAAAGAAAAACACCCACAAAAAAACCTGTCCTATCTTAGAGAGAGTGTGTGTGTGTGTGTGTTTATGGACCATAGACCTTTTTTTTCGCAATATCCAGTGTGAGTCTGTGTGTGTGTGTGAGTCTGTGTGAGTGAGTATGTGTGTGTGTGTGTGTGAGTCTCTGTGTGTGTGTGTGTGTGTGTCTCTGTGTGTGTGTGTGTGTGTGAGTCTGTGTATATGTGTGTGTGTTTGTGTGTGTGTGTGTGAGTCTCTGTGTGTGTGTGTGTGTGTGCGAGTCTGTGTGAGTGTGTCTGTGTGTGTGTGTGTGAGTCTCTGTGTGTGTGTCTGTGTGTGTGTGTGTGAACAGTTATTTTTGCCTTCTGTTCTCTTCCTTTAAAGCTTGTGCTGATTTCCCATTATGTTTTCCGTTGTCGACATTACACTAATTTACAGTAATTAGTTAATTAGGTATTTTACGGTAAATGAAAAGCAGGAGTTGTTTTTTTACTATAGCACAATTTGGTTAACGTTTGTGTCTGTGGGTGTGTGTGTGTACGTTTGCGTTTGTATACCTGCGTGTGTGTGTGTGTCAAAGTCAAAGTCAAAAATACTTTATCACGTTAGGTGAAATTACGGTGTGGTCTCGTACAAGCACAATACAAGCAAAGAAACACATTTGCATGCATGAAAAATGGAAACAAAACTAAGGAAAAATGGATAACCAATCATACTTCGCAAGAAGTTGGACATAGTTAAGGTCGATACAAGCGACTATCAAAACGTTAAGAACTGCCCTCTTTCCCACCATTTCTATCCTTGCATTCATTTATTCACCCTGTGTGTGTGTGAACTGTTTGCGTTTGGTAGTAGTAGCAGCAGTAGTAGTAGTAGCAAAGACTGTACAGGGGAAGATAAACATCCGGTCTCTTTTCCCTATATGAGTAGCGAGGACAGAAACACTGGTTATGTCCCTTTGAAACGTGACACATTTACACATCGATAGGCCAGTTGAATTCTCCGTTCAAGTTCCAGTCCGAGTTTTTGGATAGCCTCCACTGTGAATAGTGTACACGTCCGCACTAACGATAACTCTATCAGCCCGGTTCGCCGAGCTTTTAAGTAATCCATCTTACCCTTTTAGAATATCTTTGGTAGTAGTAGTCACAGCAGTTGTTGCTGATAGTTATGTGCATGGTTTTGTCTGTTCATTTTATCAGATTTTTGTTTCATGTTTTTCTTCCATTTCAATTCGGTGTAAAGCGCCCTGTAGCCTACATAATAGGATGGGCGCTATATAGATACATTTTCCTCATTATTATTATTATTTATTATCATTATTATTGGTTATGCGTTTAAAGCGACACAAGAGAGAACGACTATGAACCCATTGAGATTGTTGATTTCAATCTGTGTGTGTGTTTGTATGTGCGTGCGTGCGTGTGTGTGTTCGTGCATGCTTGTCTGTCTGACTGTCCATGTGGGATTTACAAGTTTAAAGGAGGTACTGCAATACCAGGTCTGATCACACACACAAAAGAAGTTATAATGACCATATTGTAACCATTGAGATTATTAGTATTATTATTACAACCTGTGATCAATGTTGTGATAAGCCATGCACAGTTTGTTTGGTTTTTTTACTTTCTTTTGGGGGGCTAAATTCTATTTTGGACCCCCCGACCTCCCAATCCCATTTTTGTACTGAGCAGCAACGTTCTGCCGTTCTCGGGAGAGGGATAGGGTTAGGATCAGCCTTGGGTGATTGTCACGAAACTGAATGAATGAAAAATGGTGTTTTACGTCCTCTCGGTCCGGAACAGACACATATGGGACATTTGTAGATACAAAGATGGTGGGAACGATACTGGAGGCAATGCCTGGAGGCAGTGCAACACCAGTAAAGTCCTGATTTTCTTTAACAATGCAGATAGGTGTAGCAGCAACCATGTCACGAAAGTGAATGAATGAAAAATTGTGTTTTACATCCTCTCGGTCTGGAACAGACACATTTGGGACATTTATAGATACAAAGATGGTGGGAGCAATACTGGAGGCAATGCTCGGAGGCAGTGCAACACCAGTAAAGTCCCGATTGTTTAACAATACAGATAGGTGTAGCGGTAACCACGCCTCGGTTTACTTAAGCCTCATCGGCTATGGTACCGCCACAATAAGTATATTTACAAAATAAGTCACGAAACTGAAAGGACCAGACTTTGAGATTGAGGGTCGTGAACATGAGGAGGGGTGTGGTGTGTGTTTTAAGCTACAACATAGCCATTTTTAAAATTTTGTTTTGTGATATTTTCAGCGGTGCATAACCAGGCTTACTACGTGCCTGTCTCGCCTCAATCTGTGTATTACAGTAGAACCTCCCTTACAAGACCTCCCATTATAAGACTCCCTCCCACATAAGACCTACTTCTCTGAGACATCACCCTTTTTTTGTTATTAAAATCACCTCCCATTATAAGACTCCTTCCCACATAAGACCTACTTCTCTGAAACATTACCCTTCTTTGTAAGTATTAAAGTTACCTCCCTTATAAGACCCCTCCCTTAAAATACCTCTTTTGGGATGATTTTTGAAGTTCTTATGACGGAGGTTCCACTGTATTGCATTGGCAATGAGGGGGGGGGGGGGGGGTTCTGTCTCAAAGCTTTCACAAAATGTTTGTTTGATATTGTTTGTCATAGTTTTTATTTTGTTTGTATGTTCTTTTGGGGGTTTTCCTTTGCCATATATCTGATCGTCAAAGGAGTAAGTTTTGTCGCGTTTTTTGGGTGTTTTTTTCCTTTTTTATTATTATTTTTTGTGTGTGATTAAATTCTGCTTAACGTCCTCCGGTCTGGAACAGACACGTATGGGACATTAGTAGATATGAAGATGGTGGGAACCGGATCCTGGAGGCAATGCCCAGAGGCAGTGCAACACCAGCAAAATCCTGAATTTTTAACAATTTATACAGATGTATTAAGTTTTTGTTTTTACAGTATGCGCTTCTCTACTGGCACAAACGTTTTCTATCATTTGTGATATTTATTTGTGTACCTGTGTATGGGTGCGCACATGCATATATACATAATTGGCTCACACAAATCCATAGTATCTAGGAACACAAGTATGGAAAGCTCAATGTTGCTATCAATGCGTGCTGGCTTACAGTTATTTATTTATTTTTATGAGAAAGGTCTTTAAAGACCCTGCACGTCACGTGTCACATTCCCTCTTATGCTAGGAAGATTTCTTGCGATTTCTTACCAGCTATAAGAGGGAAAACACGTGAAAACTGTGATTTTTACACGTGACTTGTGGGGGGTCTTTAAAGTGCTGTGCAAACTTCCAACAAAGAACACTAACTCCGTTCTAGGCTCTCAAGAGGCTGCTAAATGCACAGATGTTTCCTTCAAGACAAGACAGTCTTTTGAATCTGGATATTGCTGTTGACAGGGGGGGGGGGGGGGGGGGGACTATTAACAATGTAAAAATAAACATAAAATTTGAATTTAGATCTGTGTGTCACAGATGATAATGGAACTCAGAAGGTGCTTAATTATTAGGGAGAAAGGCGGCAGAGTGGTTAAGATGTTCGCCTGCCAAATATAATGCGTGACTGCAGCGTGAGTGACCTGGGTTCGAATCCCGGCCTCGCCCTTATAATAATTTTACATGGCTTATCGCACTCAAGCTGTCTCATCTCTCATTTTAACCGTCTGTCTCGTTATCTCTCTCTCTTAAGTTGCCCCCCTGAATCGTCCGACGGGGCTCTGCCCCTGTACCCTGCCAGGGTCATGGGTCCCTGGACCCCTGCCTTTCAGGGTTTTTTTCTTTTGGGGGAGTTGCACCCATGTATTTTGATTTTCCTAAATAATTATTTTAATAAATAAAAAGGAACTTTTTTTAAATTTTACGGCATGCGTTGATAGCAAGAATAGAGCGACACGGTTGCTTGTGTTTCTTTTGTATGTTTATGCATTTTGTCAGTTTGATTTGATTTGATGTCAAGTTTTTATTATGCCATGGCACTTGCTTTCTCTGTTATTATGTCCTGACTTGCCAATATTCTGAACTTGAGGGTGCCTCAAGATTTGGTGCATTGTGTGTCTAAGCGTGTGTGCTTTTTTTTCTTCCTTTTTTTTTTCAAATTTGTCATATCGTTGGTTAAATTCAAAAACCTTGTATCTCAATTTTGGTAGTTTTAAGAAAAATGAAAAAAAAAATTTTTTAAATTCACTGCGTTAACCACGATTGATTAACTATGATGAATATGTTGTTCAAGACATTGCGAGTTTACTCCTGCATTTCGTTAAAATTTCTCCGAAACATTTTTTTTTTAGACTTGAAAAGAACGAAGATACGAGGTTTTCGTCCTTAACTAGATCTGAATTTGGGACTTACGAGTTTTTCTTCTATTTTCACAACCTCATTTACCCCAGATAGAAAGTCGTTAGAGATACGAGCTTTTGGTGGAAGGTGGTTGGAAAAATGAGAGAGCTGACTATGTGTCTAACTCTAACACCCCAAAAATCGAAATACGAGGTTTTTTAATTTTACTGACGATATGCTTGCCTTTATCAATTTTGCCAGTTGTATCTTATCAAGTATGGGTTGTATTTGGTAAAGAATTGCCGGCAGAAATGAAAGAGTGTGTTGTGTGTTCGTGCGTGCATGCTTGTGTGTGTGGTGTGTGTGTGTATGTGCATGTGCGTTCCGTGTGTGTGTGTGTGTGTTGCCTAATAGTGGATGGCAGATACGGCATTGTGTATATTTCATATTAAGTGCGTGTAAATTTGGAGTGTTTGAATGCTAGCAAAATATCAAGCTCCTATTTAACTGTAATAATATGTCTACAAACAGCCTTGAGTGTGCTAGTTAAGTGTTTTACAATGGCTTGTACCCACGTGTCGTCATATCCGGCCACAAGGAGCGCTCCATATTATGGGAGACCGCCATCTTAGTCAGTAACTTTGTTTGAAAAATGCCCGATCGATGCTGTTTACACGTTTAAATTCTGATCGCTTCTCGGCCTTTTTTGGCTAAGACAGTGATTCAGGAACATAAATTGTTGTTTATACCCTGGTTGGTTTGTTCAGCCCGTCGTACATGACGAAAGCCGATACGCGACGTTAAACTGAACTTCCATCCTGTTTACACACAAATCTGACTAAGATGGCGACACTTTCGTTGGAAGGGTCGAGATGCGCACGCAGGTGGGCGGGAGCCATACAATAACTTTTAGGGTAGAGAAAAACAGCTTTTAAAATTATTCTCGTTTTAAATGGCGCATGTTTTATTTTCCAGTTATGTTTGTTGTGATCTTTATTTTCACACACGTATAAAACTGAGGAGAAAATAAAGTGTTTCCACTTGTACAACCTGTGTTTGTTCGATCCACCCCACCCCTCTGGGGATATCGGGAGATCTTTATTCCCCCACCTTTTGGAAGTTCTGTGCTTGTAACTTCCTCTAATCTGTCCCTCTCTTTGACTCTGCCTTTTCCCTTTGCCTACTACCACCTTCTGTAACTTCTGTGCTTGTAACTAGCTTCCTCTAATCTGTCCCTCTCTTTGACTCTGCCTTTTCCCTTTGCCTACTACCACCTTCTGTAAGTTCTGTGCTTGTAACTAGCTTCCTCTAATCTGTCCCTCTCTTTGACTCTGCCTTTTCCCTTTGCCTTCTACCACCTTCTGGAAGTTCTGTGCTTGTAACTTCCTCTAATCTGTCCCTCTCTTTGACTTTGCCTTTTCCCTTTGCTTACTGTCATCTACTATCTTTCTGCCTTACTGGTTCTAGAAACATTCTCCTGCCTTTGTTCTAGAAACTCTTAAGAAAGATTCCCCCCCCCCCCCCCCCCCCCCCAGCCAAAGATGAATATGCTGTGCCGATTTCATGGTTAGGCACATGACGGCAGCATGATACATCTGCGCTCATATGACAGGAAACTGTCTGAGCGATCGATGATGAAGAAGTGTGCTTGATTTGTGTGTGTGTACGTTTGTTGTAAAGGGGTGACTTCGGGTCAGACTACCTTTAAGTCCCTATCCGAATCAAAGGTCTCTACGTATCGGTTCGATTTCCCCCATCGGACTAGAAAGAAAGGGCCAGACCAGGGGGGTTCAAACCCCCAGTCACTGAAATTGGCAGGCGAACATCATCTTAGCCACTATGCCACCTTCCTTTCTAAGGTGGCATAGTCTTTCACAAAACTCAAACTATAATGATTTCGTACAATCACAAACAAACAAGAAATTAATCCATATAGCTCTTTTTTTCTTGGCTCTATCATGAGGTTTACGTCAATAAAATCAAATTACTTATATTACTATGCGCGCACGCGCACGCACACAGAGAGAGAGAGAGAGAGAGAGTGCGTTCACTTCGTGTCAAGTAAACCCAAATTCGAACCTGGGTACAGGGGATTTTTCCTCTCACTTTGCACTAGGCCTTGCGGCCTGAACGTGGAGTCTTTCAGATGAGACGATAAACCGAGGTCCCATGTGCCCATGCACTTAGCACACGTTAAACCCAGTGGCAACGAAAAAGTTGTCATTTGGTCAAAATTTACCACCACCACCCCCCCTCCCTTCCTCATCAGTCACACAAAAATCGCATGCAAAAAATTAAAAAATGGGGTGGTGCGCCTCTGGCTGCGACACGCTCTCCAGGTGGGAGCAACCCGAATTTCACAGATGCCTCTGTGACTATAATGTACCTAACCTAACCTAACCTAACACACACACAGACTTTTTCCACTCTTCCATACCACTTAAGATTGCACACACATACAGTGATACACACACACACAGATGCTTCTTTTAAATCTTTTGACACTTCCACTCTTCCATACCACCTAAGACACAGAGAGAGAGAGAGAGAGATTCTTTTCAAAAATTAAATCTTTTGACGCTTACAATAAGACACAGAGAGACAGAGAGAGAGAGAGAGAGATTATTTTCAAAAATTAAATCTTTTGACGCTTACACTCTTCCATACCACCTAAGACAGAGAGAGAGAGAGAGATTCTTTTCAAAAATTAAATCTTTTGACGCTTACACTCTTCCATACCACTCACATAAAAGCAAAAGAAAGTGAAAGCAGGAAAACCAAATTTACACTGAACCTTTGAGCATTCCTTTTTTTTTTTTTTTCAATTCCAGTACAATACCAGTAAAATATCGACAAATAATGCTTATAATCATCAAACCCAATATAAAATCAAAATTTCACTACAACCCATCGATACACAGTTCCATGCAAGTTACCTACAACGTGGATGCAACTACACAAAATCAAAAACCCGGAAAGGCCGGGGCCCGTGGGTAATGTCCCCCTGCAGCTGAAGCAAAAACTGATTTATGAAGGTTTGCTTTTTTTCACAATTTATACAAATGCTTATTTTAACGTGTTTGAAAAATACAAAAGACACACAAAGATCTTGTTTGACAAATTAATTTAAAAAAGGAACTTCCTTTTCTGGTAAAATTCAAAAACAGGAAATCCTTGTACACCAGGAAAAGTTGTACCCATGCAACAATAAATACTTTTTTTTTTAAACCAATAAATACATAAAGTTAAGGTTTTTAAGAAGAAGAAAAAAAAGATGCAAGTTTGTGGACTGTTACGACAAATCGTCAGTCTTGGAGGGTTTGAAGTTTGGGTCTATGGTTTTGTTCATTACATGGTGCATGATATTGTTAGCAGCTTAATCATCTCTCTCTCTCTCTCTCTCTCTCTCTCTCTCTCTCTCTCTCTCACACACACACATATATACACAAATAGCGTATTTGCACCTGTGTGTTCGAACACACCACAAGAGACTAGGTATGCATGTTTTGGTATAGTTATAGGATATGCTGTATGTTTTGTGTGTGTGCGAGTACGTGAACGAGCTGTTCGTTTGAGCTTGAATGTTTTTCGCATGTTCTTCAATTTACTGTGAACATGCCTGTTGTTATTTTCTATTCTTGTTATGCATTTTTTACTTTCTTCTTGTTTTCCTTTTCTTGTTATTTGGTTTTTCTTTTTCCCCTCGCGGGCATGGTGTAAAGAAGCTTGAGCTCATCCGTTTACCCTCATTAAACATTCGTATTCGTATTCTCTCTTTCTCTCTCTCTCTCTCTCTCATACACACACACATTCACATCTCTCAGATCTAACTCCTTAAAAATTAATCTTTTAGCAGATCTTCCTTTAACAGAAGAACACATCCACCCTCAATCTAAAAGTAAAACTAAATGCTGTAAAAAAAAAATATATATATATATTAACCGCTTACAAAAAAACAACTCTCAGCTTTAAATCCCCATTATTGCTGGAGGTAATTTAACCCTTTCACCGCCAGACATATTTCAGCTAAAAATGTCCATTAAATTTACCTGGGTAAGCAAAATCCATCTGCAGTATTGGGGATTCTTCTGTGACATACATAAAATAAGGTCTCTCCTTACTTCCCAAAACTATCACAATTAGGTCTTTGGATAATAGACCCCAATTTGATGCCTTTTAGTGACATAGGTGTTAAATCACTGTGGTGCTAAAATGTGACTTTGGCGGTGAAAGGGTTTTAAGTCTTCACAGACAGATATTTAGACAAATAAAAACTGATCCAGAAAGGAAAATCCTCCCTCCTGATACATCATTCAAATTTTTTGACTTCTACCCATCCCCTCTTTATACACACACACTCTGGTTTTTAATATGTTGTAAGTATTTCAGATATGAAAGAATGACAACATTATTACGTCAATAAAATCAAATTATTTATATTTATTATCTTCCATTCAGGAACTATCTCTCCCACACACACACACTCTGGTTTTTAATATGTTGTAAGTATTTCGGATATGAAAGAATGAGAACATTATTACGTCAATAAAATCAAATTATTTATATTTACTATCTTCCATTCAGGAACTATCTATCCCACACACACACACTCTGGTTTTTAATATGTTGTAAGTATTTCGAATATGAACGAATGAAAACAAAAATGACAGAACATTATTACGTCAATAAAATCAAATTATTTATATTTACTATCTTCCATTCAGGAACTATCTCTCCCACACACACACACTCTGGTTTTTAATATGTTGTAAGTATTTCGAATATGAACGAATGAAAACAAAAATGACAGAACATTATTACGTCAATAAAATCAAATTATTTATATTTACTATCTTCCATTCAGGAACTATCTATCCCACACACACACACTCTGGTTTTTAATATGTTGTAAGTATTTCGAATATGAACGAATGAAAACAAAAATGACAGAACATTATTACGTCAATAAACTCAAATTATTTATATTTACTATCTTCCATTCAGGAACTATCTCTCCCACACACACACACTCTGGTTTTTAATATGTTGTAAGTATTTCGAATATGAACGAATGAAAACAAAAATGACAGAACATTATTACGTCAATAAAATCAAATTATTTATATTTACTATCTTCCATTCAGGATCTCTCCCACACACACACACACACACACTCTGGTTTTTAATATGTTGTAAGTATTTCGAATATGAACGAATGAAAACAAAAATGACAGAACATTATTATAACACGTCAACATACAAAAAGTACATTTCTTGTAAAACAAACTATATAAAAAACATTAGATCACAAAAATAGATGACTAAAGTCACATAATATCACACACACACACACACTTGTGCCAATGAAGGTTTATATTGACAATTATCCGCCCCTGTCTCGTGCCCTGAGATGCGAACGCCACCTACTTAGGATTATCGCCCTTGCCTGTCAGGAACTACTACTAGTAGTATATGGCCACAGAAAATGATCTGCTCCTGACTCGTCACCAGTGGGCATGGGCACTTCGGGCCTAAAATGATCGCCCTTTCGTGTCGGCAAGAAGTAGTATAACGCCTCATTGGAGTTCCACTCGCAACAAGAATGAAACCAACTAACGCAGAAACCACAAGGAAAGAAATTGACTTATGAACACCATTCCAGTTTCATTTTTGTATCTAAAACAAAATTCTCAAACACACATTTTCACACACGCACACAATTCTAGAGTGTACACCGTTCAACCAAGCTATATTTTCAATCATAACCTTTGTAGTCAAATATCAAACTTAAAACCCTTTCACCGCCAGCCATATTTGAGCCAAAAATGTCCATTAGATTTACTTGTCTACAGAAAAGATTTTGTCTGCAATATTGTGGGATTTCTCTGTGACACATTTAGAATGGGGTCAATCCTTACTGCCCAAATTTAGGAACACAATATTATTGAATAACAGACCCTGATTTCAAGGGTTTTAATGACATGGGTATTAAGTAATTGTGGTGCAAAAATGCGACATTGGCGGTGAAAGGGTTAAACTTATCTGCGTATAGAAAATATTTCATTTGCAATATTGGGGATTCCTCTGTGACATGCATAAAATAGGGTCTATCCTCACCTCCCAAAATTAAGAACATAGGTTATTGGTTAACAGACCCTCATTTGATGCCTTTAAGTGACATGGGTGTTCAATCATTGTGGTGCCAAGAGGTGACTGGCGATGAAAGGGTTAAATTAAACATGTTGACACACACACACCACTCTAGAAATTACACCGTTCAACAAGTACAATCTTGACTAGAACTTTCCGAGTGTAATTATAGTAACAATGTCATACAGTCAATCATAAGTACCGGTTAACACAAATGGTATTTTGGTATTTGCTATATTCTAGTGACAGAGACTTATCTCTGTGAAATTTGGGCTGCTCTCCCCCGGTGCGTCACCGCAAGTCCAGCGCCTACCCAATTTTTTGGGCGGGGGTGGGTGAGGGGCACAGGGTGAGGAGGGGGTGTGGCCATACTTGGAAAACCTAGCTATCAATTTGGCCATGCCAGGCAGCGGGATTTCTCCCTGCTCTTACCGACTTTCAACTGCCGTGGGATTTTTACGTGCGTAAAGCACACGGGTCAGACTAGCTTTAAGTTAGACTAGCTTTCAGACTAGCTTTTCAGTTCGATTTTCCTGTCAAACTAGAAAGAAAGGGCGAGGCCGGGATTCGAACCCGGGTCACTCACGCTGCAGTCACGCATTACATTTGGCAGGCGAGCGTCTTAACCACTCTGCCACCTCTCTTCATTGTGTAGCTGCTATATATTCAACAACAAAAACCTGGGAACAAAACAATTTGACTTTTTTTTTTTTAATTACAAAAGTTTTTGCCAATCCACACATACCAGTAATATTTTAACCATATTTTTCTTAACTTTTTTTGTCATTTCAGGAACTAATATTGTTCGTAAACTATGACTTAAACGTTACAAAAAGAATTACTGGTTAAAAGCATACAACACACAACACATTAAAACATATAAGAATAGTCAAATCCCATTAAAAATTCAAAAACAAAGGAATTTACTATAAAATTAACTTTTTTTTATAAAACAAAAATCATAAAACAATCTTTAAAAAAAATACATTTCAAAAATGAACTGTTTATGTCAAATCCCCACTAAAAACAATGAAGGAATTTGCTTAAAAATGAAAGAACCCAAAATATGAGCAAATGTTTTTTCATGATCCTATTTCCGATCTTCGATCATACCTTCCTTTAAAAACAAACCCCCCCAAAATAGTAGAGCGCGAAAATGTTAGATCAATCAGCCGAGCGGCATCATTTTTGGCTCGTGATCTTAACCTTTGACCAATGACCTTTACGTTTAAACTTGGCCTAGATATCATAAGCATGGGTGCGACTCCCCAAAATGAGAAAGACTGAAAGGCAGGGGTCCAGGGACCCATGGCCCCGGCAGGGTCACAGGGGCAGAGCCCCATCGGACGATTCAGGGGGGGGGGGGGGGGGGGGGGGGGGGGGGGGGGGGGGGGGGGGGGGGGGGGGGGGGGGGGGGGGGGGGGGGGGGGGGGGGGGGGGGGGGGGGGCAAGTTGAGAGAGATAACGAGATACACAGTTAAAATGATAGACAGAGACAGTTTGAGTCTGATAAGCCTTGCAAAATTATTACATTGCCTTTGTAAACTTCCAAGATAGAACCACCAAGTTCAAAACGCCCCAAATCGCTTGTGGTCAATTTTTTTATTTTTTTTTGATGAATTAAAAAAACCACCTGAAGTTCAGTTTCTGGTGAAATTAGAAATACTTCTTTTTCTTCTTCGATCGCTCAGACAGTTTCCTGTCAATTATGAGCGCAGATGCGTCATGATGCCGTTATGCGCCTAACTAAGAAATAGTTAGGCCCAGCAAGTCCGACTTCGGCTGGAGGAAATGTTTTTGAAAGCGTTTCGTGAAAAAAGGCAGGAGAATGGACCGGTAAGGCAGACAGATAGTAGATGACAGTAAGCAAAGGGAAAAGGCAGAGTCAAAGAGAGTGACAGATTACAGGAAGTTACAAGCACAGAAAATAGAAATACTGAAATCTGTAAAAATGAAAGAGTAGCACCCATGCATAAGTACCTATCCGCATGCAAAATGTTAGCCCCCTGCGCTGCCTCCCTTCAAACACTGTCGAATCGCGGAGACATGGATAGTCAGTCCAGCCAGGCAGCCAGGAACAAACAGATTCTCCTGAAAACGTCATGCAGCTTTTCGTTTCACGACTGCTTAACCCTTTCACCGCCAGCCATTTTTCAGCCAATAAATACCATTAAACTTAACTGAGAAGAGAAAAGAAAAAAAATCTGCAATATTGGGAATTCCTCTGTGACATATTTAACATAAGACCTATCCTTACCTTTCAAAATAAAGAAATAACAGGCCATGATTTGATGCCTTTTAGTGACATGGGTGTTAAACCATTGTGGTGCATAAATGCGACTTTGGCGGTGAAAGGGTTAAAAAAAACTGAAGTTCAGTTTCTGTTGAAATTAAAAATACTGAAATCAAAATGTTAGCCCCCTGCGTTGCCTCCCTTCAAACACTGTCGAATCGCGGAGACATGGATAGTCAGTCCAGCCAGGCAGCCAGGAACAAACAGATTCTCCTGAAAACGTCATGCAGCTTTTCGTTTCACGACTGCTTAACCCTTGCAACGCCAGCCATTTTTCAGCTAAAACTTTCTTTGTAAACTTTCAAGATCGAACCACCAAGTTCAAAACGCCCCAAATCGCTTGTGGTCAATTTTTTGTTGTTGATGAATTTTAACTCACTCTTTACTGGCCGATTGCTTCCCTTTACAACCGTTCAATACCAATGTACGCTATAGCGTACATAGTGCTTAACCATTCACAATTCACAACTCTGCGAAGCCATGCAACCCAAACCCGTACAGAAGTGTTCCTCTACGGTCACCTTAATAGTTTTCAACCAAAGAAATCACTTCTAGTCTATTTTTAGTACCGCCATGAATGCAAATAAGTCACTACCCCTCATTTAATGCCTTTCAGCGACATGGGTGTTAAATCATTGTGGCGACAAGAGGCAATGAAAGGGTTAATTAATACCAAAAAAACAGAAAAGTAAAATGATGCATGGGTTTTCATTACAGGTCATAATGACCTTTTTTTGTCTCTTTAAAAAAAAAGAAAAAAGTTTTGAATGGATTTCCAACAAAACAAAAAAATGAACATGGAAGCACACCATGTCTGCTATATTTCCTGAGAGGGAAAAAAAATAGGAATCAGGTGTGTAAGTAAGGGGTAGGAGGGGGGGGGGTTAGTTAGTTTAGTTAGTTAGTTAGTTAGTCAGTCTGTTATAGTCCCGTCAACAGCTATGGTTATCTCAGGACTGTCACCGCGTAAAGTTCGACCACGCATAGCAAAACACAAATCCATGAATCTTAACGACGTACAAAACCTGAAAACATTAAAATATATAATACAGTTCATAACATGACAGTTCCCTCATGGGGGGGGGGGGGGGGGGGGGGATGGTTTTTATATATACAAAATGAATGAGCTGAGATAGAATTTACAACATAAATGTTCAAATTGTTGTAAAACACAACCTCAAATACTGGCGGGGTTTTGAAGGGAAAAAAAAAAGAAGGTGACTTGATGTAAAGTATTTGGGAATACATTTGACATTTTATTGACTTGATGTCTACAATCGCAGGAATAAACACACATAAAAACACAAAGACACACACGCATAATAATAATAATAATACACAGTATTTATATAGCGCCTTTCTTCAGAATGAAACTCGAGGCGCTCACATTCACTGATTCACACGCAATTGGGCTAACATACACATGCATTCGATCATCATCTAATTAATGTGAAAAGTTGCACATATGCGTGTACACGCACACACACACAAATCCACAACAAGCAAAAACAAAATAATGGTTAAAACGCGCCTAAGGTGTCAGACCAATTGGCATAGGCTAGAACACCAAGGCTACATCAAAATGTTGTTACACTATGCATAATTATGCGGGGATTGTCTTTAGCAATGACAAGCTCCTAACATAACATCGTCAGTCTCCAAAATCCTCCAAAGAAGGAGTGTGGCTGCCCACGTGGCTGGGTAATCAAAAACGGTCACAGGCATAACGTTCTCATCCGCAGCTGATGCACTTGTACCATAGTGTTCAAGCGCTTCTGCTGCTGGGATGATCCCTGGAGTCTTTTAGCCAGAGTAAGCCAACAACACAACAACAGCAATGGTTTGAACTACATTTTAATTTCATGGTTGTTGGTGTAGGACTAGTAGTAGCCTTTTTCTTTCCAACCTAAATTAATATTGGCTCTTCAAAATGCCAGCGATATAAATAATAATAATAATAATAGAACATTTATATAGCGCTTTACCTCAAATGAGCCCAAGGCTCTTTACAATCGAATATTCATCAACAAGTAGACAACAAAAATGGTGTTTAAGAATGACACACACCAGCAACAATGCATATACAAAGCAACTCACACACACACACACACATTTATCGACACCGACTCATTATTCATCTTTCATTCAGTAAGCCATAGCAACTGAGTTGCACGGACTGACCACATACACCAACACACACACACACACACACATTTATCGACACCGACTCATTATTCATCTTTCGTTCAGTAAGCCGTAGGAACTGAGTTGCACGGACTGACCACATACACCAACACACACACACATTTATCGACACCGACTCATTATTCATCTTTCGTTCAGTAAGCCGTAGGAACTGAGTTGCACGGACTGACCACATACACCAACACACACACACACACACACATTTATCGACACCGACTCATTATTCATCTTTCATTCAGTAAGCCATAGCAACTGAGTTGCACGGACTGACCACATACACCAACACACACACACACACACACACATTTATCGACACCGACTCATTATTCATCTTTCATTCAGTAAGCCATAGCAACTGAGTTGCACGGACTGACCACATACACCACACACACACACACACACACATTTATCGACACCGACTCATTATTCATCTTTCATTCAGTAAGCCATAGCAACTGAGTTGCACGGACTGACCACATACACCAACACACACACACACACACACATTTATCGACACCGACTCATTATTCATCTTTCATTCAGTAAGCCATAGCAACTGAGTTGCACGGACTGACCACATACACCAACACACACACACACACACACATTTATCGACACCGACTCATTATTCATCTTTCATTCAGTAAGCCGTAGGAACTGAGTTGCACGGACTGACCACATACACCAACACACACACACACACACACATTTATCGACACCGACTCATTATTCATCTTTCGTTCAGTAAGCCGTAGGAACTGAGTTGCACGGACTGACCACATACACCAACACACACACACACACACACATTTATCGACACCGACTCATTATTCATCTTTCATTCAGTAAGCCGTAGGAACTGAGTTGCACGGACTGACCACATACACCAACACACACACACAAACGTTAGAGGATACACACACAACGTACGCACACAGACATACATACATACAAACACACACACACACATACACATGCGTGCACACACAACACACAAAACCAAAACACACACACGCACGCATGTACGCACACATGCGTGCTCACACACATACACAACAAAACAAAACAAACAAAAAACTTGTGACAAATTAGCATTTGACTTTCATGTTTCTGCAATTAAATAGCAAGTCACATTTCACTACCAGTATACATTTGTTAAGTTTTAGTTTTGAACACACAAAAAAGATGAGAAAAGAAAATCCATTACTTAAAACATTCACTGACTCTAAAATACAAAATGTATAATATTAAGTTCTTGAGTAAAACAACAAAAAATGCAACAACAAAAAATGCATAACCTAAAAATAAACATTCACAAATTAAAAACAAAAGTTCAAATATAGCACAAATGTGACCCAGCACCACGAAAGGGACATTAAGTGTCAAACTGACCATTCTGAGAGAACGATACATTTGAACACTTCAGACAATTCTCTTTCTACCGATGCGAGAACCACTCTTGTATCTTTTTCCGTTCCAGAGTTATGAGCCTTTAAAGTTAGTAGGGTGAGCGTCGGCCATTTTGAGAAAACACAGCCTAAAGTCTAGCCTAGCTGAAGAAAACGCATTGACCTACTCGTTTTAAAGCACTTATAAGACCATTTAGAGACCATAGTAAAGATTGTCCTTTATAAATATGAAAGATAAGATGTTAGAGAACACGAAAATACCCGTAACTCAAAATTGACTTTCCAAGCCTATCATGGTGCTAGGTCACATTTTGTCTTTCCCAAATGCACTTAACTAATGTATGCAAACACACACACAAAAATCGAAAAACGACGCTACAACCGTTGGAAAAAAGAAAAGTACCTACATTAAAACAAAATGCCTTTGAAAACACACACACACTGTATTATATCAAAACCAAACCCCCCAAAAAAATAATAATAAAAAAAAATTAATCATTCATATGATTTAGGAACACAACCGCAAATAACAACCAATCATCAACATTTAATCATGGCAAGACTTATCAAGTAAACGCTCCATAATAATCGTATCATTGCAACCTTTAAAGCTCCAGGAAAAAAAACCCACACAAAAACCCACGAATATGTTTTTTTCTCAAAAAGTTCAACAAATCTGGTAACATCATCATGAGCGCGTCTTAAAAACAGTTAATCATGAGCGCCTCTCAAACATCTACTACGCGTATTAACTGTTTAAGACATACTCACGATTATTCGCCTTGGCATAAGCTAGAACACCAAGGCTACATAAAAATGTTGCTATGTTCTGCATAGTTATGCAGGGGATTGGGGTTTTTTAGCCATGACAAGCTCCTAGCATAACATCATCAGTCCGAAATGATCCGAAGTCGGAGTGTGGCTGCCCACGTGGCGGGGTAATCAAAAACGGGTCACTACACGTCATGTTCTCATCCCTAGCTGGTGCATTTAGTTGTACCATAGTGTTCAAGAGCTTCGGCTGTTCGGATGATCCCTGGAGTCTTTAAGCCAGGGTAAGACAACAACAACAAAACATGACTATTGTACCAGAACACAATTACCATTGGTTTCCTTTTTTTTCTTTTTTTTTCTTTTTTTTTTTTGGGGGGGAACAGATTATGTACAGAAACTCTATGGTGAGCTGGACAACAAGAGGGTCTTCAAAGAAGATCTACCAAGCACTGATACACATTCCTTCACGATAAAATAATAAACCAATCAACCACATTGTGGAGAAGAAAAAAATAAAAAAAAAATCTGGCATACATCGAGTGCAGATACACAATCTTTTACGGTGATTTAAAAAGAGGAAACTCAACGGTGAGCTGGACAACAAGAGGGTATACCAAGTACGTATACACATTCCTTCATAATAATAATAATAATAATAACAGTACATTTATATAGCGCTTTACCTCAGATGAGCCCAAAGCGCTTTACAATCAATTATTCATCAACAGATAACAAAAAAACAACATTCAAGAGTGACACCAACACCAGCAGCGCATATGCAAAGCAACTCTCTCTCTCTCTCTAACACACACGCGGAACACACACACACAACGCACACACAAACACACACACCACACACACACACACAAAACACACACACACACATAAACACACATGACGCCAACTCGTTCATACCCCATTCGAAGTGCAACTGATGGACTGACCACATCACACAACACACAGACACAAACACCCTCACACACAACGTACGCACGCAGACAGAAACACAGACACGCACACAAACACACACACATGCGTGCACACACAACCCACAAAACCAAAATACACACAAGCACACATTCATGGTGACACACACACACAACACACACACTCACACACACACACACACACACACACACACACACACACGCACACACACGCACACACCAAAACACAGCACAAACCTCTTAAAAAGTGCACACAACGATAGACAACTGATCAAATATTTAGGGCGCAGCAGGAAAAAGATGGGTTTTAAGAGAGGTTTTGAATGAGGAGACTGAGTTGGAGTGTCGGAGAGGAGACAGAGAATTCCACAAGAGATGGTGCTTGACAAGAAAAAGAACGTTGGCCAGCAGATTTGAGACGGATGGAGGGAATGGAAAGGAGACGAGAATAGAAGACGAACGTAGTTGGCGAGCTGGGACATAGAGATGAAGAAGATCAGAGAGATACTCCATTCAGTGACTTGAAGACAAGGAGGAGAATTTTGTAGTCAATACGTGATTGAACTGGGAGCCAATGTAGGGAACGAAGAACCGGAGTGATGTGATCGTACCTAGGGGAGCGAGAAATGAGACGAGCAGCATTATGCTGGACCCGTTGGAGCCTAGAGATGAGAACTGATGGACAGCCAGCAAGAAGTGAGTTACAGTAGTCAAGGCGAGACAGGACAAAAGCACATACTAGAGTCATGACAAAATAATAAACCAATCATCCACATAGTGGAAAAGAAAAAAGAGAAAAGTCTGGCATACATCAAGTGCAGATACACAATCTTTTACGGTGATTTAAAAAGATATAACTTTTGCTTTATTGATATAAAAAACAAAGGTTTGGCTTATATCAATCAAGCATAGACACACATCCTTTATAATAAAATAATTTCAAAAACTGAGTAACTGTTCACCACATTGTCAACAACAATACAAACCAAATAACATTTTACCCACAACAACAAAAAATAAAACAACAATTAACACAACAGCGACGTTTTCTTTTCGAATCGCTAGCCAAAAAAACCGAACGAGACTGATCATTGACTGGCCCACAAAAAGGGTTGGATAAATGATGAATGGGTGGAAAGAGAGGGGAGGGAGGGAGAAAAGTGGAGGGAGGAAGAAAAGGGGAGGGAGGAAGGAAAGGGGAGGGAGTTGTGAACTGTCAGCTATAACTAACTTCATGTAGAGAGAGCTAAGGCCGTATGTAATGTCAACTTTTGGTAAAGGTAAAGATGCGCCCCCCTCCTCCATTTCTCGGTTGTTTCCATTTTTCAGTCTTGCCTTTCTTACTGCAGATTGAGTACTTCATCCTCTATTGTTTGCTATATTTAACACTAATTTTCATCCATTTACATAATTAAACGCATGCATTCAGTAATAGTAGAAGATAAAGGCAAGACGGAAAAACGCAATGAACCAGGACTGTGACAAATGCTCCGTGGCTGTTGTGTGTACTGCACTACACCGGGGTGTCCTGTTAGATAATGGCCTTTATCATGACTGCGATTAATTATTCAGCAAAGATAATTAGCTGAAAAGGTTCATAAAATACAGCTTAATGTTTGGTCAGAAAGGCAAGTGTGAAAATGCGGGGAGAGCCGAGAAATGTAGGGGGGTGGCACATCTTGACCTTTACCCAACTTTTTTGTTTCTGAAAGGAATACAGGGTAGAGTTTCACTAGAGAACAGTTGCCGCGCGAATAACTGTTACGCCAAAAGGGGTCCAAGAAACACATTAGAAAACGTGCTTTTTTGTGGGAAAAACATTCTAAGCTCTTGTCTGATTGGTCCAAAAAAAAAAAAAGTATTATTTTAACCGAACTTCAACGGACCAATCAACAACAAGAAATGCATTCATCCCCATTGCAAGTCGCGTGATAGTTCCCTGAGAGATTGATCCGGGCAGAAGCTCAGAGCGCTTCCACATACTATCGGCAAACGAAGGGTGTTAAGTCTTAAACCCACAGCCGGCATATATATAAAGCGTTCACGCGAGGCGCGCGCCATCATTCTCATCGCTGCTCGCGACAGAGGCGGTTCAACCGTTCTTTTCTCCCTGTTGCCCGAGCCACTGCGAGGCAGAACTTCGCAGTGACTAGCCTAGCAGTCTATACCCGATCCCTGGGATCGGTAGTTTTCCCTTTAAGATCGTCTTTGCCGATTTGAGCTAACGCAACGCAACGTTAGCCCTTGTGTTTCCCTGAAGAAGGGACAAACAAAGAGGGAAGGTGGAGGGGGGGGGGGGGGGGGGGGGGTGGTTGGAGAAGAAAGGAAGGAAAAGCAGACACCAGGAGGAGGGAAGAAGAATATAGTAGGGATAAAAGGGAGAAAGATTCATACGAAACACAATACACCAAAATACAATAAGAATGCGTACCGTATTTTTCGGATTATAAGGTACACGCAGTGGAACCTCCCTTATAAGACCCCCCCCCCCCCCATTATAAGACTCCCTCCCTTTTAAGACCTACTTCTCCGAGACATTGCACTTCTTTTGTAAGTATTAAAATCACCTCCCTTATTGCAACTCACTCCCACTTAAAGAACCCCCCACGTCACGTGTCACATTCCCTCTTATGCTTGGAAGATGTATTAAGATTTCTTACCAGCTATAAGAGGGAAAACGCGTGAAAACCGTGATTTTGACACGTGACCTGGTGGGTCTTTAACCCTTTCTCCCCGCCAGCCATTTCTCAGCCAAAAAATACCATTGAACTTAACTGGGTAGAGAAAATAAAACATCTGCAATATTATGAATTCCTCTGTGACATGCATAACATTAGGCCTATCCTTACCTCCCAAAGATAAGATAATAGGGTCTTTGGATAACAGGCCCTGATTTGATGCCTTTTAGTGACATGGGTGTTAACCTTTTCACCGCCAGCCATTTTTGAGCTAAAAATGTCCATTAAACTTCTGCAATATTGTGGGATTTCTCTGTGACAGATTTAGAATAGGGTCAATCCTCACTGCCTAAATTTAGGAACACAATATCATTGAATAACAGACCCTGATTTCAAGGGTTTTAATGACATCGGTGCTAAATCATTGTGGTGCAAAAATGCGACGTTGGCGGTGAAAGGGTTAAACCATTGTGGTGCTAACATGCGACGTTGGCGGTGAAAGGGCTAAACCATTGTGGTGCTAACATGCGACGTTGGCGGTGAAAGGGTTAAACCATTGTGGTGCTAACATGCGACGTTGGCGGTGAAAGGGCTAAACCATTGTGGTGCTAACATGCGACGTTGGCGGTGAAAGGGCTAAACCATTGTGGTGCTAACATGCGACGTTGGCGGTGAAAGGGTTAAACCATTGTGGTGCTAACATGCGACGTTGGCGGTGAAAGGGTTAAGACCTTATTTTGGATGACTTTTCAAGGTCTTAAACGCGAGGTTCTTCTGTATGTTTCTCCCAGACTGACACCCCTGCGCTTTACCGTACATGGATGCTCCTGGGAAGTTTCAAAAATCCTGCAAGGGGGCGGCGGCCCCCGGCGGAGTGCTGAAGCGCGCACACACACACATTTACTGCTCTTTTTTCACCCCTCTAGACTAGTACAAGTGCTGCATTCCTTTGAATATAGCACATGCTTATATAGGCCCTTTTAATTGTACAAGCGTGTGTGTGTGTGTGCGTAAAAAAAATCGTTGCTTCTCAAATTCTCATAATACGGCGACGCCGGCTCTAGGCAGTTTAAAAATCCTGCAATTCTGGACATCCTGCTCCCCCCCCCCCCCCCTCCCCCCCCCCCTCTCGTGGGGATACCGGGGGTCTTTTGTATAAATAGTTTCCCCACCTTCTGGAAGTTCTGTGCTTGTAACTTCCTCTAATCTGTCACTCTCTCTGACTCTGCCTTTTCCCTTTGCTTACTGTCATCTACGTATCTTTCTGCCTTACCGGTCCATTTTCCTGCCTTTTTTCATGAAACACTTTCAAGAAGATTTCCTCCTCCAGCCGAAGTCGGACTTGCTGGGTCTAACCATTTCTTAGTTAGGCGCATATAACGGCAGCATGACGCATCTGCGCTCATAATTGACAGGAGACTGTCTGAGCGATCGAAGAAGGAGGACATCCTGCAAGAAGGACATCCATGACAGTATGACTAATACTACAGTAACAAAATCTGAATTTTGTGTAAAATTTGGGGGATGTGTCTCACCCCCTTGGGGAGACCCAGGGGGGGTCTTTTGTATAAATAGTTGCCCCACCATCTGGAAGTTCTGTGCTTGTAGTTTCCTGTAATCTGTCACTCTCATTGACTCTGCCTTTTCCCTTTGTTTACTGTCATCTACTATCTTCTCTGCCTTACCCGCTTCATTTTCCTGCCTTTTTTCCATGAAACGCTTTCAAAAAGATTTCCTCGAGCCGAAGTCGGACATGCTGGGCCTAATTACTTCTTATTTAGGCGCATAACGGCAGCATGACGCATCTGCGCTCACAATTGACAGGAAACTGTCTGAGCGATCGAAGAAGAAGAAGTGGGAGGCGCCTCGAAAAGTATGGCACCATATTTTACGAACTATAAGGCACTCATTTTATCCCAGACTGAGACACCTGCGCCTTATAACGGTGTCATGAGAAATAAGTAGTCCTATGAAACATCTACCCATGCGCATGCACATTAGAACAGAAATTCTAAAGCGCCAGGCAATTTGCCCATTCACATGGGAGGGAAAGAGAGGGGGGGGGGGGGGGGGGGGAAATAAAACAACAATAATCGAAATCGAATCGAACATGTTTTAGAGAGAGAGAGAGAGAGAGAGAGAGAGAGAGAGAGAGAGAGAGAGAGAGAGAGAGAGAGAGAGAGGGAGGTAAATAAGTCATGGCTTAAACAGGAAGTAGACTAGCGTAAGCTGACGATTGGCTCAATGCGCATGCGCAAAAACTCAAAACTCGGAGTGCGCAAGCGCGAAATCGAAATGGGTAGATATATGATGAGGTAGAATATTCTCTTCACAACGGGACTAGTAAAACAGTAAGAAACTATAATAACAAAATCAGGACGTGGTGTAAAATTGGGCGGGGGGCTTATGAAAAAAAAACGTCTGCCTTTTAGTCCGAAAAGTATGGTACATGCACAGATCATTAAAAAAAGTTCACCATTCTTCTTCTTCTTCTTGGATCGCTCAGACGGCTTCCTGTCAATTATGAGCGCAGATAAGTCATGCTGCCGTTATGCGCCTAAGTAAAAGAAATAATTAGGCCCAGCAAGTCCGACTTCGGCTGGAAGAGGAAACCTTTTTGAAAGTTGTTTCTTGAAAAAAAAGGCAGGAAGAATGGATGGCCCGGAAAGGCAGAAAGATAGTAGTAGGCAAAGGGAAAAGGCAGAGTCAAAGAGAGTGACAGATTAGAGGAAGCTACAGGCACAGAACCTCCAGAAGGTGAGGGAACTATTTATACAAAAGACCCCCCCTGGTATCCCCACAGGGGGGAAGTTCACCATAAATCGTCACAACATGTTTCACTGCTCAACTTTTCCGAGCGCCCGTCGCTTTCCGAGTCGATCCGTTGATCAGCGGGTTTTTCGAGGAGGAGGAGGACGGACGAGCGTCCGTTTTGCGCTGTCTCAGACTGGCAGGGGCAGAGCCGTTTTTGGCGCCGTTGTTTGTAGCCGCCGTTGTCTTTGTTGTTGTAGTCTTCGCCGTTGCTCCGTTGGTCAAAGGTTTGGAGATGAAATCCCCCATCTCATCGAATGTCTGCAAGGCGAAGTTAAAAGAACAGGTTATATGGAAGAAAACAAGAGGCAAAGCCTTCAAGGCTCACTCGAACATGCACATGTGGGACAAAAAAACAAAGATTGAGGGGGGGGGGGGGGGGGG
>CM065706.1:9602930-9622930 GCA_017654935.2 Phymorhynchus buccinoides
CAAATTTGTCACATGATACCATGGAAATAATCGTGTATGTGGCGGGTTGTTGCTGGTTTTGACGCGATAAGCGTGTAACTGGTCACGCTAATCGTGTAACTGCCGGCAGCTGTCGTATCTCCCATTGTGAGAACAATGCACTAACTTTGTGACTAACCGTGTAACTGAATTATCACGAAAATTTTGGGTGTTAATGCAACTTTTATTGTGTCACATGTTTACTCATCGGTAAAGAAGAAGGGTCAAGCGTACATCAAATGGGGATTGACTTTGTAGCAGGCGACAATATGTTTTTTGATGCTCCTGTAAAATCACTGACTGTGTAAATACACGGTTAGCGTCGGACAGCGACGTATATTATCAGACACATTATAAGGCACAGGGGTCTCAGTCTAGGAAAAAAGTATCGCCTTATAGTCCGTAAAATACGGTATAATATTTATGGGGGAACTATAAGGCCGGGCAAACAAACAAACAAAGAATTTCGACCAAATGACAACTGTTTCGCTGCCGCTGGGCTTAACGTGTGCTAAGTGCATGGGCACACGGGACCTCGGTTTATCGTCTCATCCGAAAGACTCCACGTTCAGACCGTTAAGACCTAGTGTAAAATGCGAAGAAAAATCCCCTGTACCCAGGTTCGAACTCGGGGTTTACTTTGACAGGAGGCGAACGCTTTACCTCTGTGTCACTCTACTTGGAGACAGGATTGAAAGACATGGTGCTCGCCCTGTGGGGATCCACCAGGCAGGTCCCCTCCAAGGCGAGCTACACGAGTCTGTGGGCGCCCTGCAGAGAGGACCGCCAATTTCGTCTCAAGATCTGGACTCAGTGTGACCGGCGATCGACAAACAAACAAACTGTGTGAGGCTGTGGGTGGGCGGTCGTGGTGGCGCCCTCGGGGGAGGACCTCACTCACGCTGGCTCCGCGACTAAGAGAATAGTGTCGTCAGTAGGGGGCTTAGTAGGTGGCGTCCTGAACAGGCTCCACTGAACTCCACCGAAGTGACTCAGCAGCAGTGCAGTGTCTCCTCGGTTGGTTGCCTACTGAAGGCCGAACACAGATTCGCTCCTCTTGAACTGCTGGTTTCGGATTCTGCGACCTGAACAAGCTGGGGTGTGACTGTGAATTGGGATTCGGAATGAGCGGCGTGGGAGCAACGCCACTGTACGTCCCAGAAGATGGAACAGCAAAAACAAAAACAAAAAACCTGTGTCCCCCCCCCCCCCCCCCCAACCCACCTGATGGCTGGTGCGGAAATGAAGCAGATGAGCAGCAGACGTATCAAGTTGAGCACGTGGGGCGGCGGCACGAAGAAAATGTGCTTCAGGAAAAAAGTGTTGAGCTCCGACAGCTGAAACACACCAAAAAATAAATGAGATTATTACATATCACAACCCCCATCCCACTCTCACACACACATACCTTACACACACATGCACACACACACACACACATACATACATTCTCTCTCACACACACATCACAACCCCCATCCCACTCTCTCTCACACACACACATCACAACCCCCATCCCGCTCACACACACACACACACACACCACCATCACACACCCCACACACACACACATACATCACAACACACACACATACACACACACCCATCACACACACACACACACACATCACAACCCCCATCACACTCTCACATACCTGCCACATGACAATCAGGATCCAGCAAGCCAGGATGCGAGAAAATGTGGAGTGAGGGTGCCACCAGCAAACCGACATCCAACTGAAAGAGGACAACAACAAACATGGAAAACAAACGTATCAGCAGTGATGTTCTTCTTAGCTATGCGTGGCCACAATCAACACTGTGATTATTTTGCCACGGAACCGGGGAGGTTCTATACCACTTTTGCCGGAAGAAAGGCTCAAGGCCTGAGAAGAAATAGTGTGACAGAAGAGGGGATAGATAAAAGAGAACCATAAGCCTAGCCAACTGTTGATCTGCTGGGTTGTTGGAAGAAGGGGTAGTGGGGATGGGGCGGAGGGGAGGAGAGAAGAAAAACGGGGCGGGGGGGGGGGGGGGGGGGGGAGAGTATTGTAGCTTGTTAGTCCGATGACCCCAGAGTCTGCAGCAGGACGATGTCCACTGAGGTGTTGCCAGACTCTGGTCACAAAGCTCTCTGGGGTTCTGGCCTCAACTGCTGCTGGTGGCAGGACGTTCAACTCCCTGATGGTACGTGGGGAAAAAGGAACTCTGTCTGTACTGTGTGCGACACTGGGGAACAAGGAATTGTTGTGAGTGTCCTCTTCTTTGTCGCTCTGGCTGTGGTTCAAGCTTAGTTAGTTAGTTAGTCTGTTATAGTCCCGTCGACAGCTATGGTTATCTCAGGACTGTCACCGCATAACATTCGACCACGTATAACAAAACACACATCAATGATACTTAGCAACGTCCCAAAACCTGAAAACAACAACAACAACAAACAGTACAATTCACGACATGGCATCTGCAGAATGGGCAACATGTGCCCACTCAAGCGCATAAGGTCTCACGCGTGAAAGCCAGTGAACAACAACAAAACCTGGCATGTCATAAACTGTCCGATAGATCAGAGAAAAAAGGAACATTCAAAAGATAGATTTGTAAGGAAAGATGAAAGAACAGATTGAAGATCCGGGGAGACAGAAATCAAACGAAATGGAAAACTACAGATCTTGTCGGGAGACTTTATGGGGGGAAAAGAGATAGTAAAAGACATGGTAGGCAGAACATATAGGAAAGGTAAGAAAAAGGGGTGGGCACAGCTTGGTCGAGAACACCCCCGCCACGTGAAGGCTGGCCCACAGGGGCGAAAGTGCTGATGCCCAGACTCGAACTCAGATCTTCCGCGTAAGAGACAACCGCTCTGTGCAAACAATTTCACTTGCACCACATGGTGATCACATCACATCATCCCCATGGATGCAACTGGAGAAAATCGAAAAACAGGCAAGGCAGGGGTCCAGGGGCCGCCCAGGGTCCTGGCAGGGTACAGGGCAGGGTACAGGGTACAGGGTACAGGGCAACGCCCCCCTGAAGCTGAAAAAAAAGCAAAATCATACTCAATTTGAAGCTTATTCCAGGCTTGTAAAGTGAGAATTCAACACTTTTTTAGCCCTTGAACTTTGAATCAATTTGGGGAGGGGGGGGGGGGGGCAACATTTTTAAAAACCGGCGCCGCCTTGTATCCGAGGGAACGTTGCATCCATGCACACACACACCCCCCCTCTCTCCAAGGGGGGTGTCTCATTTATGATGAAGATGATAATAACAGTACTCCACCCACCTGATTGGCGTGAACTGAAGCACGGCCCTGCGCAGTTTCCCCGTGGCGCTGTGGATGTCCCTGTCAAACAAAACACAACCCACACTTTTATTTTCCAGAACATTCTTTTGGCTTAAACAAATTTTTATTTAGAATCACATAGACAAGCAGCAACATAAACAAATGAGAACGAGCACAAGCTTAAGGCTTATTCAAGGCGCTCAAACACAAGTAGATTATACAATATTGGCTGCCACAAGTAATAAGAGAATGGAACAGAACATGATAATGAAAATGATAGCATACAAAATGTGCACGAACAAGCAAGCAACAACAAGAACAACAATAACATAGAAATTGAAAATTGAAATTGAGGGGGTGAAAAGGAAAAAACAGGCCGCCTCCAAAAAGTATAAAACCATTTGTGATTCAGTGTCAAGACAATCAATTATTTAAAGCACATTCTCAGCATATTTTCAGCCAGGACAACATTCTTTTCCATTTTAGTACAAAATTGCATGAAACCCAGATAGATTTCAACCCTTTCGGCGCCAATGTCGCATTTCAGCACCACACTAATTTAACACCTGTCACTAAAAAAGGCATGAAATTAGGATCTGTTATCCAATGACCTTATCGATGGCTTGGAGTCAAAACGGACTATCTTTAGATAGTCCATTGACATATTATTGAACTTATTACGAAAACTAATAACCATTGTATCAAAAAAAGACTGCAGAAATATAAAAAGCAAAACATTCTTATATATTTTTCTGCAGTCACTGTTTGATACAAAATTATTAGTTTTTGTAATAGGTTCAATAATACGTCAATGGACTATCTAAAGATAGTCCGTTTTGACTCCAAGCCATCGTTATGTTGTTAATTTGGAGAGACAGGGAAAGGCCTTATAATCTTATTTGATGCATGTCATAGGGGGATTCACAGTACTGCAGAAACCAACTTTTCTTTAACCAGGTAAATCTGACAGCCTTTTTCGGCTGAAAAATGGCTGGCGGTGAAAGGGTTAATTAATGGGACTTTCTTTTTATTTTCCATCTAACAAAAAACCAACAACGTGAAACCCATATTTATATAGACAAAGACAGCAAGAAGACACAACAAGTCCATCTGATTTTACACGAAGAAAAGTGATTACAAATTCTTTAGATAGATCAGCAAACTTTGATTGACCCTAAAAATTAAAAATCAGCTGTATTTAGATGCCGATCCAAGTTCTCAAATCATTAGACTACACACACACACAGAGCGAGAGAAAGAGAGAGAGAGAGAGAGAGGGAGAGAGGGAGGGAGGGAGGGAGGGAGGAGAGAGAGAGAGAGAGAGAGAGAGAGAAAGAGAGAGGAGAGAGGAGAGAGAGAGAGAGAGAGAGAGAGGGAGAGAGAGAGGGAGAGAGAGAGAGAGAGAGAGAGGAGAGAGAGAGAGAGAGAGAGAGAGAGAGAGAGAGAGAGAGAGAGAGAGAGAGACAAACAGAGAGAGACAGACAGAGAGACTTCAGACTTCAGACACTGGAACACTTTATTTTACAAGAGACACTTTATTTTACAAGGATAAGAATTTAGTTCATTGTTATTCACTCACAAGGACTCAAGGAGCATTTCTACACTCAGCTGCTCTCTTTTTAATCTAAATAAAATGACCTCTGCCGGCTCTGGGGCCATCAAAAACTGAAAAAGCCTGAAATCAGCATAAAGGCTGAAACAATCTCATGCCTGATTCGTGCATTCCCATTTTCATACAAAAGCACAATGCCAATTCATATTATTCCCAGCCCGTTACAGAGTGAGACAGAGAAACAGAGAGAGACAAGAAACAGACAGGGACAGACAGACAGACAGACAGACAAACAAAGAAACAGACATACTTGATGCTTTTTTAGTGGCATGCATCTCCACTTTCTGACACGCCTCAAAGCCGATCCATATTCCCAGAGACAAGAAAAACAGAGAGACACAAGAGACAGACAGACAGACAGACAGACAAACAGAGAAACAGACATACTTGATGCTTTTTTAGTGGTATGCATTTCCACTTTTTGACACAGCTCCAAGCCAAACCATATTCCCAGAGACGAAGAAAAACAGAGAGAGACAAGAGACAGACAGACAGAGAAACAGACATACTCGATCCTTTTTTTAGTGGTATGCATCTCCACTTATTGACACAGCTCCAAGCCAAGCCATATTCTCAGAGTCAGGGACAGACAAGAAAAACAGAGAGAGAGAGAGAGAGAGAGAGAGAGAGAGAGAGAGAGAGAGAGAGAGAGAGAGAGAGAGAGAGAGAGAGAGAGAGAGAGAGAGAGAGAGAGAGAGAGAAACAGACAGACAGACAGAGAAACAGATGTACTTGATGCTTTTTTAGTGGTATGTATCTCCACGTTTTGACACAGCTCCAAGCCAAACCATATTCTCAGAGTCAGAGACAGACAAGAAAAACAGAGAGAGAGAGAGAGAGAGAGAGAGAGAGAGAGAGAGAGAGAGAGAGAGAGAGAGAGAGAGAGAGAGAGAGAGAAAGACAGACAGAGAAACAGACAGACAGACAGAGAAACAGATGTACTTGATGCTTTTTTAGTGGTATGTATCTCCACGTTTTGACACAGCTCCAAGCCGATCCATATTCCCAGAGACACAGACAAGAAAAACAGAGAGAGACAGACAGAGAAACAGACAGACAGACAGAGAAAGACATACTTGATGCTTTTTTAGTGGTATGGATCTCCACTTTTTGACACAGCTCTAAGCCAAGCCATATTCCCAGAGACAGACAGACAGACAGACAGACAGACGCAGTGATGTACCGAGGCTCAGAAAATGATAGAACAAACCGTCACGTGATAAGAGAAACCAATAGGACAATGACCTGGCTCTTGCAGAAATCAATAAGACAAAGCATGCCTTTGCTACAAAGTTGATCAGACATTTGCCCAGTCAGAGGAGAACGCAAATAGGATATTTTGCAATTTTAACTCATTCAAGTCGTTCCGGCCATATATGTCCGGAATTAATAGATAGCTGTCAATTTGATGCATTTGCTTCATGGGAAGTAAATATGTGTGCACACCATACCTTGGTCACTTCTAAACTCGCTTCGCTCCCTTAGACCACAATTTTGAACGAAACGAACGAAATTTAAGGCTTTACGTCCTCTCGACCTGGGAAGGCACAAAAGACCACAATTTTGCTTCTGACTTTGCTTTTATCGTTTTAAGCCCCTTATAGCCTGATTCCGCCCATGACATCCATTACTTTCTCCTACCAAGCCGTCTAAAACCACCCCCGTACACCCACTTCGCTATGTATTTTGGAGTTAAAATTGCAATATCAAAAAATCAAAAATATCACATAACAAAAAAAACATTGCAAGTTAAACATTCTTCATTTATACACAAACCCTGAACATTTGAAGTCAATCCATCAAGTAGTTATTTTTTAATATATTTTTAAGCAAAGTACCCCATTTCGGGCCCAGTTTACCAACATTAATTTGGTGGTTACAGGGAGTAGAGTCATCATTTTAATCGGGGTTACAAGTGTTAAAGTGGTTTGTTGTGGGGAAATCAATCAGTGTGCAGAGTTTTTCTATATAGTCTATATGTAAAAAAAAGTCTGATCTACCACTTCCCTATGTCTAAACCTGAAGTAAAAACCTGTAATCTTCTTTCATTTCAACTTTTGTTTATGCATGTTTTGCTTGTGTGTATGGCTGGAGTGATTTGTGTGGGTTTTTTAATTCAAAATCGTTACGATGCAAATGAGTTAATAGGTCAATGTCCTATCACTGGGGCCTCGGGACATCACTGCAGGCGGACGTACAGACATACTGTGCTTTACGGACTACAAGGCGCATCTGATTATAAGGCGCACCCCCCAAAATCTGACACAAAATTATATGTTGTTATTATATTTTCTTACTATATTATCAGTCACATTATAAGGCGCAGAGGTCTCAGTCTGTGAAAAAAGTATCACCTTATAGTCTGTAAAATACGGTATTTGATGCTTGTACATGGAGAGACAGACACAGAGACAGACGGACAGAAACAGACGTACTTGATGCTTGAACATAGAAAGACAGACACAAAGACAGACGGACAGAAACAGACGTACATGATGCTTGATCATAGACAGACACAGAGACAGACAGACACAAAGACAGACGGACAGACACAGACGTACTTAATGCTCTCCCAGTGGTAGTCGTGCATCTCCATTTTGCGGCACAGCACCATGCCGATCCAGATGCCCAGACCGTTATACAGAGACAAGACACACACACAGACAGATAGACACACAGACACAAAGACAGACGTACTTGATGCTCTCCCAGTGGTAGTCGTGCATCTCCATTTTTCGGCACAGCACCATGCCGATCCAGATGCCCAGACCGTTGCACAGCAGGATGTCCAGGATCATGGTGTCCCACCAGCACTCCGCAAAGTTGGGCAGCAGGTGCGTGAAAAACATCTGCACAGCAATCACAGACCTGTTTAATAATAATAATAATAATACATAGTATGTATATACAGACAAACCTCTATTTTAAGACTTCCAAAATGTCCGGAAAAATCGGTCGTAAATTGGAGGGGTCGTATGACGGAGGTTTTCACTGGCAGCCGTAGAAAGAAAAAGTTCAGCACAGTTCATACTCTCTTCTTCATGCACACATACAATGACATATTAAAACTGGATTTGGGTCTTTCCAACTCCATAGGATTGTGCAATCGATATTACAGTTTCACTTTGCCGACTTCTGTTAATCACCTCCACTCTCGTCCAAAGTCAGTGGTTTTCTTTTTCAAAGTCAGTGGTTTTCGTGCTTTTCCTACGCTTTCCGCCATCTTTTCTACAACAAGGGCTCACACAAGGGAAGCGACTCCACTTTCAGGCCCTTGACCGTGGTTGTTTCCCTTTGCTCGAAATCTATGCAGACGACAACAACGGTCGTAAAAACCAACAAAATGGCGGTCGTATGTTGCGTTTTAGAGGAAGTCGTTTAAGAGAGGTCGTTTACATAGTAAAATGCATCCGTGCCAACAAATCCGGTCTCAAATGAGAGGTGGTCGCTTAACAGAGGGTCGTAAAATAGGGGTTTGTCTGTACTACACACAATATTCAGAGTGAATAGTTACAAAGTAATGGAATGATTGTGAGCCCTTTTTCTGCCTATAAATTGCTGATACTTGAGGTGCAAGTGCAGTCGATTGGTCACGAAGCCTGAGGAAGTGTTGTAATAAACATGAAAGCTTGCAATGAACAGTGTTGCGTCTTAAACATAGTATTTATAAAGCGCCTTTCCTTAGAATTAAACTCTAGGGGCCAAGGCGCTCACATTCGCTGATTCACACGCAATTGGGCTAACATACACATTCATTCGATCATCATCTAATTAATGTGAAAAGTTAGAGAGAGAAAGCTCTTTGAAACAAGTGAGTTTTCATTTGGGTTTTGAACGCGGGAAGTGCTGAATTGTGACGGAGGTGAACAGGCAAGGAGTTCCAGACAGTGGGGGCGCAAAAACTAAAACTGCGTTGTCCAAAAGACTTTAAATTCACTTTAGGAACTTTCAACAGTTTGGCATGGGAAGTTTACCACCTACACAAGTCTTGGGTAGTCTGGATAGCTAAAATGAATAGTTTGGGTGCAAAATGTGTAGTTTTATTCATTAAACCATCAAACAATGTTCACTAAAATTGAGTAATTAGAGCATTTTTTTTAATTTTGAAGAGTAGTAGAGGTCCAAATTGAGTAGAACACCTCGAAAACAGTAGAGTAAACAGGTCTGCAATCATCAAAAAAACTAGAATCATCAACAACAACAAAAACCACTACGCCACGGCGGCTGTTGAATTTGAGACTTTTTTTTTAAGTCACGGATTACAAGCTGGGAGGTCACAGGTTCGATTTCCCATCACAGGCGAGGTTCTTTTTTCAGTTCTGGACCGTCTCCTACCCACAGTTAGTGGCTACGGGCTCAATGGAGAGACTGAAACCACACAGTCGAGCTTCATCCGCTTAACCCCTTGACTGCCAGAGAAAATAAAAAGAAACAGACAGAGACAGAGAGAGAGAGACAGAGACACAGACCTCAGTAATTTCCCACATGACGCTGATGGTCCACAGAATGCCGTAATGTCGTATGAGCAGCGCCTTGGTCACCCAGCCGAAGAAGTGACACAGGATGAACACATCCATGTGAGACCATAGCCGTTGCACGCTGACATCTGAACAGTTGGCAGCGTACTCCTGCAATACCAATTCCAAATAGTTTATTGTCCTTGTTACAGAATATTTGTTATGCAACGATTTAAAACATTAAGATAATAAAAGACGAAAACATTATGTATTTAACAAAGATAAAATTTACAGCAATAATGATCAACACCACACACACACATACGCGCGCGCATTCATCTACACCCACATACACACACACACACACATGCACACACACACACACACACAGAGTAAACACATTCATTCACACACACACACATCCAGACGGCTAGCCATGAATTGTAATATAATAATAAAAAATATATCCATCCATTCAAAACCATAACAGATTAACGTAATTTTCGGACTATAAGGCGATATTTTTTTCTCTCCAATTTCAACCTATGCGCCTAATAAACGAGGGCGCCCTATTAGTCAACAAAAACGTGAGAAGATAGGCAACGATTGCCGTGCTCAGTAAAGTCTACTATGACTCAGTTACAACATCGAAAGTGGTCACGAGTAGCCGATACGACGAATACTCACGCTAAAATGCTTCAAAATCCCTATTATCGTCCGAGATACCGTCCAACAGATGCCATAACCCTTCATTGGATGTAAAAAGCATCGTTGTAGAGCTTAAAATGCCATGATTCTACCAGTTTTTGCGAAGAAAAGTCCAAACACAACAACCGGAAGTTGTAAAAACGGAAGTTCGATTATTTGAGAAGGGAGCCAACTCTCGTTTATGACAGCAGTAATGGCGGTCAGTAAGCGTTTACAGGATGTGTACGGGCTTCAAACTTCGACTTTCTTTTGCGAGGTGTGTATCGCCTTATAAACGAGGGCGCCTTTTACTTAAGTTTTTCACATTTTTCTTGAAAATTTCCCTATTCGCCTTATACACAGCAGCACCTAATGATCCGAAAAATACGGTAGTTAAAAGTTAACCCTCTCGCATTCGCATGTTACAGAGAAGAAAAAAACCGCTTCCAGGGTTCAGGCTCTGTGTAAAGTACAAGATTGCCGTTTGGGGCAAACTCCTGGAAAGTTGATAGCCATAATTGGGCAAAATTAACTTTGCGAAAAGTTTAATGTTCACCCTTGAATAACATATTCCAGCTCTCATAGCTACATAACAAGAAGTATAAAAAGGATTGTATTAATTAATCTTTACCTTTCCCCCTTGGGGATACTGGGGGGGGGGGGGCGTCTTTTGCATAAATAGTTCCCCCACCTTCTGGAAGTTCTGTGCTTGTAACTTCCTCTAATCTGTCACTCTCTTTGACTCTGCCTTTTCCCTTTGCTTACTGTCATCTGCTATCTTTCCGGTCCATTCTCCTGCCTTTTTTTCAAGAAACACTTTCAAAAAGATAATAATAATTAATAATGCTTATATAGCGCATAATCTTGCTAAGCAACTCAATGCGCTTTTCACTCACCATTCGTACAAACATTTCTAACGAACTGGCTCACGTACCCTCACCATACATCTCTAAGAAAAAGCTTTCCCCCAGCTCGAAATCGGACCTGCTGGGCCTAAGTTAGGCGCATAACGGCAGCATGATGCATCTGCGCTCATAATTAAGAAGAAGATTTTTACCGTGGTGTCTGGGCCCGAGTCGTGCAGGTCGGGGAAGGACCACACGATGAATCGACGAACGTCCGTGTGCGTTTGGAACAGGATGAACACCTGCAGGAGAAAATACAGCACACTCGCTCCTGCACACAGGTACGCGCGCATACAAACAAGCAAGCAAGCAAACAGACAGACACATGCACACGCACACACATACACACAAAATTACACATAATGGTTTCTATGTTTTGTGTTCCTGTAAATAATTATGTTAAGTTTTTATAGATTTTTGATTGATGTGTATTTTTTTATGAGGGCAGGATGAAAAAAAGCTTGGTCAGCTTATTTTTTAACCCTCAATAAAGATGATCTCGACTCGACGCGACATCAACTCGACACGACACGACACGACACAACACAACAACACACACACACTCTCAATTCAGCAAAGTCGAGTTTATCCTTGTAAACTTTTGTCACATGCATACACGTGTGCGTGTGTGCTTGTGCGTGTGTAGGCATAGGTGCGTATGGAATGGAATTTTTTCTTCTTAAGCATGTGTTATTTTGTTCGTTTTCACGGCCAAAGCTGAAATCTTCAATTTCGCTTTATTGGCCACTTTTTCTCTCTAATTTTTCCTCTTTACCCCTTTTTGAGAGGGAGAGAGGCAGGCAAACTGACAACACGCTTTTGACGTTTACATGGTTGAGTGTGAAGTTGGAAGGTGAGCTGCTGTCAATTGAAAGACCCTGCATGGCGTTAAAATCACTCAAGAAAACAAAATCATTGTCTTTTACTCGTGCTTCTGTCAAGTTGTAGGATTAATAAACATACACACACACACACACACATACACACACACATCACAAAAAGGGAAAGAATTTGAATTTGAACTGCAACATTTAATTTTGACGTCATTGCTTTTGACTTGCATAATTGCGTCATACAGTATCTCGATGTTCGTTTTATCGGTCGATTCGCTTTATCGGCCATATTTTTCCTGGTCCCAAAAGTGGCCGATTAAGCGGATTCCACTGTATTGCCTGTGTTTGCTGTGTTGTCTAGCGTTGCAATAAAGTCTTGTCTTTCCATCAGATAGTTCGGGTTCCTGATTCCTTCTGTGTGAGAAGGTAGGTTCTGCCTGCTGTAGGGTGGGGCGATAAAACCCATCAATATCAGTGAGAAACGGAAACAAGATGAAGGAGAAAGCAGAGCATCAGATTGTCAGGGTCATCAACCCATGATACTGTCTGTGATTTGACCCCTCATCTTGTGCAGCCTGGTAGTAAGAAATGGAAACAAGATGAAGGAGAAAGCAGAGCATCAGATTGTCAGGGTCATCAACCCATGATACTGTCTGTGATTTGACCCCTCATCTTGTGCAGCCTGGTAGTAAGAAATGGAAACAAGTCATGAAGGAGAAAGCAGAGCATCAGATTGTCAGGGTCATCAACCCATGATACTGTCTGTGATTTGACCCCTCATCTTGTGCAGCCTGGTAGTAAGAAATGGAAACAAGATGAAGGAGAAAGCAGAGCTTCAGATTGTCAGGGTCATCAACCCATGATACTGTCTGTGATTTGACCCCTCATCTTGTGCAGCCTGGTAGTGAGAAATGGAAACAAGATGAAGGAGAAAGCAGAGCATCAGATTGTCAGGGTCATCAACCCATGATACTGTCTGTGATTTGACCCCTCATCTTGTGCAGCCTGGTAGTGAGAAATGGAAACAAGATGAAGGAGAAAGCAGAGCATCATCGTCAGGGTCATCAACCCATATTGTCGGTGATTTGACCCCTCATTTCGTGCAGCCTGGGGCCATTGTCAGAGCGATCGAAGAAGAAGAAAGAAGATGCTTAGCTCCGGCCCGGTGGATGAAGGTTGCAGTTGACTGCAGCAACGCAGCAGAACCCCACAGCCTGTCTTCGAGCGCCACAGGCCTGGGACATATTTTCGCGTCTCAGTATGGTGAAGAGAATGCAAAAATAAAGCCCGCAACGATTGTCTGTTTTCAACTAAGAGAGGCAAGATCGGACAAAACTGAAAACAGATTAGCTCTAAAGAGGCCATTCATCCCGAAAGACTTCAACATATACTCACCTTCTTCTTCTTCTGCGTTTCCAGGCCATACGTCCATAATGGATAAGGTACGTATGTGTCCGGTTTTCAGCTTTCACTTGTCTCCCCGCTGCGCACAGCCGACACATTCCGATTTCGGAGGAGCTCAAAGTCAAAGGAGAAGAAATTATTTGCCAGATTTTTTTTTAAAGGCAGGAGAATGGGCCAATATGTCAGAAAGATACCAGATGGCAGAAAGCAAAGGGAAAAGGCAGAGTCAAAGAAAGTGGCAGATTAGAGGAAGCTACAAGCACAGAACTTCCAGAAGGTGGGTGAACTATTTTATGAAAGCCCCCCCTCCCCCTCCTGTATCCCTACGGGGCGACTCGTTGAGGGGGCGGGGGGCGTCCAGCTCCCCTTATGGAGGCACGAGGCACCCACCCACTGCCCCAATAAACTCACCAAAAACAAGGCGCCAAATGGCTGGATGGGGTCTCGTGAAAGGTCCTGTGGGGGAAAAACACAAATATTGAGCATTTTATCAAAGATTTGTCTATCTTGCACTTTACACACACACACACACGCACACGCACACACACACAGACACAACACACACACAACACACACACACACGCACACACAACACACACACACACACACACGCACACACACGCACACGCGCACACACACGCACACACACACACACACACAAAACCCCTTTTAAAATTCTCACAGAAAAGTTTCACTGAAAAGCAACAATCAATCAACAACAATAATAATAATGCTTATATAGCGCATAATCTTGCTAAGCAACTCAATGCGCTTTTCACTCACCATTCGTACAAACATTTCTAACAAACTGGTTCACGTATTCTCACCATACATCTCTATGAAAATGAATACATTAGAGAATGCATTGCACACTAACAGTAACACCTACCTCCCTTCAACCCCCAACCCACCCCCACCCCAACCATCCCCCCAATGATCAATCAATATTTTTGTTGTCCATTTTACAGGAAATTCGGAAAAACGTAATGAACCATGACTGTGACAAATGCCGCAATGTACTGCACTACATAGGGGGGGGGGGGGGGGGGGGGGGGGGGGGGGGGGGGGGGTAGTTACATAATGGCCTTTATCATGACTGCAATTAATTATTGAACAAAGATAATTAGCTGAAAATGTTCATAAAATACAGCTTCATGTTTGGTAAGAAAGGCAAAAACGGAAAAATGGAATCAACAGAGAAATGTAGGGGGGGTGGCACATCTTGATCTTTATCGGAAATTCTTTTTGCAGCGTTAAAATAATCAACAAAACAGCACAATAACACTTTAACAGTGGCGTAAGAACATGTTGAAGCCAAGTACAACTAAGTACACTAAGTACAACTCCCCCGTGGGGATACCGGGGGGTCTTTTTGCATAAATAGTTCCCCCACCTTCTGGAAGTTCTGTGCTTGTAACTTCTAATCTGTCACTCTCTTTGACTCTGCCTTTTCCCTTTGATTACTGTCATCTACTATCTTTCTGCCTTAACTGGTCCATTCTCCTGCCTTTTTTTTCACAAAACACTTTCAAAAACATTTCCTCCAGTCGAAGTCGGACTTGCTGGGCCTAACTAGTTCTTAATTAGGCAGCATAGCGGCAGCATGATGCATCTGCGCTCATAATTGACAGGAAGCTGTCTGAGTGATCAAAGAAGAAGAAGAAGAATCACCACCTCTGACCCTCATGAACTTCATGAAGGGGTAGGGAGGTGAAAGGTGGGGGTTCAGGAGACAGGGGGTTAAAAGGGGGTTAAAAAAATACAAAGGGGTTGCAAATCTGTACCATGTAAATTTAAATAATAATAATAATAATATTAATAGTGAAGCATTTATATCTAGCACACTCCTCCGTCAAATGCGCTTATCCATCTATGCGCTTAACAAAATAATTAAAAATAAGAAATTCAACAGACATATATAATCGCTCACACACATGCAAATAGGCATACACATACACGTCCCCCCTCCCCCCCACACACACACCATTACAATCACCACCACTCACCCCACCCAAAAACACAATACTGATACAACTGTTGAATAAAGCATAAACTAACCCTCTCTCTCTCTCTCTCTCTCTCTCTCTCTCTCTCTCTCTCTCTCTCTCTCTCTCTCTCTCTCTCTCTCTGTACTAAGTACTGTACTACTACTAGTACTATGTAGTACTACTTGAAGTTGAACTAGAAGTAGGAATAAAAGTACATGTAACTAGCTGACATGGAAGTAATACTAGTAGTTCAAAGCAGTGGCAGTGGTTTTATGTTTAGTAATGATAAAATCTAGTTATCATCCATTTATTTATAGGGGAAATTGGCTAAGTCAAAATTGGAGGAACCAAAAATTTATTTTCCGATAGCCAATATTTTTAGATGAAAAGACGTTTTGGCATAAAACTGATTAAACTGGGATCCCTCCCCCCCAAAAAAACCCTGAGTTATCTAGTCTTTTTGAGTTATCCATTTTTGAGTTAGCAGTATTCAACTGTAAATGCTGAACATTTAAATTGTTCTTTTCACAAATGCTTACTATTACTAACTCACTTACCATTGGGGAAGGCGAGGATGCTGACGATGAAGAAGAAAATGATGACGCAGATGAACCCGCGCCAAATGTTCAGCTCCGAGGAACTCTCGTCTCTGAAAAACAGTCAACCGTAGCTAAAAGTAAAACACAGAACCGAAACAAACAGAAAACAAAATTTGGCAAACATGTACAATTTTCGCCTTTAAAACTTTCACTGACACAGTGACAGTAAGTAACAAGCTACATTTTATCAGACACTTCCTTGCATAGCAGTCTACTAATATTATCAGATTAGTAATATTGTAATACTGTAGTATAGATACAAGCTTAGCAATAGCATGCATACGCATGAGCACACACACACACAGTGACACACACACACACACACACACACACACACAGACACACACACCTAGGAGGAGAGAGAGAGAGAGAGAGAGAGAGAGAGAGAGAGAGAGAGAGAGAGAGAGAGAGAGAGAGAGAGAGAGAGAGAGAGAGAGAGAGAGAGAGAGAGAGAGAGAGAGAGAGAGAGAGAGATAACACACACACGCGCATTTAAGAAATGGTCCTAAAGGCAAGAAAGAGGAGGGAAAGAGAGAAAGAGCTTCAATGGCGGGGAAACAGGTAGGTTTTGAGGTTTGATTTGAAAGCAGAGAGGGTCGGTCACTGACGGAGGGAGAGAGGAAGTTTGTTCCAGGATCCACACACAGGCAGACAGATAGACAGACAGAGAGGTGGTGTACATTTGACAGAAGGTGTAGTTGCGCTACCTCCCACAACATTTTCTCATTGAAAATGTTCACTAAGATAGTAAGAAGATTTTGCCTTGATCAAGAAATGGGTAGGGTCAGAACTAAGGTTCTTCTCCTTCTCTTGAGGGCCAACTGTCAATATGTTGACCATTCTGGCTCCTTTGAGGTAATCAAGCGCGAATTCGCAATCGTTTGTGGCGTGCGACAATTGAAAACGAAACATCATTTTAAATAAAGAGCAGCCTCAATTTGAAGTGCAGCCTCACTTTGAAGTGCGACAATTTTGGACCGACCGACAGACAGACCGACAAAGTGAGTTATAGGTTTGTGGCTTGTGTCACAAACAAAAAGGCTAAGTTGTAGCTTGGACACCACCCATTACATTTTTTGCATGGAACATGTTTTACTGAGATCATGCAATGTTCATTCTCCGGAAATGGATAGGGCTAGGGTAATTGTCATGGAAATGAAAGAACCAGACTTTAAATTTGAGGACTTTGTTTACAAGCCTTTTAGTTTTACTAGTTTTAGGGGGTGGGGTGGGGGTATAAAGTACAATTAAACAGGGCTTCTGGTTATCCTTTCTATTATTAGGGGGTACGTTCACCCCCAGTTTACACTTTTAAGGGGTATTTTCACCCCCAGTTTCAAATTTTAAAGGGTCAAGACTTCCTACATTAAGTAAACTGCACTAATTACACAGACACACGCATGCACGGTCATACACACGTGAACACAACACACTCTCTTCACTCACACACCTACTGATCACCTTTTACTCAGTAAAACTTTTAGTGTGCTTGTTTTTGTTTTTGACAAACAACCTGTTTCTTCTTCTTTGTCTTCAAGTTCAAGTTTTCTTTAACACTTGCCAGACTGGTGGCATGTTGAAGAAAGGAATATCAAGTGTTTGAAAGATTTTATTTTGAGAAAAGGGTCTGCCAATGAACGAGTTTTCGATGTTTACTGCGTTCTGGCAGTTTCTGCACAATCTTTTAAGTATCTTAGATTTAGGTTAGCGACTCCTCATTGTGGCAGTAGCCTAGTTTGACCTAGCAGACTAATGAAATAAGTGCTCAACTTAGTTAAATCATATTGAACATAACAACTGTGTAACGCATAAATCGTTTTAATGCGTCACCTCACCCTTGAGATTTTAAAGGGTAAATCTCACGCATGGTTTGACATTCTAGGGGGGTGATTTGAGAGCTCTAGTGCAATACGCACAATCTCTACATTTTCAGAAGCCCTGAATTAAAGTTTGTCCATGAACTAAAATTGTGAAAAAAGAGGGGTTCCAATAAGTGAATAACAGCTGATATTCCAGTGACAGTAAAGACTGTGGAGTGAGGGCTAGAATAAAGCGGGCAGGGTAAAAGTAACTTAGTAAGGGTTGGGGGGGTGGAGGAGGGAGGAGGGAGGAGATGGACGGCTTACAACACTAGGCGTTCACTACAGCACATGATGTCCTCCAAATATGGAATGTTCATTCAATTTTTGTGTTTTGTGTACACTATACGGTATAAATAAGGTTTGGGTTAGGGTTAGGGTCAGTGTTTTGTCAGTTTGAAAGGTTAAAAAAGACAAATTCTAAACTTTCTTTGAAAAACGGCATTTGTCGCGCCAATGACGTTGTTTTCCATAGGTGAAAAGCGACACAGAGGTAAAGCGTTCGCCTTGTGTCAACTTGTCAAGTAAACCCAAGTTCGAACCTGGGTACAGGGGATTTTTCCTCTCACTTTGCACTAGGCCTTACAGTCTGAACGTGGAGTCTTTCGGATGAGATGATAAACCGAGGTCCTGTGTGCCCATGCACTTAGCACACGTTAAACCCAGTGGCAACGAAAACGTTGTCATTTGGTCAAAATTTACCCACCCACCCTTTCCCTCCTCATCAGTCACAAAAATTGCATGCATAAAAAAAAATGGTGGCGCGCCTCTGGCTGGGACGAGCTCTCCAGGTGGGAGCAACCCGAATTTCACAGACGCCTCTGTGACTATAAAGTACCTAATACATAATATCTAATACCTAGTTGGAGGACATCATGTGCACGTCAAGTGTTTACAACTGTACAAGTTGATCAGCCTGTTGGTGTCCGTAGAGAGTGTACTTTACAAACATTGAAAAAGGGCCAGTTCCATGAAAGGGAAAGAACAATACACTGACTGATTGAGACTGAAAGTGAAACAGAAAGCCAAGAACATGGGGTGGGTGGGGGTGGGGGGTGGGAGTGGTTAAACTACGCCTTTGTCCTTGTACTCTCGAGTGCACGCCCCCTGGCTTTGTCAAGAAATTGTAATAAGATGGTCAAGGTTATAGTCTAGGTTATACGGATGAAACAAAAGAACTGAAGAAGAATAGTGCATCATTTATTTATTATGATATCGTGCAATATGTCTAAAACACAGTTCTGAGTCCAAATCAACTAACGCACTTCGTCTAGATCTACAACTAAAGGCTCCAATCCGAACCAAACCCCTAAGCCGAAGGTCTTCTCGGCTCACAATCGTACCACATTGTTCGATTATGAAAATCATTGACTTTTTCGTCTTCCCAGTGACTCACCTCGTGAAAGCCAAGTAAAGAAGCCCAGAGATGCACGCGAAAAGCAATGTGATTGTATGAGGTTTGTAGAAAAGATCCAGAGATATGTCGTCGACAGCCTTTTCATTGATGATAACCCGAAAATATTGGTCGTCCGCTTTGACATCTTCGATCCTCGTGCTTTCGCCCGACATGGTTAAAATCCTCTGAGTCAATGACCTGAGCCTACACCGAGCCCTGCAAAGATCAAATGCAGGGACGGTAACTCTCTACTTTTCCAAAAGCAAGACGACTGCCGTGGTAGAGTTGCGTAGGCAAAACTTCTCGCGCATCTCTCTCTCTCTCTCTCTCTCTCTCTCTCTCTCTCTCTCTCTCTCTCTCTCTCTCTCTCTCTCTCTCTCTCTCTCTCTCTCTCTCTCTCTCTCTCTCTCTCTCTCTCTCTCTCTCTCTCTCTCTCTCTCTCTCTCTCTCTCTCTCTCTCTCTCTTACCGTTGTAAAATAAAGGTTCAATTCAATTCAATTCTCTCTCTCTCTCTCTCTCTCTCTCTCTCTCTCTCTCTCTCTCTCTCTCTCTCTCTCTCTCTCTCTCTCTCTCTCTCTCTCTCTCTCTCTCTCTCTCTCTCTCTCTCTCTCTCTCTTTCAACTTTGCACATGATCTAGTTTTAGAATCAGGATCAGTACATCGCAGGTGCCAATACTTTTCTGTTTCTGTCTGGATATGTCAGTCACAGATGCCACTTCTGATGATAAATCGCGACGGACTTGAAAGAGTATCTACAGTAAGCAGACTCCCCTAACTCTAATATTTTGCTGCCTCCTTTGAGTCTCATTCTCTAGTGATTGGCTTTTCGTGGAGCATTGGGAAAAAAAGTAAGTTCTCTAGCGTAAAGTAGTTCGTCGCGACTATTGCCAGTATTGGCACCTGCGACATACTAATCCTGATCCAGATCCTGATCCCTCTCTAGCGTAAAGTAGTTCCGTCG
>CM065706.1:9627930-9650430 GCA_017654935.2 Phymorhynchus buccinoides
TAACGTTTGAACGAAGGGACCTAGGACGCTCAAATTTTGCATGCGGATAAGTACTAAGAATATCTAGGCCAAGTTCGAAAATGAAGGTCAAGGTCATGAGCCGAAAATGCTGCCGAACACCTGGCACGATAATGGAGAGACCTAGGATGCTCAAATTTTGCATGCGGATAGGTACTAACGATATCTAGGCCAAGTTCAAAAATGAAGGTCAAGGTCACTGGTGCCGAAAATGCTGCTGAGCACCTAGCATAATATTATAACGATTGAACGGAGGGACCTAGAACGCTCAAATTTTGCATGTGGATAGGTACTCAGAATATCTCGGCCAAATTCAAAAATGAAGGTCAAGGTCATGAGTCAAAAATTCTGATGGAACACTGGGACATTAACTGAGGGACCTAGGACGCTTAGATTTTGCATAAGGATACTATAGGTACTAAAGGTATCTAGGCCAAGTTCAAAAATGAAGGTCAAGGTCATTGGCGCCAAAAATGCTGCCGAGCACCTGGCACGATTACGATTGAACAGAGGGACCTAGGACACTCAAATTTTGCTTGCGGATAGGTACTAAGGATATCTAGACCAAGTTCGAAAATCAAGGTCAAAGGTCACTGGACACGAAAATGCTGCCACATGGCTGGTGGTTTAGCGTCTTAACGCTCTAGTTCAATTGACAAACGAACAAGCAAACGTTATTTCCCCCCCACCCCCCACCCCCAACATTTCATTGTTATGAACAAGCTTGCCAATTCCTGTAGACCCCTATACAGTGGAACCTCCCTTATAAGACCCCTCCCTTATAAGACCTTCAGAAATCATCAAAAATGAGGTATAAGGGAGGGGTCTTATAAGGGAGGTAATTTCAATACTTACAATGAAGGGCAATGTTTCGGAGAAGTAGGTCTTATACAGGAGGGAGTCTTATAATGGGAGGTCTTATAAGGGAGGTGCGACTGTACACAAATCTGATCAAATATCTGAACTTATGAATCAAACATTTTTATCAGATGTGTGCAGTGATATTGATGGGCCCTACATGAATATGTAGTGAACGAAACTGAGTAGGATTTCGTCAGATTCATTAAGACGTTAGAATCATGCCTACATGAATATGTAGTGAACGAAACTGAGTAGGATTTCATCAGATTCATTAAGACAGTAGTATTCCGTTAGAATCATGCCTACATGAATTGTAGTGAATGAAACTGAGTAGGATTCCGTCAGATTCATTAAGACAGTAGTATTTCGTTAGAATCATGCCTACATGAATATGTAGTGAATGAAACTGAGTAGGATTTTGTCAGATTCATTAAGACAGTAGTATTTCGTTAGAATCATGCCTACATGAATATGTAGTGAATGAAACTGAGTAGGATTTCGTCAGATTCATTAAGACAGTAGGATTTCGTCAGATTCATTAAGACAGTAGTATTTCGTTAGAATCATGCCTCTCTGAGGCGTCTTCACAGTTGGATAGCTGCACGGCTGAAATTGGATGAGTGGGTCTCAGCTTTTAGTCTTAATGCTGTGTGATGCACAACTCCTCCCAGTTTTTCTATCCCTCCCTCCTTCTCCACCCCCCCCCCCCCCCTTTTCCCTCTCTTTCTCTCTTTATCTGCCACTCCCACTGCTCCAATGCTTCTTTGCTTTTTGCATTCTGCTTTAACCCTTTCGCCGCCAAATTGCACTACAAGTACAATGATTGAACACCCATGTCAGTAAAGACCTTGAATTCAGAGTCTGTTATCCAATAATATTTGTGTTCTTGATTAGGGGAGTTAAGGATAGGCCTTTTTTTTAATCATGTAGTAAAGGAATCCCCAATATTTCAGACAAAATATTTTCTTTACCAATGTAAGTTTATTGGATAATTTTGGCTAAAAAATGGCTGGCGGTGAAAGGGTTAAATCCCTTCTCCACCCTTTGTGTGTGTGTGTGTTATTTGTTTGTTTTAAACATATTTCATTCCCTCTCCCTGTCTTTTGTTTTCATTTGAAGATTTCAGCACCCCCACCCCTCCTTTTTTCTAACTTTTGATGGGTTTTTTAATTTGATTTTGACCTAATGACAACTTTTTCGTCAGCACTGGGATTAACAGATATGCTAAGTGCATGGGCACACAGGACCTCGGTTTATCGTCTCATCCAAAAGACCCCACGTTCAGACCGTAAGGCCTAGTGCAAAGTGAGAGGAAATATCCCCTGTACCCAGGTTCGAACTCGGGTTTACTTGACACGAGGCGAACGCGCTACCACTGTACCATTCTACACTCTTTATTATGGCAGTGTATGTTCATGAATGTGCCTCATGCATAATGTCCTTGTTGACTAATGCTGACGAGTGAATGATGATCTGTCATTTGTTTCTTCTTTCGAAGCTCATTTTTAGCTGGTGAAAAGATTTTGTTCAATACGTCGACTTAGCTCCAAGAGAGCCTGATGCTGAAGAATGAACATTCAATGTAGGATGTTTTGCTTTTATTTTAGTTCATGGCATTTACATGACAGTGTAGAGTGGCACAGTGGTAGCACGTTACAGGGGGTACAGGGGATTTTTCCTCTCACTTTGCACTGGGCCTTGCGGTCTGAACATGGAGTCTTTCGGATGAGACGATAAACCGAGGTCCCGTGTGCTCATGCACTTAGCACACGTTAAATTCAGTGGCAATGAAAAAGTTGTCATTTGGTCAAAATTTACCCCCCTCCCTTCCTCCCTCAGTCACACAAAAATCGCATGCAAAAATATATATAAAAAAATTGGGTGGCGCGCATCTGGCTGCGACGCACTCTCCAGGTGGGAGCAACCCGAATTTCACAGAGACGCCTCTGTGACTATATATCCTAACCTAACCTTTAATTCGTACTGTGGCTCTGTTTGTTATTGGCTTCTGTCATGCATCATATTTTTTTGTTGGGTTGCTACGATGCATAGCAATATTGTGGCGAATTATTGCTCTTTTTCTTTTTTCGTGTGTTGTTTCCCTACTCCAGAGCAGAGAGCTGGGGATTTTATTGATTTGGGTGGGGTTTTGTGATGGATAAAAAGAAGGCAGGCCCAACGGAAGGAAGGAAGAAAAGAACGAATGAAAGGAAACAAGCAAGTTAGTGATCGAGAGAAGAAACGGCTAGTGGTAGAAGAATTGTCAACTTGTTGGATGGGTCTGCGTTACCTGTGTGTGTTGTCTAATAATGATTCTTGGACAGAAAGAGTAGGTAAGGTAGTGTTAAGATTTTGACAAAAATCCCAATACTGAGTGAAAAGTGAGAGACAGAAAGTAGGAGAGGGGTTATTATATCAGGTGCTATGTTGTTGCATGTTGGGGGTTTGGGATGGATTTTTTCTGTGTCCTTTTGAAATGTCGCCAGACAGGATCCATTTCTCTGAACTGACGGCTTGTGCCATGATGTGTGAGCGAGGCTTTGTTTGTTCCAAACTTTTTTTCCCCCCAACTAAACAACAAGCTTGTTTTTGTGTTCCCAGGTCTGTGAGAATAGGAGTATAATTTCTTCTTCTTCTTCTTCTTCGATCGCTCAGACAGTTTCCTGTCAATTATGAGCGTAGATGCGTCATGCTGCCGTTTTGCGCCTAACTAAGAAATAGCTAGGCCCAGCAAGTCCGACTTCAGCTGGAGGAAATGTTTTCGAAAGTGTTTCGTGAAAAAAGGCAGGAGAATGGACTGGTAAGGCAGAAAGACAGTAGATGACAGTTAGCAAAGGGAAAAGGCAGAGTCAAAGAGTAATAGATTAGAGGAAGCTACAAGCACAGAACTTCCAGAAGGTGAGAGAACTATTTATGCAAAAGACCCCCCAGTATCCACACGGGGGGGGGGGGGTATAATTTGACATGGGAATTCTCCCCGTAGGGATACTGGGGAGTCTTTCGTAAAAAATAGTTCCCCCACCTTCTGGTAGTTCTGTGCTTGTAACTTCCTCTAATCTGCCACTCTCTTTGACTCTGCCTTTTCCCTTTGCTTTCTTTCATCTACTATCTTTCTGGCTTATATTATGGCCCATCCTCCTGCTTTAAACCCCCCAAAAAAACTTCCAAATAATCTTTATCCCTTGAGCTCCTCCGAAATCGGAATGTGTCTGCTGTACGCAGCGGGGAGACCAGTGAAAACTAAAAATCAGACACATACATAGCTTACCCATTATGGCCATATGGCCTGGGAACGCAGAAGAAGACATGGGAATAAAATCCAGGGCCTGTGCGCTTCTCTGTCTGTTATTGTGTTGTTAACCCTTTCACAGCCAATGTCGCATTTATGCACCACAATGGTTTAACACCCATGTCACTTAAAGGCATCAAATCAGGGTCTGTTATCCAAAGACCTTATTTTCTTAATTTTGGGAGGTAAGGATAGGCCTAATGTTATGCATGGCACAGAGGAATTCCCAGTATTGCGGTTAATTTTTTTCTCTCTACACCTAGTTTTGTTTAACCCTTTCAACGCTAGCCATTCCTCAGCCAAAATTTACCATTAGATTTACCTGGGTAGAGAAAAGATTTCATCTGGAATACTGGGGATTATCCTCTGTGACATGCATAAAATAGGGCCTATCCTTACCCCCCAAAATTAAGAGCATAAGGTCACTAGCACTGGATACCAGACCTTCATTTGATGCCTTTTAGTGGCATGGGTGTTGAATCACTGTGGTGCCAAGAGGCGACAGTGGCGATGAAAGGGTTAATTAATGGTATTTGAGGGCTGAAAAATAGCTGGTGGTGAAAAGGGTTAAGTTTGTGTGTGTGTGTGAACAGAATTAGTTTGATCTTGGTATTTTTCTCTTCTTTTTTTACTTTGTCAATCACTTGGACAGTTTCCTGTTTATATGAGCACAGATGCATCATGCTGCCATTATGCACCTAACTAAGAAATAGTTAGGCCCAGCAAGTCTGTCTTCGGCAGGAGAAAATCTTTGTAAGAGTTTCTAGAACAAAGACAGGAGAATCATGGACCAGTAAGGCAGACAAAATAGTAGATGACTGAGTAAGCAAAGGAAAAAGGCAGAGTCAAAGAAGGTGATAGATTACAGGAAATTACAAGCACAGGACTTCCAGAAGGTGTGGGGACTATTTGTTAATTAACAACGGTTAGTTCTGCAACTAAACTGTAGTTGGTTGTCTATGTTTTGATCTTTGATATGAAAGCATGCATGTTTCATGTCACTGAGAGAGAGAGAGAGAGAGAGAGAGAGGGAGGGAGGGAAGAGAGAGAGAGAGAGAGAGAGAGAGAGAGAGAGAGAGAGAGAGGGAGGGAGAGAGAGATTCTTGTTACGTCTAGACTACAAAACTTGTACTTGTAAAAATTGTGTTTTGTTAATTAACAACAGTAACGGTTAGTTCTGCTAATGAGCTATAGTTGGTTGTGTACTGTTTGGTCTTTGATAAAAGCAGTGTGCATGTTTCTTGTCACAGAGACAGACAGAGAGAGAGACAAAGAGAGTGAGAGAGAGAGAGAGAGAGAAGAGAGAGAGAGAGAGAGAGAGAGAGAGAGAGAGAGCAAACAAACAAACAAATAAAATTTTACTTATACATGGTAATGAGATAAGTATAAGAGAGAGAGAGAGAGAGAGAGTGTCAGAGAGAGAGAGAGACAGACAGACAGAGAGAGAGAGAGCAAACAAACAAATGAAATTTTACTTGTACATGTATGGTAATGAGATAAGTATAAGAGAGAGTGAGAGATAGTCAGAGAGTGAGAGAGAGTCACAGAGAGAGAGAGAGAGAGAGAGAGTCACAGAGAGAGAGAGAGTCAGAGAGAGAGAGAGAGAACGACCCACAGAGAAAGAGCTGATCAATTGTCTAAAGGTTTGTTGTTGCTGAGTCACAATCATGTTGCCAGTGGTGGAGTGTATCATGTATGGTAGGTTATAGAGCTTGGCAGAAGCAAAGCAAGGCAAGCCTCGCTCATCAATAAGCTTTGGAGAGCCTGTACACGTATTTAGCACAATAATAAGATAACGGTGTCACGATCGTCAAGGCAAGCCCCTCACTCACTCCACTGCTTGCAGGCTTTCTTCTTCTTGTTTTTGTCTTAGTGAGTTGGGAATCTGAATGGCAGAATTGTGCAGCATTAGGTTTAGTGCTCTTTTGTATTCAGGTGCATAAGTGTTGGAATGAAATTGTGATTGAACTGAACAGAGAGAGAGAGACAGACAGGCAGTTTTTTTCTTCTTCTTTTTTTTTATGTTGAGATTTGGGAATCTGAATGGCAGAATTGTGCTTTAAGTTAGTGCTGCTTTTTTGTATTCAGGTACATAGTCTTGGAATGAAATTGTGATTGAACTGAACAGACAGACAGTTTTCCTTCTTTTCTTTTTCTGTTCTTTTTTTTTATGTTGAGAGTTTGGGAATCTGAATGGCAGAATTGTGCATTAGGTTAGGGCTCTTTTGTGTTCAGGTGCATAGAGTGGGGTTGAAATTGTGATTGAACTGAACAGGGAGACAGACAGACACAGTTTTCTTTGTTTCTTCTTCTTCTTCGATGTTGAGAGTTGGGAATCTGAATGGCAGAATTGTGCATTAGGTTAGGGCTCTTTTGTGTTCAGGTGCATAGAGTGGGATTGAAATTGTGATTGAACTGAACAGGGAGACAGACAGACAGAGAGACAGTTTTCTTTGTTTCTTCTTCTATTTCTTCGATGTTGAGAGTTGGGAATCTGAATGGCAGATTTGTGCATTAGGTTAGGGCTCTTTTGTGTTCAGGTGCATAGAGTGGGATTGAAATTGTGATTGAACTGAACAGGGAGACAGACAGAGACAGTTTTCTTTGTTTCTTCTTCTTCTTCGATGTTGAGAGTTGGGAATCTGAATGGCAGATTTGTGGATTAGGTTAGGGCTCTTTTGTGTTCAGGTGCATAGAATGGGATTGAAATTGTGATTGAACTGAACAGGGAGACAGACGGACAGAGAGACAGTTTTCTTTGTTTCTTCTTCTTCTTCGATGTTGAGAGTTGGGAATCTGAATGGCAGATTTGTGCATTAGGTTAGGGCTCTTTTGTGTTCAGGTGCATGAACAGTGTAGAGGTGGCACAGTGGTAGCGCGTTCGCTTCGTGTCAAGTAAACCCGAGTTCGAACCTGGGTACAGGGGATTTTTCCTCTAATTTTGCACTTAGGCCTTGTGGTCTGAACGTGCAGTCTTTCGGATGAGACGATAAACCGAGGTCCCGTGTGCTCATGCACTTAAAACACATTAAACCCAGTGGCAGCGAAAAAGTTATTTGGTCAAAATTTACCCCCCTCCATTCCTTCCTCATCACTGACATCAGTCACAAAAATCGCATGCAAAAAAAATTAAATTGGGTGGCACGCCTCTGGCTGCGACGCGCTCTCTGTGACTATGAATCGTACCTAACCTAACCTATGATAGAGAGGGATTGAAATTGTGATTGTGCTAAACAGACAGACAGGGAGACAGTTTTCTTTCTTTTTATGTTGAGAATTGGGAATCTGAACGGCAGAATTGCACGTTACTTTAAGTGCAACGGACAACCAAGAATGTCTATAAAAAAAATATGGAGTTAGGACAAGAGCGACAGAAAGAAAGACAGACAGACAGACAGAGAGAAAAAGAAAATAGGAAATAATTTTATTTTTCAAGCGAAATACATTGGTGCCATAGCAGGACGAAGGTCAGCCTTCCTGAAGGAAGAGAAATGTGATAGCACAGTATTGTGTTACAACGGTGACCTTACTGTGATAATCTATGTACGCTGTGTGACAGTTGAGTTCATCTGTAAACCCGCTGTACTGTATTTCTTTTCCTTTTTTTTGTTGTAAAATAAAATCGCTTTTTAAAGTCAAAATTGAAAGGACTTAAATTTTATTTGGAGATAGCCAAGTTTAAAGACCCACCACGTCACGTGTCAAAATCATGGTTTTTTACGTGTTTTCCCTCTTATGCCTGGTAAGAAATATTAAGAAACCTCCCAAGCATAAGAGGGAATGTGACACGTGACGTGTGGGGTCTTTAACCCTTTCACCGCCAAAGTCGCATTTGAGCACCACAGTGATTTAACACCTATGTCACTAAAAGGCATCAAGTTGGGGTCTATTATCCAAAGACCCTATTGTTTTAGTCTTGGGAAGTAAGGATAGACCTTATTTTATATCTGTCACAGAAGAATCCACAATACTGCAGATGGATTTTGTTCTCTATCCAGGTAAATTTAAAGAAAAGTTTTGGTTGAAATTATGGCTGGCGACGAAAGGGTTAAAACATTTTTCAACATGAGATTATTATTTAAAAATTTGTGACTTTCCTAGTGTTGCACTGCCTCTGGGCATTGCCTCCAGGATCGTTCCCATCATCTTTATATCTACTAATGTCCCATATGTGTCTTCCAGACCGGAGGACGTTAAGCCAAATTTCATCAGAGATTATTATACCGGGACCCAATAATTGCTGTGAGTTATCCAGTGTTTTTGAGTTATCAGTTTTCCACTGTATTTTAGAGGATCTTTGTTTATAATTTAAAAAAAAAAAAAATTGTAAAAAGCTTTACGTCAGGTACAAAATTTGTTACGTTTTGTGACGAACTTAAGTGGTCTGAAATCCAATGCGTCAAATGGGAGATTTGAGCGCCATGCTCTCCCTGTTGGGATGCCGGGGTGGGGTGGGGTGGTGTGTCTTTCATAAAAATAGTTCCCCACCTTCTGGAAGTTCTGTGCTTGTAACTACCTCTAATCTGCCACTCTTTTTGACTGCCTTTTTTCTTTGCTTACTGTCATCTGCTATCTTCTCAGTTTCTGACTTATTGGCCCATCCCATTCTCCTGCCCTTTTTTCCAAAAATAATCTTCCTAATAACTTTTCTCCATTGAGCTCCTCCGAAATCGGAATGTGTCGGCTGTACGCAGCGGGGAGACCAGTGAAAACCGGACACATACGTACCTTACCCATTATGGCCATATGGTCTGGGAATGCAGAAGAAGAAGAAGAAGAAGAGCGCCATACTGACGTACAACTGTGCATAAAGATTTACACTGTGTGTTTGTTGAATTCTCTAATAAGGGCCTAATTCAACTCTCAAATTTCAATTTAGTGAAATTCCAGATCGCCCTCCCGCCTACGGCAAATGCCCTATTGAAAACAAAGACGGAGCCTGTTGAAAATCGCTGAATTTTTGCTTTCAGGAATCTTCTAGTACAATCGAACCTCTCTCTCTCTCTCTGAGACACTCTCTCTCTCTCTCTCTCTCTCTCTCTCTCTCTCTCTCTCTCTCTCTCTCTCTCTCTCTCTCTCTCTCTCTCTCTCTCTCTCTCCCTGAGTCTCTCTCTCTCCCTGAGTCTCTCTCTCTCTGAGTCTCTCTCTCAGGGCTGGGTGTAAAAAAGTATGTACACTTATCTCATTACCCTGTATAAATAAAATTTGGTTTGGTTCGCTCTCTCTCTCTCTCTCTCTCTCTCTCTCTCTCTCTCTCTCTCTCTCTCTCTCTCTCTCTCTCTCTCTCTCTCTCTCTTGTCTTTCTTTTTTTTCCCTCTCTCTCTCTCTCAATCTTTGTTTCTATTTTTGAATCTTTCTTTCATTTTCGCCCAAATGGTACACACCTTAAGATTATTGGCGTTTTCACCTTGACTTTACAGTCTGGAATGTTCTATGACGATGTGGGCTCGTCTGAGGTTTGCCAGTCAGCAGCAATGAATACTGTCAAAGCATCTCCTAATAAGTTGCCACGTTGTTTATAATGATTGAATTTAACCGTTTCACCGCCAGCCATATTTTTTTTTTAAATGCCATTAAATTTACCTGGGTAGAGAACAAAATCCATCTGCAGTATTGCTGATTCTTTTGTGACACATATAAAATATGGTCTACCCTTCCCAAAACTAAGACAATAGGGTCTTTGGATAATAGACCCCAATTTGATGCCATTTAGTGACATAGGTGTTGAATCACTGTGGTGCTAAAATGCGACTTTGGCGGTGAAAGGGTTAAACTGGTGATAGAGCAGATCATTTTGCATCTCCTAATAAGTTGCTGCATTGTTTATAATGATTGAATTTGAACTGATGATAGAGCAGATCATTTTGCATCTCCTAATAAGTTGCTGCATTGTTTATAATGATTGAATTTGAACTGATGATAGAGCAGATTATTTAGAAACTGCAGTGGTTGTTCTCTGTCTCTATGTCTTTCTCTCGGTTTGTCTCTCTCCCTTTCCCGCACTCTTTCCCTCTTTCCCTCTTTCTTAGGTCTTATTCTCAAACGTGTGTGTGTGTTATCTTCTTGCTCGTATTTGTATAGCTTTTTGTTTGAATGCGTTATGAATGTTTGACGCGTGTGTGCGCTTCGATTTTATTTCTGTCAAGATTTAGCGCCATATAAGTACTGTATGTTGTTGTTGTTGGTGTGTCAAGTCAAGTCAAGTCAAAATCATCTTTATTGAGGGTTAAAAAATAAGCTAACAAAGCTTTTTTTCATCCTGCCCTCTGTGTGTGTGTGTGTGTGTGTGTGAAAAGAATACTTTGAAACTTCAGCAAATCTCTATGTGACAGTGTATGCGTTATGCGACTCTGTGTGTGTGCGTGTGTGATATTTCAGAAAATGCGTGTATGTTATATATATATATCCACACGTGCACATGCGTGCATGATTGTGTTATGTGATGACTTGCACTGCAGGTCCGTCTCTAGACTTCCAGATTTTTGGTGGCAGATTGCGCATAGGTTTCCGCGCGGAACATGCGCGTATGTGTGTGCGTGTATGCGCGCGCGCAAGGCTCCCAATCGTCCCGCAAAACAAGGGGTTCCAGGGACTCCTTCACTTATAGTATAGAGGGTCCTAGAGGCGGGATAGAAGGTCCCAGTGGCACTGCGAATGGTAAAAAGAATTTTTCTAGTGCATCCCTGGGACCCCCTGCACATTCTTTTAGAGGATCCTGTAGAATTGTATTGCTTCATAGACCCCCAAATGGGGGTCCATGGGAGCCCTAATGTGTGTGTGTGTGTGTGCGCCCTAATGCTTGCACTTTTCTTTCTTCTTAAATAATAAAATCTTACTTATGTTACAGGTTAGAGAACCCGAGTTTTAATCTCTCCTCCTGGGCCGTCTTCAGCAGTATGTCATACTTCGCCTTGACCAAGCCAGAAAAAGTGGCCTGGTCCAGATAATATACTCGCCTGCCTTGACCAAATGACACTCAACGTTAAAACGTACACATTTTGTGTCCAGTTATTTTAGCTCGATTAGATCTAAAAGACAGTTTAAAAAAAGTTATTTTCAAGAAATGTCAGAATTTTTTTCAAGTTGGAGCACCACCGCATGCATAAAGTAACCAGGGTATTTTTATTTAGGGTGTTGCAGCTTTCCACAGACTTATCAATATAAAAGAAATCAAAGAAACGGACTAACAAATTTGTTTTGTTTTGAAATGTTCTTCTATTAGAAAAGAAATCAAAGAAACGGACTAACAAATTTGTTTTGAAATGTGCTTCTTTTAACATGTTATAAAACTAAAATCCCGACAAACTTTATTTCCGTGATGGCAGCTGCACAAAGATAATATTTATATCATCACAAACAAACTGAATTTTCTTTTTCCCTTTACCAGTACTGAACTGGTCGATTGATAGTTTTCAAGTATTTTACTCCGGAAGTAAAATCGAGTTAAAATTATCAACATTCACCCCAGTGCGTCAAGATGGTCTGACTCATCAAAAACGTCCGTCGGCAACTCGAGATCACCCTGAAGGTTGTCGCCATGGCATCCAGCGCTGCAGGTCAAGGTCAAGGTCAGCAGGGTCAAGGTCGGCTGGCGGATTACTGGCGGGAGTGCAGCGACATCGAGGAGGGGAAGGACGTGGAGGTGGAAGAGGATGAGGCGTCCAAAACCCCTGATGGTGAGTTTATCATGTATGAATGTTCTTATTGTTGGAGTTTTTGATAATACAGTGGAACCTCCCTTAATAGACCTCCCATTATAAGACTCCTTCCCACATAAGACCTGCTTCTCTGAGACATTGCCCTCCTTTTTTTTCTTTTCTTTTTTTTTTGCTGTCCCATCTTCTGGGCCGTACAGTGGCGTTGCTCCCACGCCGCTCATTCCGATTCCCAATTCAACATTGCCCTTCTTTGTAAGTATTAAAATGACCTCCCTTATAAGACCCCTCCTTTATAAGACCTCATTTTGGATGATTTTTGAAGGTCTTATAAGGGAGGTTGACTGGTTCCACTGTATTAACTGGTTAAAGTAAGATGTTGACGATGTTGGTGATGAAGACGAAAGCAACTGAATGACAATGACATGCACTAGTATAATGGTGTCCTCAATGTTTTAACCATTTGTGTCCCACAAAACCTCTGGTTTTCTTATGACAATAAAAACGTTGTTGTTGTTGTATGATTATGTGTTTGTATGTATTATTCTCCTCAGTGGGGATACTGGGGTGATGTGTGTGTCTGGTCTTTTGTACATATAGTTGCCCCACCTTCTGGAAGATCTGTGCTTGTTCCTCTAATCTGTCTCTCTCTTTGACTCTGCCTTTTTCCTTGCTTTGTGTCATCTATCTTTCTGACGTTTTAGCCCATTCTCCTGCCCTTTAAAAAAAAAAAAAATTCTCCTATGAGCTCCTCCGAAATCGGAATGTGTCGGCTGAATGCAGCGAGGGCACCAGTGAAAACTGGAAAACGGACACATACCTACCAATTGTGGCCGTATGGCCCGGAAACACAGAAGAAAGAAGATACATTGTCATAGTGGGATTTACAGTTTTGCAGGCGCTAACTTTTCTTTGCTCCATGTTCAGCGTCCATCAGTGTGAGTGTTTCAAGTTGGTTGCGAAAGTGTACTGTAGATTATGACATTCATTATTTGGGCGTCATTGAGAAATTGACTGAGGGATCAGGGTTAAAGGGGGGTGTTGGTCAATGTTTGATGTATACTTTTTGTTCATTGTGTTTATTTTAGTGATTTCTGTAAAGCGCTTAGAGCTTAAAGATTAGGCGCTATAAAAGTTGTCTTAATAAATAAATAAATAAAGTTTGACAGACAATTTGTGGCTGGAAAATGGCTGGCAGCGAAAGGGTTAAAATGTGCTGTGCAATTTATGTAGGCTTTCTGGGGCAGTGGGTGGATGCCTCATGCCTCCATACGGGGAGCTGGCCCCTTCCACGAGTCTCTCCCCATGGGGATACCTGGGGGTCTTTCGTAAAAATAGTTCCCCCACCTTCTGGAAGTTCTGTGCTTATAGCTTCCTCTAATTTGCCGCTCTTCTGCTTTTTCCCTTTGCTTTCTATCTTCTACTATCTTTCCGACGTATTGGTCCATAATCTCCTGCCTTTTTCCCAAAAAATCTTCCAAGTAAATTATTTTCCTATGAGCTCCTCCGAAATCGGAAATGTGTCGGCTGTGCGCAGCGGGGAGACCAGTGAAAACTGGAAAACGGACGCATACGTACCTGACCCATTATGGCCATATGGCCCGGGAACGCACAAGAAAGAAGATACATGTCATAGTGGGATTTTTTAAATATATTGTTTTAATAAAATAATAAAAACAAATCATAATGAGATTTACAGTATTCTGTTTTGCAGGCGCTAACTTTTCCTTACCCTGGTAAGTTTGACAGAGATTTTTGGCTGGAAAATGTCTGGCGGCGAAGGTGTTAAAAACGTGCTGTGCAATTTATGTTGGCTTTTCTCATGCATCTTCATTAACGTCCACTTTTAGTGCGAAGGCGTTAAAAACGTGCTGTGCAATTTATGTAGGCTTTTCTCATGCATCTTAACTAACGTCCACTTTTAGTGCGAAGGCGTTAAAAACGTGCTGTGCAATTTATGTAGGCTTTTCTCATGCATCTTCATTAACGTCCACTTTCAGTGCGAAGGCGTTAAAAACGTGCTGTGCAATTTATGTAGGCTTTTCTCATGCACCTTCATTAACGTCCACTTTTAGTGCGAAGGCGTTAAAAACGTGCTGTGCAATTTATGTAGGCTTTTCTCATGCATCTTAACTAACGTCCACTTTCAGTGCGAAGGCGTTAAAAACGTGCTGTGCATTTATGTAGGCTTTTCTCATGCATCTTAACATCCACTTTTAGTGCGAAGGCGTTAAAAACGTGCTGTGCAATTTATGTAGGCTTTTCTCATGCACCTTCATTAACGTCCACTTTCAGTGCGAAGGCGTTAAAAACGTGCTGTGCAATTTATGTTGGCTTTTCTCATGCATCTTCATTAACGTCCACTTTTAGTGCGAAGGCGTTAAAAACGTGCTGTGCAATTTATGTAGGCTTTTCTCATGCATCTTCATTAACGTCCACTTTCAGTGCGAAGGGGTTAAAAACATGCTGTGCAATTTATGTTGGTTTTTCTCATGCACCTTCATTAACGTCCACTTTCAGAGGGAGAGGCCGAGGCTCAATGGCTGACCGACGCTGGGTACGGATACATCGTCAACAAAGTCAGCGGTAAGTGAACCTTGGAATCGGTCAGAATTTTTTTTCATAAAGTGTAAAAAATAACTTTTGTCTCATTTGAAGGCTGAGTTTGACCTTGTGCGCGTCTCTGTGGAAAGCTCAACTAATGTTTGTAGTCTGACAATTAATAAGCTTAGTAAGTATGATATATGTGGTTTAAATAGCATTTTATTTCTGAAAGTCACAAATGAAAATCAACAATGATCATTAGATAGCGCTTCATTACTCTGCTTGGATCATTAGCAGATCATTAGATAGGGCAACAAGAAAGCTTATATAAAGCCCTATCTTAAAGAAAAAAGTGCTCAGACAATACTTAAGTGATGGATCGAAAAAACGAAACAAAGAAAACCCAAACACCCAGTAAGAAGAACATAAAAAGGTAACAGTATTAAATTAAAATTATATTAAATTATATTAATGAATATTAAACAAATGTGGTGAGAAATGCAGATCAGTCTCAGATTACAAGGAAACAAACTTATATAAATAATAATAATAATGGGAATTTATATGGCGCTCTTTCTCACATGAGCTCAGTGCGCTTTACATTGATAACAAGAACATTAAAGGCAAACAAATAATTAATCATTAGAAAGTAAAATAAGCACGATGCTTACACACAACGTTCTCTTACTTCCTTACTCACACACACACACACACACACACGCACACGCAGACATACACACACATGCATGCGCACACGCACACTCGCACACAATTAATTATACAAGTAAAATAGTTACAACATGAACATTCTAAGAAGAAACATAGAGACCACATTCACATTCCCAATCAAGTTTGTCTGCAGTACAACAGTATGTAACATACAAAAATTTCATTCCATGAGCCGGGATGAACAATAATAAATTCTATGTGTGTAGACGTGAGAGAGAGAACGAGAGATAGATATATGTGGTGTAGAGTGGCACAGAGGTGACATGCAATTTTTGTGTGACTGATGAGGAAGGAAAGGAGGGGAGGGGGGTGTAAATTTTGACCAAATGACAACGTTTTCCTTGCCACTGGGTTTAGCATGTGTTAAGTGCATGGGCACACGTGACCTCGGTTTATCGTCTCATCCTAAAGGCTCCATGTTCAGACCGTAAGGCCTAGTTCAGAGTGAGAGGAAAAATCCCCTGTACCCAGGTTCAAACTCGGGTTTACTTGACACGAAGCGAATGCGTTACCACTGTGCCACTCTACACTATAGACAATGTTTTGTTATGTTATGCCATTTTAAAATACTCAGAGCATGTTAGCAAGCTTAACTCATTCGCATTGCAGCGATTTTGAATTATTAAAAAAACTCACAAATCACTCCAGCCATACACACAAACAAAACATACATAAACAAAAGGAGAAATGAAAGAAGATTACAGGTTTTTACTTCAGGTTTACACATAGGGAAGTGGTGGATCAGACTTTTTTATATATAGACTTTATATAGAAAAACTCCTCACCGATTCGTTTCCCCACAACAAACCACTACAAAAGCAAAGTCAGAGGCCAAATTGTGGTCTAAGGGAGCGAAGCGAGTTTAGATGTGACCAAGGTATGGTGTGCACACAGCTTTACTTCCCTTGAAGCAAATGCATCAAATTGACAGCTACCTATTAATTCCGGACATATATGGCTGGAACGACTTGAATGAGTTAAAGGGTGATGGGTAGACTGGCACTCCCTCTACTACAGCATAGGTGTACCTGTCTTGGGATTTTAATGATTCTACAGAACTTGCGTGTCATGACATATGGGTGTCTTTTTTTTTTTAGCCTGTAGCATTTTCTTTGATTGATGTTTGTTTATGGATTCAACCCTTTCTCTATGTAATGAAAATGTTGGGAGACTATTTATTGGGCAGGATCAAAAAAACAAAATAACATGTTAATACTGCTGAAAATAGACACATAGAAAAGTAAGACATTTACGTACTGATTCACAGTTATTGTTCTTCGTGTCCCCCCAAAAAAAGAGAGAAACAAGGGCATCGCTGAGCGGCAGCAACGCATTGTAAGTGCATCGCCGAGCGGCAGCAAGGCATTGTGACAATGCAAACCCGGCCAGAGTTATGTCCACTCCCCCCTCCCCACCCCCCAATAAACACACCACGTTCCACCCTTACAGAACGCATAAAATACATAGCCCAACATTTGAAGCGATTCTGTTCACTAGTTCATGAGATACACAGCTGAACTTTTATACAAACTTCCTTGCACCATGGTACACCATCACACAAAATTTGAAGCGATTCTGTTAACTAGTTCACAAAATAAAGCTGGGGGAAAATTACATAGCCCAAAGAAGGAAATTTCGGTTTTCATGGTCAAACTTCAAGGTCAAGGTCAGCACGGTGTTGATTAACGAAAGGAAGCTTCCTTTTCAAGCTGTCTACCCCTCTGCCAATTTTAATCAAAGTCCAAACAGTAGTTTTTAAGATAATCGATACACACACACACACACACACACACACACGCACGCGCACACACACGCACACACACACACACACAGAAAATTTTAAATTAAAGTTTCTCTACATACAGTAAAATTCAGACTATAAGGCACACCTGTATATTAGCCGCATCCCTTGAATTTACAGAATATTAGGTATATATAAGCCACAGCAGTTTATGAGCTGTGCACAAAATTACACACACAAAATAGCTCACAAAGTTTTAAGAAAAAAACTATAGAATTAAAAATAATTGCAATTCAACAGGAGTATATATACAATCTGAAACATTTAAAACATGGGATTTGAAGCTATTAAGAATCAGAACCAATTTTGAGAGCTACAATGAAGATCCAAATAGGCTGGAAAATGTGCCTCGAAGCAGATTTAATGGTACAGACAAACCTCTACTTTAAGACTTCCAAAATGTCCGGAAAAATCGGTCGTAAATTGGAGGGGTCGTATGACGGAGGTTTTCACTGGCAGCCGTAGAAAGAAAAAGTTCAGCACAGTTCATACTCTCTTCTTCATGCAATGACATATTAAAACTGGATTTGGGTCTTTCCAACTCCATAGGATTGTGCAATCGATATTACAGTTTCACTTTGCCGACTTCTTTTAATCACCTCCACTCTCGTCCAAAGTCTGGTTTTCTTTTTCAAAGTCAGTGGTTTTCGTGCTTTTCCTACGCTCTCCGCCATCTTTTCTACAACAAGGGAAGCGACTCCGCTTTCAGGCCCTTGACCGTGGTTGTTTCCCTTTGCTCGAAGTCTATGCAGACGACAGCAACGGTCGTAAAAACCAACAAAATGGTGGTCGTAAGTCGCGTTTTAGAGGAAGTCGTTTAAGAGAGGTCGTTTACATAGTAAAATGCATCTGCGCCAACAAATCCGGTCTCAAATGAGAGGTGGTTGCTTAACAGAGGGTCATAAAATAGGGGTTTGTCTGTACTGATAAATGTAGAAGGGGAAAATAAATAGACAAGCCGCATCAGTATATAAGCCGCATCAGTATATAAGCCGCATCAGTATATAAGCCGCATCAGTATATAAGCCGCATCAGTATATAAGCCGCATCAGTATATAAGCCGCATCAGTATATAAGCCGCATGGGCCAGAGTTGAGAAACAAGTAGCGGCTTATAGTCCGCATTGTATGGTACATGTAGTAGGACACATTGTGTGTGCATTATTCACCACAGTACCATGTCCATGTACAAGCAGTAGAATATGTAATCATTCACTGTGCCTGTAGCATGGTTGAAAATAGTTCAGACATACTCCTGAAATCAGGATAGGAAAAGCTGATAGAAAGAGTCTTCAGGATTGGCCATCTTGTCATCCGGAACCACGGTCTTATAAAATCAAAACATTTCTGCCATAACTGATGGCAGGTTAAAACAAGATGATAGATATGCAATTGTAACACCACCCCCACCAATCCTGTAGACACAGACACACACACATTGGGAGTCATGTTCAATGCGGTCACCACTTCAGGAATGAGAGGACTCAAAGAACATTAAAACGCGTCATTTCAGGTTTGAGAGAATGTTTGACTTTCACCCATGTATGAAATCAACACCCTTCCCTCGCCCTATGCATCGTATACACATTTTCGTTATGAAGAGATAGAGAGACAGAGAGTGATAGCCTAGACTCAAGACTCAAAACATTTTAATGATTAGGCCTTGTGCCCGTATCACATATGGGTAGGGGGGGGGGAGGGAGTATATAAATCATAACATAAACAAAAGTTATATAGGATAATAGAAAAGAATAAGGAAATGCGGCATTACGAGTAAACATCAAAGAAATGTCAACATTCATTTGTTCAAAATTGTCACAATTACAAGAAGGGGGTTGGCAGTGGAAAGGGAAATCTTTCACACACACACACACACACAAAACACACACACACACACACACACACACACATGATGAGTCCAACATAAACATTACGCAGCTGAGTGATAGCCTACATATATAGAGAGAGTGGAGCAGTGGTTGGATGCCTCGTGCCTCCATACGGGGAGCTGGACGACCCCGCCCTCTCCACGAGTCTCCCCGTTTGTTATTATTTATTGCAGTATATTCGTTATCATTGTGTCGACAGATGGGCGCGATCTCAGTGACGATGAACTGGAAGCGGCGACATCAACACTGACGCGACACCAGGCTGACGCCGTGAAGCGTCGTGTCAACTCGCTGAGCACGACACTGCGCCGAAAGAAGGCGGGAAAGCTGCACGTGAAGGAGATATTCCCCACGCCTGATAACAGCTCTCCTGTAAGTTTCACTGTGTGAGAGAGAGAGAGGGAGGGAGAGAGAGAGGGAGGGAGAGAGAGAGGGAGGGAGAGGCACACACAGACAGACAGACAGAGACAGAGGGAAAGAGAGAGAGAGTGAGAGTGAAGACTATCAGACTGAAAAAACTTTATTACACAAGGAATGAGATTTTTGGGCCAAGCATATTCTTCCAAACTGTTCTTTGGATGAAAACAAGACTAACACTCAGTACTAGTAACAGTTGTCATTGTGGTAGGAAGCAAATAGCCTTTTTTTTTTTTTTTTTTAAAGGAAAATAAAGCTGATTGGTTGATTTTTCTATTGATTGATAACGATTCGTTGATTGATTGATTGATTGATTGATGTGCTCAGGAGCCGCCCAGTCCCAGCAGCATGATTGACGACCCGTCCTCCATGTCAGGGGAAGACAACTCCATGGGCCAGGAGAAGGGGGGCCACTCCGAGGACGACGCCAAAGGGCAGCCACCCAAGCTGATGGAAGGTGGGCCGGGCACGTTCCTGCCGCTCTCCGTTACAGCATAAAAGCATTTGCGCTTGCCTTAATATAGTTCTCTGATCCAAGTGAATTTTGATTTGTACTTATTACACTTAACTCATGCACTTATTCATTTATTGTCGGCCGTTGTTATGCATGTATCGCCACCTGGATATTAAACTATCATATGTTAAAATTGGTCAACTTCGATGTGTCGGACTTACCAGTTGATCAAGACAAGATGCATTATCTAACAAAGCTGTACAAATACAGTGAAGTAAGGAAAGGTAACTCAGTGATAACTGAAATCCGGACACATACGTATCTTACCCAATATGGCCATATGGCCTGGGAACGCAGAAGAAGAAGTAGCGTTGTACTTTATCCTCCCTATCCTATCCTCTCTACCCTATCCTATCCTCTCTACCCTATCCTATCCTCTCTACCCTATCCTATGTACCGTATTTTACGGACTATAAGGCGATATTGTTTTCCCCAGACTGAGATCCCTGTGCCTTATAATGTGACTGATAAAATAGTAAGAAAATAGAGTAACAAAATCTGAATTTTGTTTTAAATTTTTGGGGGGATGCGCCTTCTAATCAGGTGTGCCTTATAGTCCGTAAAATACGGTAGATTTCTATCCTATCCTCTCAACATTTGCAGGGGCTGAGGTGCTGAGTTTCAAAGAGAGTTACTACGCAAGCCATACAGTGGAACATTATCAGTTATTAGGATTTGCGAGTGTGATATTGCTTTTATCCTATCTCAAGTGGCTTGCTGTTTATTACACGAGCAGCAGGCCACGAGAGATAGGATAAAAGCAATATCTCACTCGCAAATCCTAATAACGGATATATACCGATATTTTATCTCTTTCAGATGATAATCAAACACGCTACGAAGAAGCGAGACGCTATGCATGCAGATCTAAAATAATACTAACCACTTCACCGTAGCAAGAAAATCCCACTCATCCACAAATAATATAGTTCTCCAAGTTAGAAAGTCGTGAGCTATTTTGATCTTGCACATTGATACATTATGAAAGGAAACTGATTATTAATCGAAACATGAAGCTACTGGAATTTGCTGTATTAAAAAAATAGCCTTTACAATGACATATTATTTTTATACTGCAATCACAGGCCATAGTTATTGTCATTTCGCCAATGACGAACTTTCAATGATGACGTAATTTCAGTGATTGCGTAAGTTCACTAAGATGACGTTTTTTGGTATCCTGCTCAGAAAGCACTATTTGCAGTGACACTAACTTGAGTGTGTGGTTGCTAGCCGCTATTTTTATGAGTAATTTGCAATGTCACTAAAAATTACTCTTCACAATTTTTTTTCAATGTAAAATGTTCATCAGAAACAACCTTTTGCATTTATCGGGTTAAGGCATAGGGTTAGGAATATGTTTGGGCTTTTTGTTTTACTATACATCACTTGATGCAAATAAAGAAAATATGGCTTGAGTACTGCAGATAGTCGCATGCGAGTGTACCTTGATGTGTGAGAATGATAATGATATGTCAAGATAAATAACTGTGACGTCAAGTTTCTAATAGGAACGGTGTATTCTTACACGCATTTACACTAAGCCTATGGGTTAATATACGCAAATGATATGTCAAGACATTGTTTTATATCACACGCTTCCAGGCCTCTTTAGCGCTACTTGAAGATCGGTATATAGCTTTATATCCTCATTTCTTATCCTATCCTGTGTATCTTTAAATCATATCCTATCCTATCCTATGTAGATTTATATCCTATCCTCTCAACATTTGCAGGGGTAGAGGTGCTGAGTTTCAAAGGCAAGCCAAACAGCTGCACACCCAATGATCTCTCCAGTGGGTTCCTGCCTAGCGTTGTAGCTTGATACTCTATCCTCTCTACCCTATCCTGTGTAGAATTCTCTCCTATCCTCTCACTATCCTCTACCCTATCCTATGTAAATTTCTGTCCTGTCCTCAACATTTGCTGGGCTGAGGCGCTGAGTTTCAAAGAGAGCTACTACGCAAGCCGTACAGTGGAACATAGCTTTATATCCTCATTTCTTATCCTGTCCTGTGTAGCTTTAAATCCTATCCTCTCACTATCCTCTCCTATGTATCTTTAAATCCTATCCTCTCACTACCCTATCCTATGTAGATTTTTTTTATCCTATCCTCTCAACCTGTGCAGGGGTAGAGGCGCTGAGTTTCAAAGACCAGGGGTCCTTGCACAAGCCGAACAGCTGCACACTCAATGATCTCTCCACTGGGTTCCGGCCTAGCGTTGTAGCTTGATACACTATCCTATCTACCCTATCCTTTGTAGATAATATTTATATCCTATCCTCTCACTACCCTATCCTATGTAGATTTATATCCTATCCTCTCTGTACCCTATCCTATGTAGATTTATATCCTATCCTCTCAACATGTGCAGGGGCTGAGGCGCTGAGTTTTAAAGGCAAGCCAAACAGCTGCACACTCAATGATCTCTCCAGTGGGTTCCTGCCTAGCGTTGTAGCTTGATAGACTATCCTATCTACCCTATCCTATGTAGAATTCTATCCTATCCTATATGTAGATTTCTATCCACCCTATCCTATGTAGATTTCCATCCTATCCTATGTAGATTTCTATCCTATCCTGTGTAGATTTCTATCCTATCTTATGTAGATTTCTATCCTATCCTATCCTATGTAGATTTCTATCCTATCCTATGTAGATTTCTATCCTATCTTATGTAGATTTCTGTCCTATCCTATCTACCCTATCCTATGTAGATTTCTATCCTATCCTGTGTAGATTTCTATCATATCTATCCTATCTTATGTAGATTTTATATCAT
>CM065706.1:9655430-9725430 GCA_017654935.2 Phymorhynchus buccinoides
AACCCTAGCCCTAAGCCTAACCCTACCCCCCACCCTATAAGACGGAAAAACACAATGAACCACAACTGTGACAAATCGCGGTGTACTGCAGTACATAGTGGGCGGTAGGGTTAGGTTTAGGGCTAGGGTTAGGGATAGGGTTAGTATTCCAAAAAGGTTTTTTAGCTAAAAATGTTCCTAAAATACAGCTTTATGTATGGTAAGAAAGGCAAAAACGGAAAAATAGAATTAACCGAGAAATGCAGGGGGGGTGGCACATCTTTACCTTTACCCAGGTTTTTTATTATAACCGAGTTGCTACTATCCGATGACTATTTAGTAATAAAACAGTACACCTTTGGCCGGGAACCAGTGCTTTCCTTTACTGTAACCGAAATTGCTTATAACCGAGTTTACTATAAACGGGGAGTACTGTAGTCCTGGAGTTTTGTTGACGCAGATCTGTAGAACCCTGTGTTTATTTTTCAGAAGAAGCTGCATTCCAAGGGTAGCGTCGACACTGACCTCAGCGAGGAGGAATTACCAGTGAGTTGTTTTAATTTAACCCCTTTCACCGCCAAAGTCGCATTTTAGCACCACAGTGATTTAACACAGGTCTATGTCATCGAATCGGGGTCTATTATCCAAAGACCCTATTATCTTAGTTTTGGGAAGTAAGGGTAGACTTTATTTTATCTATGTCACAGAAGAATCCACAATACTGCAGATGGGTTTTGTTCTCTATCCAGGTAAATTTAATGGAAATTCTTGGCTGAAATATGGCTGGTGGTGAAAGGGTTAAAAACAATTTTTTTTCACAAAATGGTTGTTATGAGATTAATTTAAATCTTCTTCTTCTTCTTCTTCTGCGTTCACAGGCCATATGGCCACATTGGGTAAGGTACGTATGTATCCGGTTTTCAGTTTTCACTGGTCTCCCCGCTGTGTACAGCCAACACATTCCGATTTCGGAGGAGCTCAAAGGAGAAAAAAATGTTGGAAGATTTTTTTGAAAAAAAGGCAGGAGAATTGGCCAATAAGTCAGAAAGATAGTAGATGCGTAAGCAAAGGGAAAAGACAGAGTCAAAGAGAGTGGCAGATTAGAGGAAGTTACAAACACAGAACTTCAAGAAGGTGGGGGAACTATTTTTATGAAAGACCCCCCCACACGGGGAAAGACTCGTGGAGGGGTCGGGGTCATCCAGCTCCCTGTATGGAGGCACGAGGCATCCACCCACTGCCCCAGAATTTAAATCAAACCTTGTTTGTCTGCCTGCCTTGTGTCTCTGTCTCTTTATTGCTCGCTTCTTCCTTCTTCTTCTTCGATCGCTCAGACAGTTTCCTGTCAATTATGAGCGCAGATGCGTCATGCTGCCGTTATGCGCCTAACTAAGAAATAGTTAGGCCCAGCAAGTCCGACTTCGGCTGGGGGAAATCTTTTTGAAAGCGTTTAGTGAAAAAGGGCAGGAGAATGGAACGGTAAAGCAGAAAGATAGTAGATGACAGAAAGCAAAGGGAAAAGGCAGAGTCAAAGAGAGTGACAGATTAAAGGAAGTTACAAGCACAGAACCTCCAGAAGGTGGGGGAACTATTTATGCAAAAGACCCCCCCGATATCCCCACGGGGGGTGTGTGTGTGTGTTATTGCTTGCTCATTCCATCGCTTTCAGAGCAGTGTATCACCTGACGCACAGTTTGACAAAAAGAAGAAAAAAAGATGTTAACTCACTCGGCACTGGCCAGTTGCTTCCCCTTACAAAACCGTTCAGGACGGGCCATTTGACTGGGTTCGAAAACGCATCACCACAAAAAAAGTTACGAAAAGTTATGGACTAATATTTTCAGATGAGATTACTAACACCATGCACTCAACGATCGTAAAATATCAGATTCCACACCTTTGTCGTTTGTCTCCTATTTGACGAAAATTCGCAGCTAACACATAGAAAGAAGGGGAAATTTTTCCGATCTTTGACCCCCCCTGGGCAACCAAAGTGAATGTAAAGTCTGCAATGATTGCCGTTGATTTCAAGAGAGGCAAGGTCAAAGCAAGCTGAAAGTAGGTTACGACGTGGCGCTTGAAAGCTGGTTACACACCAGAAATCAAAACCTCTTGAAAACTCATCAGCCAGATCCGGCTCATTCGTCCTAAGCAGTTGTGCGAGCCATGATCCAGATCCGGCTCATTCGTCCTAAACGCAGTTGTGCAAGCCATGATCCGGATCCGGCTCATTCGTCACTAAGCAGTTGTGCGAGCCATGATCCGGATCCGGCTCATTCGTCCTAAGCAGTTGTGCGAGGAGTTCCATGATCCGGATCCGGCTCATTCGTCCTAAGCAGTTGTTAACCAGCCATGATCCGGATCCGGCTCATTCGTCCTAAGCAGTTGTGCGAGCCATCCGTTATCCGGATCCGGCTCATTCCCATCCTAAGCAGTTGTGCGAGCCATGATCCGGATCCGGCTCATTCGTCCTCCCAGCAGTTGTGCGAGCCATGATCCGGATCCGGCTCATTGACGTCCTAAGAAGTTGTGCGAGCCATGATCCGGATCCGGCTCATTCGTCCTAAGCAGTTGTGCGAGCCATCAATCCGGATCCGAAATTCGTCCTAAGCAGTTGTGCGAGCCATGATCCGGATCCGGCTCATTCGTCCTAAAGCAGTTGTGCGAGCCATGATCCGGATCCGGCTCATTCGTCCTAAGCAGTTGTGCGAGCCATGATCCGGATCCGGCTCATTCGTCCTAAGCAGTTGTGCGAGCCATGATCCGGATCCGGCTCATTCGTCCTAAGCAGTTGTGCGAGCCATGAATCCGGATCCGGCTCATTCGTCCTAAGCAGTTGTGCGAGCCATGATCCGGATCCGGCTCATTCGTCCTAAGCAGTTGTGCGAGCCATAATCCGGATCCGGCTCATTCGTCCTAAGCAGTTGTGCGAGCCATGATCCGGATCCGGCTCATTCGTCCTAAGCAGTTGTGCGAGCCATGATCCGGATCCGGCTCATTCGTCCTAAGCAGTTGTGCGAGCCATGATCCGGATCCGGCTCATTCGTCCTAAGCAGTTGTGCGAGCCATAGCCGGATCCGGCTCATTCGTCCTAAGCAGTTGTGCGAGCCATGATCCGGATCCGGCTCATTCGTCCTAAGCAGTTGTGCGAGCCATGATCCGGATCCGGCTCATTCGTCCTAAGCAGTTGTGCGAGCCATAATCCGGATACGGCTCATTCGTCCTAAGCAGTTGTGCGAGCCATATCCGGATCCGGCTCATTCGTCCTAAGCAGTTGTGCGAGCCATGAATCCGGATCCGGCTCATTCGTCCTAAGCAGTTGTGCGAGCCATTCCCGGATCCGGCTCATTCGTCCAGAAGCAGTTGTGCGAGCCATATCCGGATCCGGCTCATTCGTCCTAAGCAGTTGTGCGAGCCATGATCCGGATCCGGCTCATTCGTCCTAAGCTGAAAGCCATGTTCCGGATCCGGCTCATTCGAAAGCAGTTGTGCGAGCCATGCCAGAAATCCGGCTCTTCGTCCTAAGCAGTTGTGCGAGCCATAATCCGGATCCGGCTCATTCGTCCTAAGCAGTTGTGCGAGCCATGAGCCGGATCCGGCTCATTCGTCCCGAGTGAGTTAAACAGTTTTAATAAGAGACCCCCTTAAATTAGTGTACAGTTTCAATAAGAGACCCCCTTAGAGAGACCCCCAATTAGTGTAGAGTGGCACAGAGGTAACGCGTTCGCCTTGTGTCAAAAAGTAAACCCGAGTTCGAACCTGGGTACAGGGGATTTTCCTTCTCACTTTGCACTAGGCCTTACGGTCTGAACGTAGAGTCTTTCGGATGAGACGATAAACGGAGGTCCCATGTGCCCATGCACTTAGCACACGTTAAACCCAGTGGCAACGAAAAAGTTGTCATTTGGTCAAAATTTACCCCCACCCCCCTTTCCTTCCTCATCAGTCACACAAAAATTGCATGTTATAACAAAATGGGTGGCGCGCGTCTGGCTGCGACGAGCTCTCCAGGTGGGAGCAACCCGAATTTCACAGAGATGCCTCTGTGACTATAAAGTACCGAATAGCTAATACCAAGGTGACCCCTAAACATAGACATATTTTGCGAGCTGATTCTGACCCCCAGATTTCAGAGATAGCAACAACACTGAAGTAATACAGTTGGACCTCCCTTATAAGACCTCCCTCCCATTATAAGACTCCCTCCTCTGAAATCAGAATGTGTCGGCTGTACGCAGTGGGGAGACCAGTGAAAACTGAAAGCCGAACACGTACGTACCTTACCCATTATGGCCATATGGCCTGGGAACGCAGAAGAGGAAGAAAAAGAAGATGAGACTCCCTCCCCCCCGTAAGACCTACTTCTCTGAGACATTGCCCTTCTTTGTAAGTATTAAAATTGCTTCCCTTATAAGACCTTCAAAAATCATTCAAAATGAGGTCTTTTAAGGGAGGTTCCACTGTACTTACGAAAAGTGTGTCGCTGATATAGTTGTATCAGGGATCCTGTGTAATGAGAGAGAGAGAGAGAGAGAGTATGGGCCGTGTGTACGCATGTATTGGTGCATTCCTTCCTGTTGCTTGTTGACATTTTCATTAGTTTCTGCGAGGGTGAGGTGTTATCAGAGAGTGACAGTGCTGGTGAACGAGGGTGGATGTCTTTGTGAGTGAGGTAGGTAGGTAGATAGGGACAGGCTTCAGCCTTCAAGCCTCGCGGCTTATAAAACGTCCCATCCGTTTGAAATTTATTTTACATGTTTGCATATTGCATGCAGTAAAAATACGATTTCAAATCAATCGTCAAAATCAAAAAATATTTGACTAAAAATGTTGTTACTGTCCAGGAGATTTTTGAATTGGTTAGTTGATTGTGCTCTTTTAAAGTTAGGTGGCAGTGAGTTCCAGAGGTTAGCAACACGGTTACTAAAACAATGTTTTCGTTTGTTAGTATTATAACGTTGAATCTGTACCTTACCTTCTTGATTTCTAGTTTGACTGTATGTAGACACTGAAAATAGAAGCTCAAAACTTATATCATCTAAATTATTATAGATTTTATATACCTGAATGAGATCTCCTCTTACACGTCTTCCTTTTAATGAATGTAAATTTAACAATTCTACCGTCTCTTGATAGCTTAAATCTCTACAACGTTTAACAGAATCATGTTATTTTTGTTACTTTATTTCCTTGCATTGGAATGTTGGTAGTATGACTTTCTTGCTGATTTTACTGCATGTTTTTGATCTTTCAATGTTGCTTTTGTAAAGTGCATCGAGCATACTACTCTATGTATTTTAGCGCTCAATGAATTATTATTATTATTATTATTACTTGATGTGTGTGCGCAGCTGTTTGAAGCCAAGAACGACCCGCTGGGTGTGACCTTGATCGGTGACCTTTGCGAGGCGGACATGCCCAAGATCCGCTCGCTGGCTCTGATCGAACTGACGGCGCTCTTCGACATCTATGACATCACGTACTCCCGGCACAAACGGACGAAAAAGAAACCCAGAGGTGAACAGAAATGATCTTTTGTTCTGTCAGTATGTGGGTGTGGGAGGGGGAGAGGGGAGGGAGATGTTGAGGAGGAGGGAAAAGAGGAGGAAAATGATAATGATGGTGATGGTGAGAAGATGGTGATAATGATGTTGGTGAACGAAAAGAGAGGACGAAACAAATTTGGTGATTTATACAGGGTAATGAGATAAGCATTGATGCTTTTTTGGTGAGGCAGGAGGAGGAAGATGATCAGCCCTGAGAGGAGGAGGAGGAGGAGGGAAAAGAGGAGGAGGAGGAAGATGGTGATAATGATGTTGGTGAGGAGGAGGGAAAAGAGGAGGAAATGAAATGATGGTGAGGAGGAGGAGATGGTGATAATGATGTTGGAGGAGGAGGGAAAAGAGGAGGAGGAAAATGATAACGATGGTGATGAGGAGAAGGAGAAGGAAGATGGTGATAATGATGTTGGTGAGGAGGAGGGAAAAGAGAGAGGAAGGAGGAATGGTGATAATGATGATGAGGAGGAGGAAAAGGAGGAGGAAAATGGTGATAATGATGAGGAGGAGAAGATGGTGATAATGAGTGATAATGATGTTGGTGAGGAGGAGGGAAAAGAGGAGGAGAAAATGATAATGATGAGATGAGGAGAAGGATGGGGAAGATGGTGATAATGATGTTGGTGAGGAGGAGGGAAAAGAGGAGGAAAATGATAATGATGGTGATGAGGAGAAGGAGGAGGAAGATGGTGATAATGATGTTGGTGAGGAGGAGGGAAAAGAGGAGGAGGAGGATAAAGATGGTGATGAGGAGAAGGAGGAGGAAGATGGTGATAATGATGTTGGTGAGGAGGAGGGAAAAGAGGAGGAAAATGATAATGATGGTAATGAGGAGAAGGAGGGGGAAGATGGTGATAATGATGTTGGTGAGGAGGAGGGAAAAGAGGAGGAGGAAAATGATAATGATGGTGATGAGGAGAAGGAGGAGGAAGATGGTGATAATGATGTTGGTGAGGAGGAGGGAAAAGAGGAGGAAGAAAATGGTGATGAACGATAAGGATGATGATGTTGAGAAGGAGGAGGAAGAGGAGGATAATGATGATGGTGAGGAGGAGGGAAAAGAGGAGGAAAAGGAGGAGGATGGTGATGATAACGATGGTGATGAGGAGAAGGAGGAGGAAGATGGTGATAATGATGTTGGTGAGGAGGAGGGAAAAGGAGGAGGAAAATGATAATGATGGTGATGAGGAGAAGGAGGGGAAGATGGTGATAATGATGTTGGTGAGGAGGAGGGAAAAGAGGAGGAAAATGATAACGATGGTAATGATGAGGAGAAGGAGGAGGAAGATGGTGATAATGATGTTGGTGAGGAGGAGGGAAAAGAGGAGGAAAATGATAACGATGGTGATGAGGAGAAGGAGGGGGAAGATGGTGATAATGATGTTGGTGAGGAGGAGGGAAAAGAGGAGGAGGAAAATGATAATGATGGTGATGAGGAGAAGGAGGAAGATGGTGATAATGATGGTGATGAGGAGGAGGGAAAAGAGGAGGAGGAAAAGGATAATGATGGTGATGAGGAGGAGGATGGGGAAGATGGTGATAATGATGTTGGTGAGGAGGAGGGAAAAGAGGAGGAAAATGATAATGATGGTGATGAGGAGAAGGATGGGGAAGATGGTGATAATGATGTTGGTGAGGAGGAGGGAAAAGAGGAGGAAAATGATAATGATGGTGATGAGGAGAAGGAGGAGGAAGATGGTGATAATGATGTTGGTGAGGAGGAGGGAAAAGAGGAGGAAAAATGATAATGATGGTGATGAGGAGAAGGATGGGGAAGATGGTGATAATGATGTTGGTGAGGAGGAGGGAAAAGAGGAGGAAAAGGATGATGATGATGATGGATGATCTTGGATAATGGTGATGATGGATGAGGAGGTGAAAGAAGAGGAAGAAAAGGATGATGATGGTAAGGAGGAGGAAAATGAATAATGATGGTGATGAGGAGGAAAAGAGGATGGTGATAATGATGTGATGAGGAAGGATGGTGATGATGATCATAATGATAATGATGGTGATGAGGAGACATTGATTACAATGATGATGATGAAAATGAGGAGGTGGGAAAAGAGGAGGAAAATGATAAATGAGAGGAGAAGGATGGTGAAGATATGATGATGGTGAGGAGGAGGGAACACAGAGGAGGAAAATGATAATGATGATGAATATGGTGATGATGTTGGTGAGGAGGAGGGAAAAGAGGAGGAGAATGATGATGAACTGATGGTTGAGGAGAAGGAGGAGGAAGATGATTATGATGTTGGTGAGGAGGTGGGGATACCGATGGTGATGAGGAGGAGGATCTTCCGTACAAATAGTTCCCCCATGATCTGGAAGTTCTGTGTTTGGTGATAATGATGGTGAGGATGAGGAGGGAAAAGAGGAGGAAGAAAACGATGGTGATGAGGAGGAGGATGACGAAGATGGCAATAATGACTCTGAAGATGGTGATAATGATGGTGAGGATGAGGAGGGAAAAGTCATGATGATGATCTTTCATTACGATAATGGTGAGGAGGAAAAAGAAGAGGAAAAGATTCTGATGATGATCTTTTTGGTGATGAGGAAAAAAAAAGAAGAGGAAGAAAAGGATGATGATGGTAAGGAGGAGGAAAAGAATAATTTGATGGTGATGATGGAAAAGTGGATGGTGATAGTGATGATGATGATGAGGAAGATGGTGATGATGATCATGATGAAAATGGGGAGGAACAGGACTATGACACATTGATTACAACGATGATGATGATGATGATGATGATGGAAAATGAGAAATGATGATGATGAGGAGGAAGATGGTGATGATGATCATGATGAAAATGGGGAGGAACAGGACTATGATACATTGATTACAATGATGATGATGATGATGATTGATGATGATGAGAATGATGATGATGATGATGATGCAATAACATAACATAGTGAGAATGCTGATGACCCCTGCTGCTTGTTTCTGATGATTAAACCCCCGTGGGGATACCCTCATTCCATACAATAGTACCCCCACCTTCTGGAAGTTCTGTGTTTGTAACTTCCTCTAATCTGTCCACTCTCCCCCTCTGCCCTTTTCCTTGCTTTGTGTCATCTCAGCTATCTTTCTGACTTTTTGGCCCATTCTCCTGCCTTTTTTTCCCCAAAAAAATCTTCCAAATAGCTTTTCTCCTTTGAGCTCCTCCGAAAGAGTGGAACAGTCGGCTGAATGCAGCGAGGAGACCAGTGAAAACTGGAAAAACGGACACATACGTACCCATTTTTTCCTCTCACCTTATGGCACGGGAACGCAGAAGAAGTCTGAACGCTGATGATTTCGACGATGATGATTTTGATGTTTGAGGATTGCGATGATGATGACTGTGACTGAATGCTGGTACATCTTATGCTCTCTCATCCCCTCCTTCACAACTGATTCCCCCCTACCCTCATAGTTATATACCCCACTCTTATTTCTTCCTCCTCTCTCCCACATCCTCTCTCTCCCCCTTCTCTTCTGTAAGAATCTCAACTGGTGTTGTTGAATGCTGTTAGATTTAAAGTATTCTCCCTCCCCACCCCCTCTCCTCCTTCTTCATTCTTCCTTTCCTCTCCCTATTAGGGTTACCCCCCCCCCCCCCCCTTTTGGGGGGTCTTTTTTCTACCCTTGTTCGCCATTCTCAATGTTCCCCCCCTCCCTCCTCACCCACCCTCCCATCCCAAGATTTTAAGTTAGGTTAGGTTAAGTACGTTATACTTATAGTCACAGAGGCGTCTCTGTGAAATTCGGGTTGCTCCTACCGGGAGAGCGCGTCGCAGCCAGAGGCGCGCCACCCAATTGTTTTTTTGGTGAAAGTCCTAGCAAACCATTCCCACCCCCACCTCCTCCCCTCTAACCTATCTGTTCTGTGTGAATAAAAGAAGTTGGGGGGGTTGGGTGGGGGAGCAGACCCGTTTACTCTACTCTTTTCGAGTAGTATTCTACTCATTTTGGACCTCCACTACTCTTCAAAACTGAAAATAAAGCTCTTTAATTCTTGATTACTACTCATTTTCATTGAACATTGTTTGATGGTTTAATGAATATTCTTCTTCTTCTTCAATCGCTCAGACAGTTTCCTGTCAATTATGAGCGCAGATGCGTCATGCTGCTGTTATGCGCCTAACTAAGACATAGTTAGGCCCAGCAAGTCCGACTTTTTGAAAGTGTTTCTGGAAAAAAGACAGGAGAATGGACCGGTAAGGCAGAAAGATAGTAGATGACAGTAAGCAAAGGGAAAAGGCAGAGTCAAAGAGAGTGACAGATTAGAGGAAGTTACAAGCACAGAACTTCCAGAAGGTGGGGGAACTATTTATAAAAAAAAGACCCCCCGGTATCCCCACGGGGGTGTTTAATGAATACAACTACACATTTTGCACCAAAACTACTCATTTCAGCTATCCAGACTACTCGAGACTTGTGTAGGTGGTAAACAGGACTGGCCGGATGTTTGTTAACTTCAAGCCGTGGAATGGTGCCGCGTCGAGCGATGATCGATATTTCAGGCGTGTCTCTTTCTTTGTTCAAGGTCACAGGTTGGGCAGCAGGCGGTCAGGTGAGAGAGTCAGAGACATGGGGAGAGACAGAGACAGGGGCATGAGAGGGAGGGAGAGGCTGGGGTCAACGGAAGGGAAGGGGGGGGGGGGGATAGAGCACAGTACACAAATTCCCCTCATTCTAGCTCCTTTCAGTTTTCCACAGAGAGCTATTTGTTTCAAGTTATTTCCTTTAACAGAGGCAAATATTCTTATCAATGATTGTGGTTATGGATAGGAAAAGACCTTACAAGTGGTATGCCACCATAAAACAATGTAAGCCTATATAATGGATAAAACACTTTAAATTGGTTTATGCTGGTGGCGAGTGTTAACAAAAGGCATGAACTGAAAGGAGCTGAGAAAAGCTACTGTGAGAGGTGGACAAAGAAACGGATGAAAACATCACTGTTGTGAACATCACTATGTTTCTCGCCCTTAATCTTTTGGCCTCCAGGCCCTTTCTTCCGGCATATGTGGATGAACCTCCCCGGTTCCATGGCATAATAATCAGTGTGTTGATTGTGGCCACGTACTGCGAAGAAGAAGAAGAAGACTGTTGATTGCTTACAGAAAAATTTGATGATGGTTCTTCTTCTTCTTCTGTGTTCCCAGGCCGAAAGGCCATAACGGGTAAGGTACGTATGTGTCCGTTTTTCAGTTTTCACTGGTCTCCCCGCTTGCGTACAGCCGGCGCATTCCGATTTCGGAGTAGCTCAAAGGAGAGAAGTTATTTGGAAGACTTTTGGGTGGAAAAAAGGGCAGGAGAATGGGGCCAATAAGTCAGAAAGGTAGTAGATGACAGAAAGAAAAAGGCAGAGTCAAAGAGAGTGGCCGATTAGAGGAAGTTGCAAGCACAGAATTTCCAGAAGGTGGGGGAACTATTTTTTTACGAAAGACCTCCCGGTAATCCCCACGGGGAGGGGGATGGTTCTTTCACACAGAGGAATGACGAGACTTATCTGTCAAGCAAACGATTGAAATTACTGGACATTATGATTTCAAACATTAAGTTGCCTCAACAATGCGAAATGGGTAGGCAGAGCATGAGAACATGAAACGTTAGAACGTTGTATTTTTAACATATCGTCGGTGAAATTCAAAAACCTCGTATCTTGATTTTTTTTTGGGGGGGTTGAGTTAGATAGATATATATAGTCAGCTCTCTAATTTTTCCAACCACCTTCCACCAAAAGCTCGTATCTCTAACGACTTTCTATCTGGGGTAAATGAGGTTGTGAAAATAGAAGAAAAACTCGTAAGTCCCAAATTCAGATCTAGTTAAGGACAAAAACCTTGTATCTTTGTTCTTTTCAAGTCTAAAGTCTAAATTTATTTATTTTTAAAGTAATTTTAACAAAATACAGGACTAAACTCGCAATGTCTTAAACAACATATTCATCATAGTTAATCAACTGTGGTCATCGTGGTTAATTTTTTTAAAAGTTTTTTTCATTTTTCTCAAAACTACCAAAGCTGAGATATGAGGTTTTTGAATTTCACCGACGATATTGAAAGCAATATACAAATACGTAAAATAAAACAAGAAGGCTTTTTTTGCTAGCTCAGTAAGAAATGAGTCGGAAATAAGCAGTTTTTCTTAAATTTTATCAGAATTAATATCACAGCAACATAAGGACAAAATATATATATAAAGCAGGGGGGAGAGGGTTTCAGCATTTTTGAAATCTCAGGTTTTGGATATGCACAGTTTCTGTCTCCTACTGCGTGTGTGTTCACCACCGCTAATTGTTTCCCTTTGAACAGCGGAGCTCTTCGGTGTTTTGAGTGTTGTTTGCACGCTGCTTGACTCAGAGCTGCAGTCATTGGCGAAAAGGAGTGTGACTGATTAAGATGGGGTGATGGTGGTGGGGAGTTCTTGCATTGCAGTCATGGTAACCTGAAAGACACACTGACCCACCACGATTAAGTCCCTTGTTGATTTTTCTGGGTAGCTGTGACCCACATACAGATGCCCCCAACTTCAAATTGAGGCTGCTCTTTGAAATGATGTTTCGTTTTCAATTTGGGGGCATTTTTTATGGGAGTCAAAGCTGGTCACAACAAGAAAAGAAAAAAGCACAGAGAAATTTTGTGCCAGAAAACCGTGATTTTGACCATTTAGTTGTGTGTGTTTTTTTAGGGATGAAGGGTTCTCCATCTTTGTTTATTGGTTTTAACAATCATGCTATCACAGGGTTCATAGGGGCCTTAAGCAGTCCTTATAAGTCTTGACCAATTGAAAATCCAAGTAAGGCCTTACAAGTGCTTACATTCACTTCAAGGTCCTTACAAGTCCTGACGGCTGCAAGAAACTGCCCTTAGCAGCCTTTCCATACCATCAAAATAGATTGCAGAACATTTTTAGCACTTTTACACTTGAGAAACATCGCTCAGCACCTACTTCACCCTAAACCCCCCCCCCACCTTCCCGTTTCAACTGACCGCTTAGCAGACGAACGATGCACCACGAGTTGTCAAGAGAAATTGGACTGAAATCTTGTTCTTTATCTTGGTGTCGTTTTGTGAGAAAACGCGTATATCTGTGTCAGCCATAGTTTTTGTATCTGCTTAGACATTGTTCACAACGCTGGGAAAGTTCCTTTCAAGATCGTTGGCTAACAGATGCAGATTATCCTTATGCCTACAGGTCCTTACAAGGTCCTTACTTGGGGATAGCTGAAAGCCCTGGGAACCCTGTATCACTGGGGTGGGGTTTTTTTAATTTTCAGGTTTGTAAAGAAGACTTAAATTAATGCATTGAATAGAAGAATAATATGTTTTTTTCTAATAAATGCCTTGGACTTGGAGAGTTCAAGAAGAAAAATGGGTTTTCACGGCAATCCACTCTGAAGAAAATCCCTCATTGCCGCGCAGAGAAAGCTTTTCCAAACAAATTTCTCACCATATTAGGGTCATTTCAAGCCAAAGTACGTCTTCTTTTTTTTTCATTTAGCGTCACCATCGGGGATTTATCTTTGCAAATTGTTTTCTATCAGCGTTGTTAGGTGATGCATCTTGCCTTGATCAACTGGTACGTGTACATCCAACACATCAAACTTCTTCTTCTTTTTTTTTCTTCCGTTCGCTCAGACAGTTTCCTGTCATATGAGCATAGATGCGCCATGCTGCCGTTATGCGCCTAACTAAGAAAATAGTTAGGCCCAGCATGACCGACTTCGGCTGAAGAAATCTTTGTAAGAAATCAAACTTTACAACAATAGTTTAATTTCCGGGTGATATCCCCCCCCCCCCCCCCCCCCCCCCCCCCCCCCCCACCCCCCCCCCCCCCCCCCCCCCCCCCCCCCCCCCCCCCCCCCCCAAATGTCCTTCACTTTTTTGTCGCAACTGTCTTATCCATATTCTCCCCCTTCACAACCCCCACAATGGTCAACTTACGACGTGGATTTGACCACCAGGGGGGCAATCAAACCAGTAGGGGCTTAGCGCGTGATATTCTTAGTTGGGCTTAGTGAGAGAGAGGGAGATGAGTCCCTCCATCTCTCTCTCTCTCCCTCACTATGCCCAACTAAGAATCCCTCCCTCTCTCTCTCTCTATCTCACTACGCCCCAACTAAGAATATCATGCGCTAAGCCCCTACTGGTTTGATTGCCCCCTGGCGGTCAAATCCGCGTCCTAAGTTGCTCGTTCCCTCTCACACATTCCCCCCTAAATGTCCTACACACATCCACAACCACCCCCCCTCCCCCCCTTCTTCCCTCACTACCTCCAAGCACACACTCCTCCCTTCTCACTGCACCACGGCTGCACACACACACACACACACACACACACACATACTCACACACACACACACATGCACATACACACACACACACACACACACACATGCACATACACACACACACACACACACACATCACACACACACACACACACACACACATGCACACACGCACACACACACATACACACACACACACTCACACAAACACACACACACTCACACACACATGCACACACACACACGCACACACACACACACAACACACACACACACACACACACACACACACACACACGGCGAACACACACACACACACACAGTACATATACATGCATGTGTGTCTTGCACGCACACGCACACGCACACACACACACAAACGCACACACACACACACTATTATCACTCACACATTGCACATGGTATATATTCAAGCACACGGCGAATGGAACAAACAAACCAGTACATATACATGTATGTGTGGTCTTGCATGTTCTTTCACACGCACACACACACATAACCCACACACACACATAACCCACACGATACTATTGTGATGACGAATGGGAGGTATTGTGAATGACACATTGCTATTGTGATGATAATTCAAGTTAAATTGCTACAGTGGAACCTCCCTTATAAGACCTTCAAAAATAATCCAAAATGAGGTCTTATAAGGGAGGGGTCTTATAACAGGAGGTAATTTTAATACTTACAAAGAAGGGCACATGTCTATTGAGAAGACAGGTCTTATTGGGAGGGAGTCTTATATTGTGATTACACATTACTATAAGGGAGGTTGTACTGTGATGACACATTACTATTGTGATGATAAATCAAGTTGCACTACTATTGTAATAACATTACTATTGTAATAACATTACTATTGTGATGACACATTACTGTTGTGATGACGAATGACTATTGTGATGACACATTACTATTGTGATGATAAATCAAGTTGCATTACTATTGTAATAACTTTGCTATTGTAATAACATTACTATTGTGATGACACCGCATTACTATTGTGATGACACATTACTGTTGTGATGACACATGACTATTGTGATGACACATTACTATTGTGATGACACATTACTATTGTGATGACACATTACTGTTGTGATGACGAATGACTATTGTGATGACACATTACTATTGTGATGACACATTACTATTGTGACGACACATTACTGTTGTGATGACACATTACTATTGTGACGACACATTACTATTGTGATGACACATTACTCATTGTGATGATAAATCAAGTTAAATTGCTATTATATTTGGTATTGGTATTTGGTATATTCTAGTCACAGAGACTTATCTCTGTGAAATTAAAGGGCTGCTCATCCCCCGGTAGATCAGAGATATATAGACGCGTCTCCGCAAGTGCAGCGCCTACCAAAATTAAAAAAAATAACAAATGTGGGGGAGGGGGGGTGCAGGGTGAGAAGGGGGGGGGGGTGCACACTTGGAAAACCTAGCTATCAATTTGGCCATACCAGGCAGCGGGATTTCTCCCTGCTCTTACCGACTTTTAACTGCTGTGGGATTTTTACGTGCGTAAAGCGCACGGGTTCAGACTGGCTTTAAGTCCCCATCCGAAGGACTCATCGTTTGCAGATCACGGTCTGTTCAGATTTTCTCTGTCAAACTAGAAAGAAAGGGTGAGGAGGCCGGGGTGGATTCGAACCCGGGAGATGGTAAAAGAGCGCCGTCACTCACAGATCACAGTTTGGCGTGCCTATCACGCATTACATTTGGCAGGCGAACGTCTTCACTCATTGGCATCGCAACGATTTTGAATGTCTATTAAAAAAGATCACAAATCACTCCAGCCATACACACGTTTCACACAAAACAGCTATACAAAACAAAAGAAGAAATGAAAGAAGATTACAGGTTTTTTACTTCAGGTTTAGAGAGCATAGGGAAAGTGGTAGATCAGACTTTTTTTTGCCAATATATGTAGACTATAATAGAATAAGTCATCTCTTACACTGATTGGTTCCCCCACAACAAACCTGTCTACAAAAGCAAAGTCAGAAGCAAAAGAGTTGTCTAAGGGAGTGAAGCGAAGTGACCAAGGTATGGTGTGCAACAGATTTATCTTCCCTTGAAGCAAGTGAGCATCAATTTGACAGCTATCTATTAAATTCTGGACATATATGATTTGATTGAGTTAAGACCTTTTGCTGATATTGTGAATAACAGAGCAACGTCACTTTAACACTTGTCGTGTAGTTGTTTGTTTGTTGTATGATTTTTCAAGGTCTTAATCCCTAGGTTCCACTGTAACCAAACAGAGCTTATCTGTCTACAAACAGAGCATCGTCTGTTAACAAAGCATCATCTGTTTGCAGATCACGGTCTGTTCAGCGTGCCAATCTCTGTCTTACTAGTGATAGCAAGATGATAAGTCATACCATTACATTGTCTGTATATGGAGGTGGATAGTAACAGAGCATGATCTGTCTACAGAGAGAGATGGTAACAGAGCATCATCTGTTTGCAGATCACGGTCTGTTTGGCGTGCCTGTCTCTGTTTTACTAGTGATAGCTGGATGATAAGTCATACCATTACATTGTCTGTATATGGAGGTGAATAGTAACAGAGCATGATCTGTCTACAGAGAGAGATGGTAACAGAGCATCATCTGTTTGCAGATCACGGTCTGTTTGACGTGCCAATCTCTGTATTACTGGTGATTGCGAGATGATAAGTCATACCATTACATTGTCTGTATATGGAGGTGAATAGTAACAGAGCATGATCTGTCTACAGACAGAGAGATGGTAACAGAGCGTCATCTGTTTGCAGATCACGGTCTGTTTGGCGTGCCTATCTCTGTGTTACTGGTGATGGCGAGATGATAAGTCATACCATTACATTGTCTGTATATGGAGGTGGATAGTAACAGAGCATGATCTGTCTACAAACAGAGAGATGGTAACAGAGCGTCATCTGTTTGCAGATCACAGTCTGTAATTGGCGTTTCTGTATCTGTTTTGCTTAAGGCAGCTGGTTGGAAAGCATTGTCTGTTTCTGTAGAGATGAAACAATTTCGCATTGCAGCTGGAACAGAGCTTAATCTGTCTACAAACAGAGCATCGTCTGTTTGCAGATCACGGTCTGTTTGGTGTGCCTATCTCCGTGTTACTGGTGATGGCGAGATGATAAGTCATACCATGACATTGTCTGTATATGGAGGTAGATAGTAACAGGGCATGATCTGTCTACAGAGAGAGATGGTAACAGAGCGTCATCTGTTTGCAGTTCGCAGTCTGTAATTGGTGTTTCTGTATCTGTTTTGCTTTAGGCAGCTGGTTGCTGCGACAGCATTGTCTGTTTCTGTAGAGATGAAACAATTTCGCATTGTAGCTGGAACAGAGCTTAACCCCCTTGACTGCCAGAGAAAATCAAAGAAAAAAAATCAATGTACAAATCATGACATGAAAAAGACAACTGATAGAGCCAATCTGGCAAAATGGTCTGGGGATATAACTCTCTTGACTGTGTTAGAGCAAAAGCCAGTATATCAGGGTTATTCCTCTTCATCAGTGATGTCATCAGGTCAGTACGTGATACGTTGGTGGCAGTCAAGGGGTTAATCTGTCTACAAACAGAGAGATGGTAACAAAGCATCATCTGTTTGCAGATCACGGTCTGTTTGGCGTGCCTATCTATATATTGCTGGTAATTGCGAGATGATAAGTCATACCATTACATTGACTGTATATAGAGGTGGATAGTAACAGAGCATGATCTGTCTACAGAGAGATGGTAAAACAAGCATCTGTTTTGCAGATCGTTTGGTATGCCTATCTCTGTGTCACTGATGTTTGCGAGTTAAGTCATAATACGTATGTATTAGGTTGTCGGTATATATAGAGGCAGAGAGTAACACAGCATGATCTGTCTGCAAACAGAGAGGTGGTAACAGAACATCTGTGTGCCGATCACAGTCTGTTTGTCATGCCCATCTCTCTGTTTCTGGTGATAGCATTACATTGTCTATATAACAGTGGTAGATAGATGGCTACAGAGCATTCTCTGTCTACAAACAGAGAGATGGTAACAGAGCACCGTCTGTGTGCAGATCACGGTCTGTTCGGCGTGCCCATCTGTGTTACTGGTAATAGCATTACATTGTCTATATGATAGTGGTAGATAGATGGCTAGAGAGAGATGGTAACAGAGCGTCGTCTGTGTGCAGATCACGGTCTGTTTGGCGTGCCCATCTCTGTGTTACTGGTGATAGCATTACATTGTCTATATAAAGTTGTAGATAGATGACCATGATCTAGACGAAAGAGATGGTAACAGAGCGTCGTCTGTGTGCAGATCACGGTCTGTTTGGCGTGCCCATCTCTGTGTTACTGGTGATAGCATTACATTGTCTATATAAAGTTGTAGATGGAAGGTCACAGACCATGATCTATTGACGAAAGAAGACAGGCCGTGTAACAGAGCGTCATCTGTGTGCAGATCACGGTCTGTTTGACGTGCCTATCTATGTGTTACTGGTAACAGCATTACGTTGTGTATACAATAGTGGTAGATGGATGGCTACAGAGCATTCTCTGTCTACAAACAGAGAGATGGTAACAGAGCATTCTCTGTCTACAAACAGAGAGATGGTAACAGAGCATTCTCTGTCTACAAACAGAGAGATGGTAACAGAGCATTCTCTGTCTACAAACAGAGAGATGGTAGCAGAGCGTCGTCTGTGTGTGCAGATCACGGTCTGTTTGACGTGCCTATCTATGTGCTACTGGTAACAGCATTACGTTGTGTATACAATAGTGGTAGCTGGATGGCTACAGAGCATTCTCTGTCTACAAACAGAGAGATGGCTACAGAGCATTCTCTGTCTGCAAACAGAGAGATGGTAACAGAGCGCTGTCTGTGTGCAGATCACGGTCTGTTCGGCGTGCCCATCTCTGTGTTACTGGAGCAAGATCAGAAGCGAGTGCCGGGCACCAAGGTCCCTCTGTTTTTCCAAGAGGTCAGTGGGTCTGTTTGTTTGTGATGGTGGAGGACTATGTTTTCCTTCCCTTCTGAATGTTTGTCTGTCTGTCTGTCTGTCTGCACAGTCTTGTGAACTTACTGCATATTATCGCTTAACCTCTTCTTCCCTGCAATGTCGGGTTAAAATTCCTAGCTCGCTATACATTGTACTATAAGACTGACTATTTGCGGCATTTTGCAACATTGAGCATGAACGACAAATTTCACTTTTTTTTTATAGGGTTAGGGTTAGGTAAATGGTTCAAGTAACGAAAAAGTGAAATTTGTGGTTGTCGCAAATAGTCACTCTCATAGTAGCAAGCTAGGAATTTTAACGAGCTAGGAATGTTAACCCTACATGCAACAGCGGTGGTTTAGCTAAGAGCAAAATTATGTAGTTGATGACATCATAAGTTCAGTGTCAAAGTCAAGGCAAGTCAACATTTTATTTCCAGATGGGTACACTGTATAACCAAATGGCATGCTTTCCCCCCCCCCCCCCCCAAAAAAAAAAAAAAATGATGTAAAGAAGAAAAAAAAAGAACAAAACATTCCAAAGTAGCAAACATGAAAATAAACAAATAAACAATTAATTAAAGAAACAAGCAAACGAAAATGGAGTTTTACGTACTCTTGGTCTGAATCAGACACATATGGGACATTTGTAAATACAAATATGGTGGGAACAATACTGGAGGCAATGCCCGGAGGCAGTACGAAACCAGTAAAGTCCTGATTTTTTGTATTAATACAGATAGCTGTAGCGGTGACCAGTTAAACCTCATCGGCTATGGCACCGCCACAAGTAAACAAGCAAACATTTTAAAAAAACAGGAATGAGGATGGGACTGGGTGAATAGCATATTATGTACAATATATACATCAACGTCAACAACAAAACATTTAAAACATCACATTTACTGTATATTTCCATTATGTCAAGTAAAAGGAATAAAGTGATCGATTTTGTCCTGTTAAAGAGATATTAAGTTTCATTTTTTTCTTGAAGTAGTTCTTGTTTTGGGGGTGTTTTTTTGTAAACGGAGGGTACAGACAAACCTCTATTTTAAGACTTCCAAAATGTCCGGAAAAAATCGGTCGTAAATTGGAGGGGTCGTTATGACGGAGGTTTTCACTGGCAGCCGTAAGAAAGAAAAAGTTCAGCACAGTTCATACTCTCTTTCTTCATGCACACATACAATGACATATTAAAACTGGATTTGGGTCTTTCCAACTCCATAGGATTGTGCAATCGATATATTACAGTTTCACTTCGCCGACTTCTGTTCATCACCTCTACTCTCGTCCAGTCAGTGGTTTTCTTTTTCAAAGTCAGTGGTTTTCGTGCTTTTCCTACGCTCTCCGCCATCTTTTCTACAACAAGGGAAGCGACTCCGCTTTCAGGCCCTTGACCGTGGTTGTTTCCCTTTGCTCGAAGTCTATGCAGACGACAGCAACGGTCATAAAAACCAACAAAATGGCGGTCGTAAGTCGCGTTTTAGAGGAAGTCGTTTAAGAGAGGTCGTTTACATAGTAAAATGCATCTGTGCCAGCAAATCCAGTCTCAAATGAGAGGTGGTCGCTTAACAGAGGGTCGTAAAATAGGGGTTTGTCTGTAGTTCCATAAATCTTCACTCGAATAGAGGAGACTAGATTTGAATAGATTATTATTTGGTTGAGGGAATGAGAGCAAATGGGTGTGTCTGCTCGTGTTTGTCGTACATTTGTCTGTTGTTGTTTTTTTAGCATTCCCTTTAACCATTTCATCACCACTGTCGCCTCTTGGCACCACAATGATTTGACACCCATGTAATTGAAAGACATCAAATGGGGATCTGGTATCCAGTGACCTTATGTTCTTCATTTTGGGAGGTAAGGGCAGGCCCTGTTTTATGCATGTCAGAGAGGAATCCCCAATATTGCAGACAGAATCTTTTCTCTACCCAGGTAAGCTTTATGGAAAATTTTGGCTGAAAAATGGCTGGCGTTGAAAGGGTTAAAAGTATTATGCATGCAGATTGCTTTGTAGCACCACAGAGATTTAACACCTATGTCATTAAAAGGCATCAAATTGGGGTCTATTATCCAAAGACCCTATTGTCTTAGTTTTGGGAAGTAAGGATAGACCTTATTTTATGTATGTCACAGAACAATCCCCAATACTGCAGATGGATTTTCTTCTCTACCCAGGTAAATTTAATGGCAATTTTTGGCTGAAAAATGGCTGGCGGTTAAGGGGTTAATGTTCTTTCAGTTATGTTGCATCTCTGTCATGTTGTTGCACCAAACCTGAATTTCTCTTTTGGAGATATTAAAGTATACAGTGGAACCTCCCTAAGTATTAAAATTACCTCCCTTATAAGACCCCTCCCTTATAAGACCTCATTTTGGATGATTTTGAAGGTCTTATAAGATTTTTGAAGGTCTTATAAGTGACCCTTATAAGACCTTCAAAAATCATCCAAAATGAGGTCTTATAAGGGAGGGGTCTTATAAGGGAGGTGATTTTAATACTTACAAAGAAGGGAAATGTCTCAGAGAGGTAGGTCTTCTGCGGGAGGGAGTCTTATAAGGGAGGTTCCACTGTATTAATGTATACTTGAACCTGTGTGTTGCAGCTGACCAACCACTTGGAACAAGAGGTTCTGTGTATGGAGGGGATTCTGAGAGTGCCTGGTTCAGTCACCAGAGTGAAGGTGAGAGTGCCCTTGTCTTTTCTATTGTATTCATCTCAGACCTGTTTACTCTACTCTTTTCGAATAGTATTCTACTCAATTTGGACCTCTACTACTCTTCCAAATTGAAAATAATGCTCTAATTACTCATGTTTAGTGAACATTGTTTGATGGTTTAACCCTCTTATATTCGTATTGTTTGAGACCAAACTTCTGCTAGATTTCGTATTCTTTTGGGAAATGTAGCCCCAAAATGGGTTAGTGTGGTTTATGTTTCACCGTAGCCAGAAATAAATATCTACAGCCATGAAAATTTGCATGTTTGGTCACGATGCTTTGTTCTTGGGTGTGAGGTGTGTTTTGAGTGTCTAAGAGTGAAGGGTCATGTCATTGTCAACTTAATGTTCACCAAATGTGTCACAGTTTATGGTTAGCATTGTAAAACACCACACTGGCATGCAGTTTACTCATGCACATGCACGTTAGTTTGGTAAAAGTGAAAGCCGAAGCCTACCAGACCTGGTCGGTTCTCTGTCCGTCGCTTCAGCTCATACTGCTAATCCAGTTAGTGTGAACAGAAAATTGTCAACTGTCACCAATAAAACCTATCTTGAAGTAGTTCAAACCACAACTGTACATGGTTTGTATACACTTTCCCACGCTATAATACACTTTATATATACACACACAATCCCCCATAGCTGTACAGTGTGTACCACCACTAACTGTCATTGTGTCATTGATGTCACCCCATGACACAGGTGTGCACCCCCCTCCACCCTGAACACATTCTACAGCTGTGTCATGGTTATCACGGAAACATTATTTATTCTTTCTATGATATAGAGCTACATGACAGAAGAAGACAATCATGTAGGCTAAAGGCAGACAGACTGGGTTGTCGCTTGATGCACAATAATAAAGGCAACACGTAGGCCTAGGCCTAGACAGTTTCATCGTGTGTGACCTTCTTCCAAAGTGGGTCAAGTGAGCCTTTGTTTACTTGCTTTTGTATTGCGTATCTGTCTGTTTCATCTGCTGCTGCTTTGAAGAATGTGAGGGGTAAAAACAAAAAGAATGATGGAGAGGGACTGCAGTGTTTGGAAGTGCGTGTTGTGGCCAGAACATTGTTGAAATGCATGCCCGTCCTGCACGCCGTTAGTGGTTGCCATTTTGTTTGAAGCGATGGGAGTAGGATGTTGACAACTTGCCTTCGGAATCGCTATCGTTTTGCTCTAAATTACCACCTGACTCCTATTCTTACTCTTAATTGTCCTATTTTTCCATTTCCTCGATCATATTATCCTACTCCTCTTCCGAAATTCCGAGAAATCCTCACAATCACATGCCGTAGCACATCTAGCAGACGACAAATTCATTGTTTCGCTCTCACACTTCCATTCACAAGTTCCACGCAGGGTTTTTTGCCTTTCTTTCTGCGTACACACAGAACTACACCCCATAATACTAGAAGGATGTTCATTGGTCTATACCTAACGTGCTGCCGACTTCTGTGACCCTTCCATGCTCTCTCATGCTGTGTGCACGTGATGGAAAAGTACAGACCACATGGCTACGCCAAATTACGTTCTGAAAACATCGGGCAGTTCAGGGAAATCCCGTTTACATCCGCTGTGAATGCAAGAGGGTTAATGAATAAAACTACTCATTTTGCACCAAAACTGCTCATTTCAGCTATCCAGACTACTCAAGACTTGTGTAGGGGGTAAACAGGTCTAGGATCTTCTTTTAGAGGCAGTGAGCTGATGCCTCGTGCCTCCATACGGGGAGCTGGACGACCCTGCCCCCTCCATGAGTCTCTCTCCTCGTGGTGATACAGTGGGTGTCGGGGGGGGGGGGGGGAGTCTTCCTTCTGGAAGTTCTGTGCTTGTAACTTCCTCTAATCTGCCACTCTCTGCCTTTTGGTTTCTATCATCTACTATTTTTCTGACTTATTTGCCCCATTCTTCTGCCTTTTCTCCAAAAAAAATTTCCAAATAACTTTTCTCCTTTGAGCTCTTCCAAAGTCGGAATGTGTTGGCTGTGTGCAGCAGGGAGACTAGTGAAAACTGGACACATACGTACACTTACCCATTATTGGCCCGGGAATGCAGAAGAAGAAGATCTGCTTTTCTTTCTTTTTCGATCGCCCAGGCAGTTTCCTGTCATACGAGCGCAGGTGTATCATGCTGCTGTTATGCGCCTAACGTCCAGAGGCAACCAACTTCTAAGAAATGTTGTTGTGCTGCATCTTGTTATTCTTCTTCTTCGATCGCTCAGACACTTTCCTGTCAATTATGAGCACAGATGTGTCATACTGCCGTTATGCGCCTAACTAAGAAATAATTAGGCCCAGCATGTCCGACTTCGACTGGAGGAAATCTTCTTGAAAGTGTTTATTGAAAAAAAGGCATGAGAATGGACCGGAAAGGCAGAAAGATAGTAGATGACAGCAAGCAGAGGGAAAAGGCAGAGTCAAAGAGAGTGACAGATTAGAAGAAGTTACAAGCACAGAACTTCCAGAAGGTGGGGGAACTATTTATACAAAAGACCCCCCGGTATCCCCACAGGGTCTTGTTATGATCTGTTTCATTATTGTTTTATGAAACTGCAGAATAATTCTTCTTGCCAATACCGTAGAACCTCCCTTATAAGACTCCCTCCCACATAAGACCTACTTCTGAGACATTGCCCTTCTTTGTAAGTATTAAATTTACCTCCCTTATAAGACCCCTCCATTATAAGACCTCATTTTTGATGATTTTTGAAGGTCACTCAAGGTCCACTACAGCATATGCTACAGAAAAAACAGTTACAGAAAAGTGAGGCTCCCTTCTTGGCAGATATTTGCACTGGAGGTTCAAAATTTCTGAGGGACCGTCTATGTGCCACTGTGCACCACCGTACACAATTTGAAGGGATTCTGTCCACCAGTTCATGAGTAACAAGGTGAACAGACACACACACACACACGCAATACAACGTAAGTGTATGAGAGAGAAAGAAAGAGAGCGTGGGGGAAGAGACGGGGGAGAGAGAGTTCTGCTCAAACAGTTTCTGAGAGAGTGCGCACGCATGCACGCACGCATACACACACACACATACACACACACACACACACACACAAAGCACAAATCAATTTTATTATGTAGGTATAGAGATTGTGTTGTATTTTATTGTATTGCATTGTATTCTATCGTGTGTTTATTATAGCAACTGAGGGTGGACCTGGAAGAGAAGTTCAACCAAGGGAGTTTCCAGTGGACCAACGTCATGCCGCACGACTCTGCCGCCCTGCTCAAACAGTTTCTGAGAGAGTTGCCGGACCCCCTGCTGTCTTACCAATATCTGGAGGCCTTCACTCAAGTGGAACGTAAGTGTATGAGAGAGACAGAGAGGGGGAGGGGGGGAGAGACAGAGAGAGAGAGTTCAAACAGTTTCTGAGGGAGTTGCCAGACCCCTTGTTGTCTTACCAGTATCTGGAGGCCTTCACTCAAGTGGAACGTAAGCATGAGAGAGAGGGAGGGGGGGAGAGAGAAAGAGAGTTCAAACAGTTTCTGAGAGAGTTGCCAGACCCCTTGTTGTCTTACCAGTATCTGGAGGCCTTCACTCAGGTGGAACGTAAGTGTATAAGCCCTGGGGAGGGGTGGGGGAGGGGGAGAGAGAGGGGGGGGGGAGGGGGAGAGTTCTGCTCAAGCAGTTTCTGAGAGAGTTGCCGGACACCTTGCTATCTTACCAATACCTGGAGGCCTTCACTCAGGTGGAACGTAAGTGTATGAGGGAGGAAGGGAGAGACAGAGAGACAAGGGGGTGCTCAAACAGTTTCTGAGAGTTGCCGGACCCCTTGCTGTCTTACCAATACCTGGAGGCCTTCACTCAAGTTGAGAGTAAGTGTGTAAGAGAGAGAGAGGGAGAGAGAGAGAGAGAGAGGGAGGGAGAGAGAGAGGAGGGAGAGAGAGAGAGAGAGAAGTCAATGAGTCACTATGGAGAATTAATGTGTAGAGACAGAGAGAGAGTTATGCTCAAACAGTTTCTGAGGGAGTTGCCGGACCCCTTGTTGTCTTACCAATATCTGGAGGCCTTCACTCAAGTTGAGAGTAACTGTGTAAGAGAGAGAGACAGAGAATGAGAGGGAGACAGACAGAGAGAGAGTTCTGCTCAAACAGTTTCTGAGAGAGTTGCCAGACCCCTTGTTGTCTTACCAATATCTGGAGGCCTTCACTCAAGTTGAGAGTAACTGTGTAAGAGAGAGAGAGGGAGGGAAAGAGAGAGAGAAGTCAATGAGTCACTATGGAGAATTAATGTGTACTGAGACAGAGAGAGAGTTATGCTCAAACAGTTTCTGAGGGAGTTGCCGGACCCCTTGTTGTCTTACCAATATCTGGAGGCCTTCACTCTAGTGGAGAGTAAGTGTATCAAGGGGAAGGAGAGGGGGGAGGGGGGGGGCGGGCGGGAGAGAGAGAGAGAGTTCTGCTCAAACAGTTTCTGAGGGAGTTGCCGGACCCCTTGTTGTCTTACCAATATCTGGAGGCCTTCACTCTAGTGGAGAGTAAGTGTATCAAGGGGAAGGAGAGGGGGGAGGGGGGGGGCGGGGACGGAGAGAGAGAGTTCTGCTCAAAACAATTCTGAGAGAATTACCAGACCCCTTTGTTATTTCTGGTTTCTTTCTCAAGTCATAAAGTTGTGTTTTTTGTTTTGTTTTGTATTTGGTATATTCTTGTCACAGAGACTTACGTCTGTGAAATTCAGGCTGCTCTCCCTCGCAGATCGCGTCTCCGCAAATGCAGCGCCTACCATTTTTTTTTTTTTTTTTTTGGGGGGGGGTACAGTATGAGGAGGGGGGGGGGGGGGCAGACTTGGGAAACTTAGCTATCAATTTGGTCATACCAGGCAGCGGGATTTCTCCCTGCTCTTACTGACTTTCAACTGCTGTGGGATTTTTGCGTGCGTAAAGCGCACATGTGTCAGACTAGCTTTAAGTCCCCATCCGAAGGACTCGACGTTCAGTTCGATTTTCCCGTGTGAACTAGAAAGAAAAGAAAGGACGAGAGGCCCGGGATTCGAACCCCGGGTTACTCACGCTGCAGTCGCACATTGAAATCGGCAGACAGGGCTGCCTACCATCCCCCCCCCCCCCCCCCCCTAAGGGGTATTTGTCCCTGGAAACAGTCAAAAATGGCACTCTGTCCCTGGAATTCACTTGTCTCTCTAGTGTCCCTGGAAACTGAGTAAAATCAGAAATTTTGCTGAGCAGTCAATGAGTCTATTGTCTTGTTAGCTAACCTTACTATTGAACACAGAAACACCCAAAACAACAGACTCTGTTGACATTTTTCTAACAAACATGTTACACATAGGTTACTGAACACCAGAGGATCTTGAATATTGAAGCACATTGACACCAAGAAGCATCAAGAAGACTAAAAAAAAATCCAGTCGTAGAAATTTTGCGAGATCGCGAAATAATCAAAAGCTAATGCTCGTTTTGACCCTGATGCATGACATTGCGATGTTTGTCCCTGGAAATAAGTCTCTGTCCCTGGTTATTCTGTAGTTTGTCCCTAGAAATTGCAAAAGAGGGTAGGCAGCCCTGGGCAGGTGAGCGTCTTAACCACTGTGCCACCCTCCTTCTTGTTGCGTTGCAGACATTCCCAAGAAGCTGGAGCAGCTGAAGGCCCTCAACCTCCTGATTCTGGTGCTGCCCACAGAGCACCAGGACCTCCTGAAGGTAAGGAGTTTAGGTTGCAGCAGGGCTCTCAGGGACCCCCATTTGGGGGTCTATGAAGAACTAAAATTCTAAGGGACCCTCTAAAAGAATGTGCAGGAGGTCCCAGGGATGCGCTAGAAAAATTCTTTCTAGCATTCGCAATGCCACTGGGACCCTCTATCCCGCCTCTAGTACCCTCTATGCTGTAGGTGAAGGAGTCCCTGGGACCCCTTGTTTTGCGGGACGATTGGGAGCCCTGGGTTGAAATCCTTAACCAGTTACCATTGTTACATGGGTGCAACTTTTCCTGGTATACAAGGATTTCATGGTTTTTTAAATTTTACCAGAAAAGGAATTTCCTTTTTTTTTTTACAATTTGTCAATTGTGGTCAACGCGGTTAATTTGTAAAACAGTTTTTTTTTCATTTTTCTCAAAAACTACCAAAATTGAGATACGAGGTTTTTGAATTTCACCAACAATATTCGATGTTGTTAATTTTTATTTTTATTTTGCAACAGAAACTGCTGCAGTTTCTCGGGCACATTATCTCTAAGGCGGACGTCAGCAAAATGGGCCTGAGCAACGTATCGATGATCATGGCCCCAAACCTCACTCTCTCTCTCTCTCTCTCTCTCTCTCTCTCTCTCTCTCTCTCTCATTCTGTATGTTTTTAGCATATTCTGCTGTCGATTCTTATTTTTATTTTCCGTTATTTTCAACAGAAATTGCTGCAGTTTCTCTGACACATTGTGTCCAAGGCGAACGTCAACAAAATGGGCCTGAGCATCGTAGCGATGATCATGGCCCCCAATCTCTTCGTGTTAACCTTATGAATATAATTATCTCTCTCTCTCTCAGAAATTGCTGCAGTTTCTCGGACACATCGTCTCCAAGGCGAACGTCAACAAAATGGGCCTGAGCAACGTAGCGATGATCATGGCCCCCAATCTGTTCGTGGCCCCCGCCCCCAAGGGCAAGATCAAGGCCGGGGGCCACCTGGAGCTGAAGAAAGCGGCCAACACCTCCCACATCGTGGCCATGCTGGTCAATTACCAGCATGTCTTGTGGATAGTGAGTGGGAGGGAGAGAGAAAGGGAGAGAGGGAGAGATTGAAAAAGGACATTGAAGAAAGCGGCCAACACCTCCCACATCGTGGCCATGCTGGTCAATTACCAGCATGTCTTGTGGATAGTGAGTGGGAGGGAGAGAGAGAGAGGGAGAGAGAGAGAGATTGAAAAAGGACATTGAAGAAAGCGGCCAACACCTCCCACATCGTGGCCATGCTGGTCAATTACCAGCATGTCTTGTGGATAGTGAGTGGGAGGGAGAGAGAGAGAGGGAGAGAGAGAGGGAGAGATTGAAAAAGGACATTGAAGAAAGCGGCCAACACCTCCCACATCGTGGCCATGCTGGTCAATTACCAGCATGTCTTGTGGATAGTGAGTGGGAGGGAGAGAGGAAGGGAGAGAGGGAGAGATTGAAAAAGGACATTGAAGAAAGCGGCCAACACCTCCCACATCGTGGCCATGCTGGTGAATTACCAGCATGTGTTGTGGATAGTGAGTGGGAGGGAGAGAGAAAGGGAGAGATAGAGAGGGAGGGAGAGAGGGAGAGATTGAAAAAGGACATTGAAGAAAGCGGCCAACACCTCCCACATCGTGGCCATGCTGGTGAATTACCAGCATGTGTTGTGGATAGTGAGTGGGAGGAAGAGAGGGAGGGAGAGATTGAAAAAGGACATGCTGGTCAATTACCAGCATGTCTTGTGGATGGTGAGTGGGAGGGAGAGAGGAAGGGAGAGAGGGAGGGAGAGGGAGAGAGGGAGAGATTGAAAAAGGACATGCTGGTCAATTACCAGCATGTCTTGTGGATGGTGAGTGGGAGGGAGAGAGAGAGGGATGGAGGGAGGGAGGGAGAAAGAGAGAAAGGGAGGGAGAGAGAGGGGGCGGGAGAGGGAGAGTGAGAGAGAGAGGGAGGGAGAGAAAGAGAGAGGGAGAGATTGAAAAAGAAATTGAAGAAATCAGCCAACACTTCCAACTATGTGTTGGCTATGTTGGTGAATTACCAGCATGTCTTGTGGATGGTGAGTGGGAGAGAGAGAGAGGAGAGGGAGAGAGAGACACACACAGAGAGAGAGACAGAAAGATTGAAAATGAAATTGAAGAAATCGGCCAACACTTCCAACGTCGTGGCCATGCTAGTGAATTACCAGCATGTACTCTGGATGGTGAGTGGAGATAGAAAAGCTTACTCTCTCTTTCTCTGTTTTTCTCTCGCGTGCGTTGAGCGGCAAAAATAGATTTTACCTTCTGTTTGACGAAGGGAAGTAGAATAAGCCTCTAGAGTTATTTCCTGTCGGCCAACCAGAGGTGCTCATGGCATTAGAAGCGTAGTAAAGTGAAGTTGAGCCAATTGAAGGGAATTGCCTGGGTGGATGCCTCATGCCTCCATACATGGAGCTGGACGACCCCAGTCCCCTCCACGAGTCTCTCCCCGTGGGGATACCTGGGGGAGCCTTCAGTACAAATAGTTCCCCCACCTTCTGGAAGTTCTTTGCTTGTAACTTGTATCTGTCCTCTCTCTTTGACTCTGCCTTTTCCCTTTGCTTTCTGTCATCTACTATCTTTCTGACTTACCGGCCCATTCTCCTGTCTTTGTTAAAAAAAAAAATCTTCAAAATTATTTTCTCCTTTGAGCTCCTCCGAAATGAGCTGAGACCAGTGAAAACTGAAAACTGGATGCATATGTACCTTACTCATTATGGCCATGTGGTCTGGGAACACAGAAGAATAATGTTTATTTAGTTATTTTGGGGGGTTAAGAAATAGGCACATTGAAGGCCTTTTTACATTTCTGTCCAAACCAAAAAATCAAAAATTAAACAAACTTTAACAAGGAATTTAAAAGTAAAACAAAAAGAATCATGCAAAACGAAAATGAAGTTAATCTCTCCTCCCCTTCCCCCCCCCCCTCTCTCCTCTCTCTCTTTCACTCTCTCCTCTCCCTCTCTCTCTCTCCTCTCTCTCTCTCAACTCGCTGCTCTCTCTCTTAGAAGTCTCAAAGCGAGAGCATGTCTCTCTCTATCAGTTGCTCTCTCTCTCTCTCTCTCTCTCTCCCTCTCTCTCTCTCCCTCTCTCTCTTTCTCTCTCTCATCTCCTCCCTCTCTCCTCTCTCTCTCCCTCTCTCTCCCTCTCTCTCTCTCTCTCTCTCCCTCTCTCTTTCCTCTCTCTCTCTCTCTCTCTCTCTATCCTCTCTCTCTCTCTCTCTCTCTCTCTCTCTGCTCTCTCTCTCCTCTCTCTCTCTCCCTCTCTCTCTCTCTCTCTCCTCTCTCTCTTTCCCTCTCTCTCTCTCTCTCTCTCTCTCCCTCTCCTTTTCCCTCTCTCTCTCTCTCTCTCTCTCTCTCAGACACACAAACACAAAGAAGAAGAATGCAGTGCGTTGTTGCTAACAGAGTGATAATATTGTGTGCAGATCCCCTCCTCCTTCCTGACCCAAGTGAGACACCAGTACAAGACGGAAGCCAGTCGGAAAGCCAGAATGGTGAGAATTTGCGTGTGTCTGTGTGTGTGCGTATGCGTGCGTGCGTGTGTGAGAGAGAGAGAGGAGAGAGAGAGAGTGTGGGTGTGTGTGTTTGTATGTGGTGTGTGTTTTGGGTTTGCGTGTGTGTGTCTGTGTGTGTACGTGCGCGTGTGCATGCGTGCATGCATGTGAGAGTTTGCGTGTGAGAGAGAGAGAGTGTGTGTGTTTGTATGTGGTGTGTGTTTTGGGTTTGCGTGTGTGTGTGTGTGCGTGCGTGTGTGCGTGTGTAAGAGAGAGTTTGTGTGTGAGAGAGAGAGTGTGTGTGTGTGTTTGTATGTAGTGTGTGTGAGAGAGTTTGTGTATGAGAGAGAGAGAGAGAGTGTGTGTGTGTGTGTTTGTATGTAGTGTGTGTGTGCATGGATGTGTGCGTGCGTGTGAGAGAGAGTTTGTGTGTGAGAGAGAGAGAGAGAGAGAGAGAGAGTGTGTGTGTGTTTGTATGTTTTGTGTGTTTTGGGTTTGTGTATGTGTATGTTTATGTGTGTATGTCCATGTGTGTGTGTATGTATGTTCATGTGTGTGTGTGTGTGTGTCTATGTCCATGTGTGTGTGTGTGTTGACAATATTTCCATCTATACGCCAGCTCGCACTTTACGTTCAGTTTCTGACCCTCTTTCTCTCCAGATCCCTAGGTATAAGCTTTCAACTGTTGGTCGGCGCTCTTTTGCTGTCTCAGGACCGACCTCCTGGAACAAACTTCCGCTCTCCCTCCGTCAGCGACCGACTCTCTCTGCTTTCAAAGCTAACCTCAAAACCCACCTGTTCCCCCATCATTAAAGCTCCTCTCTCTTTATCTTCTCTCTCTTGCCATTAGGTCTGTTTCTGCTATATTCCATTTATGTTATCCGTGTGTGTTCGCTTTGTAAAACTTTGTATTGCGTTTTTGTTTGAATGCGCTTTGAATGCTAACGTGTGTGTGCGCTTTGATTTGATTTCTATCAAGATTCAGCGCCGTATAAATACTGTATGTTGTTGTTGTTGTTGTTGTGTTTCTGTGTAAGTGTGTTTATGTTTGCTCTAGCATGAATCAGAAGTAGGGCTTGTGCACATTAGATCATACAAAAATGTAGCTAACTCCTGCACTATGTACATGTGTATATGTGCCTCACATTGTGTGCATGTGTGTGTGTGCAAAAATGTAGCTAACTCATACTCTGTACATGTGTGTATGTGCGTCACATTGTGTGCATATGTGTGTACAAAAATGTAATTCATGCACTGTGCATGCGTATATGTGCGTCACATTGTGTGCATGTGCAAAAATGTAGCTAGTGTCTGCGCGGTACATGCATGTATGTGCGTCACATTGTGTGCATGTGTGTGTGTGCAAAAATGTAGCTAACTCATGCACTAAGTACATGCATGTATATGCGTCACATTGTGTGCATGTGTGTGTGTGCAAAAATGTAACTCATGCACTAAGTACATGCGTGTATATGCGTCACATTATGTGCATGTGTGTGTGTGCAAAAATGTAACTCATCCACTAAGTACATGCGTGTATGTGCGTCACATTGTGTGCATGTGTGTGTGTGCAAAAATGTAACTCATGCACTAAGTACATGCGTGTATATGCCTCACATTATGTGTATGTGCAGAGACCTTGGAGAAAGAAGGACAAGGCGGAAGCGTACAAGAAAAACGACGTAAGTTAAACAGTCGTTCATTTTGTTTCTTTTCATCTGTGCTCCAAGGCCATATGGCCCTAATGGGTTAAATACACACGTGTCCGATTTTCAGATTTCTGGTCTCCACGTTCTGCTACATTTAGCCTCGCATTCCGATTTATCATACACAACCATTTTTGTTTGTATTTATTAATAGGGAAAATTTTTGAGCGCTTATTCTTACAGCCCTAAGCGCTTTACAATTTCACTAAAACATCTTTTAAAAACATGGGTGCAACTCTGTCAGTTTCACACTGATTTCACTTTTTTAAAATTTTGCCAGAAACTGAACTTTTTTGTTTTTTTAATTCATCAAAAAAAAATAAAAAAATAGTTGACTACAAGCGATTTGGGGCATTTTGAATTTGGTTACTCTATTCCGTAAGTCTCTCTCGGGGAATCTTGAAAACAGCATGGTGATGCCGTATTGTTTTCAAATGCAATGTAATCATTTTACAAGACTCAAACTGTCTCAGTCCATCATTTTAACAGTCTGTCTCAATATCTCTCTCTTGCATTGCAACGATTTCCTTACACACACAAACACTTGTACCATAAAAAAGGGCCTATGTAAGCATTTGCTATATTCAAAGGAATGCAGCACTTGTACTAGTCTAGAGGGGTGAAAAAACAGCAGTAAATGTGTGTGTGTGCGCTGCCCCTGCACCATGCCGGATCCGCCTACTTGCAGGATTTTTGACATTTCCCAGGATCACCCATGCAATGAAGCATGACAATAGAATTGTTGCCAGTGTTCCTCTATACTACAGTGGAACCTCCCTGATAAGACCTTCAAAAATCGTCCGAAATGAGGTCTTAAGTGGGAGGAAGTTACATAAGGGAGGTAATTTTAATACTTACGGGCAATGTCTCACAGAAGTAGGTCTTAAAAGGGAGGGAGTCTTATAATGGGGGGTCTTATAAGGGAGGTTCCACTGTATCCATTTGCGCCTTATTCACTTTATTGTAGGCCGGAAATTATGATAATTTCATTCTTACACTAAGTGGGCGTACAACATGAAAAGAAAGAAAAAACCCAACTTTAATCAGTAAAAAAAAAAGAGACAAACAAATAGAAGAAGAAAAAAAAGACAAACAAATAGAAGAAGAAGAAAAAAAAGAGACAAACAAATAGAAGAAGAAGAAAAAGAGACAAACAAATAGAAGAAGAAAAAAAAGAAGAGACAAACAAATAAAAGAAGAAAAAAAAGAGACAAACAAATAGAAGAAGAAAAAAAAAAAGACAAAAAAAAAAGAGAAAAAAAAGAGACAAACAAATAGAAGAAGAAAAAAAAAAAGAAAAACAAACAAACAAATAGAGACAAACAAATAGAAGAAGAAAAAATTGATGTGTCATGTTTTGTTTACAGCCGGACACGCAGGAAGGGATGATCAGAGTGCAGGCCCCTGACCTGACAAAGAGCTCGTGTCTGATCCAGCTTGACGATCACATGACCGCCGCCGATATCGTCGCCAAATTCCGCCAGGACCAGACCGCATCACCGCAGCCACAGCAAAAGGACCGAAGGTCAGCAATACTTTAAAACAAAAAATTGTAAAAGGTTGGGGATACAGGGAGAAAGGTGGCAGAGTGGTTAAGACGTTCGCCTGCCAAATGTAATGCGTGACTGCAATGTGAGTGACCCCGGGTTCGAATCCCGGCCTCCTCGCCCTTTCTTTCTAGTTTGACAGGAAAATCGAACTGAACGTCCAGTCCTTCAGGATGGGGACTTAAAGCTAGTCTGACCCGTGCGCTTTACGCATGTAAAAATCCCACGGCAGTTGAAAGTCGGTAAGAACAGGGAGAAAATAAATCGCTGCCTGGTATGGACAAATTGATAGCTAGGTTTTCCAAGTGTGCCCACACCCGCTCCTCATCCCTGTGCCCCCTCCACCCCCCCCCCCACCCTGTGCCCCTCCCCCCCCCCCCCCCCAATTTTATTTTATTTTTTAAATTGGGGTTGCCGCTGCACTTGCGGAGATTTTTCTCTCCGAGGGACGAGCAGCACATGAATTTCACAGAGAATAAGTCTCTGTGACTAGAATATACCAAATATCAAATACAGTGGAACTTCCTGGTTTCTTCCCGGTTAAGTAAAGACAAAGACACTGTAATGCGGAATAAGACAGACAAGCGGCCATTTCCCCCTATATGAGTAGTGAGGACAGAAACCCTGATTATGCCCCCCTTGAACCATGAACATCAACAGTAATCTAACACTGGTTGTTCCTGTTTCATAGATTTTCTGGCCGTATTTGCAGCTTCCTTACCTTTCTTTGTTTTCAGGAAAACAGAAAAAGGTTTGCCCAAGCACTCAAATTTGAATCTTTTTTTTTTTTTAAAACGTCTATTGAAATTCCAGTCTTTGGATAGAGCCGCCATTGTTAATGGGATCACGAACGATAACCCTATCAGCCCGGCTCGCCGCAGCTCCCCAGTTGTCTGTCTTATTCCCATTCACAGTGTCTTTTGGTCAAGATTACCGTATTTTTTCGGACTATAAGGCGATACTTTTTTCCCCTCCCACAGTGAGACCCCTGTGGTTTATGATATGAGTACAGTGTAGAGTGGCCACAGTGGTAGCGCGTTCGCTTCGTGTCAAGTAAACCAGAGTTCGAACCTGGTTACAGGGGATTTTCCCTCTCACTTTGCACTAGGCCTTACGGTCTGAACGTGGAGTCTTTCGGATGAGACGATAAACTGAGGTCCCGTGTGCTCATGCACTTAGCACACGTTAAACCCAGTGGCAACAAAAAAGTTGTCATTTGGTCAAAATTTACCCCCCTCCCTTCCTTCCTCATCAGTCACACAAAAATCGCATTAAAACTTTTTTTTTTAAATTGGGTGGCGCGCCTCTGGCTGCGACGCGCTCTCCAGGTGGGAGCAACCCCGAATTTCACAGAGACGCCTCTGTGACTATAATGTACCTAACCTAACCTAACCTAAAATGAATGCCAGAACTGTCTATCTGTGTTCTTTTATTCCTTTTGAGATAGACCGTTCTGGCAGGCACCCCTCGAAATATAGTAAGAAAATGTAATAATAACATGGAGGCTCCTTCTTTCAGGATGTCCTGAACTGCCGTTTTTTTAATTGCCTAGAGCCGGCGTCGCCGGATTATGACAATTTGAGAAGCAACGATTTTCTCGCACACACACACACACACACACACTTGTACAATGAAAAAGGGCCTACGTAAGCATTTGCTATATTCAAAGGAATGCAGCGCTTGTACTATAGTCTAGAGGGGTGAAAAAAGAGCAGTAAATGTGTGTGTGTGCGCTGCCTCTGCACTCCGCGCGGGGCCGCCCCCTTGCAGGAATTTTGACATTTCCAGATCTGTTTACCTTTACGATTTTGCCGTAATTTTTACGGGGAAAAAGTAAAATTACGGCTACGAAAAAAGAAAAAAAATGGGAAAATAAAATCCTAAATATAAAAAAAACCCACTACAGTTGCGTCGGTAAGCGAAGCTTTTGAAACGATGCGGGGAAAAGTCATTTCGCGCCATTTCCGTTTCTATTTCAAAATGGCGTCCAAGCGAGTGCATTCCGAAGCTTCTGTATCTTCTGGTCGAAAAAATCAAAAGAAAAAGACATCAAAAGTCACTTAAATGGCACAGAAATTCCGGGAAAGTTACCTAAAAATTCCAGGAATATGTCTTCAGCACTAGGTGACGAGCATGTGTTCTGTGTCTACTGCTCGACGGACATTTAGTATTGCACACTCAGGTCAGTACGATATCGACGTTCATTGGTCACATGTTGGATTAAATTTTTTTTCTTTCAAAATAACGTTTTTTTGTTTCAGAAATTACAACTTTGCAAAATAGGAGTAAACAGGTCAATTTCCCAGGAGCACCCATGTAATAACATAATCTGCGTTTTGTGGTAAACTTTGGGGGGGGGGGGGGGGTGGGGGGGTGCCTTTTTATAATAAAGGTGCGCCTTGTAGTTCGAAAATATGGTAATTGTTGTTTATGAATATTTTTTTTGGGTTTCATTTTTTTATGGCTATGGCTTTTTCACCACTGCTTCTTCTACCAGGCATGAAAGAATTCCGCGTTTTGCGGAAAATCCGCGGAAATTTTTTTAAAACTTCCGCGGAAGAAAAAAAAAATTCCACGTAAAGGACCGATCTTGCCGTATTCTTATATCTACAAGTCTCTATTTGGTGATTCTCAAACTGGTTAACCGGAAGTCGCTTTAGCTCACTCGCTTCAATTGTGCGAAGGAAGGCGAAATGAGTAGCTCCCGCTCAACAAAAGTAGCGATGTTAGCTGAAAATGTGGGTGGAAGGATATTTGTGCGAGGTAGGTGAAAAGATGTTGGACAATTTTTTGGGGGAACGTTGTGCCCCTGCCCCCCCCCCCCCCCCCCCCTAAAAACTTCCGACGTTAGGTCCCCCCCCCCTGAAAATCCGACGTTTAGGGAAAATGGAAGGATTTCTCAGCCGAAAAAATCTCCTCTTTTTTGATCTTCATCCACTTTCATGCCTGCCTACTTACCGGTTGACATTTTGTCCCGTCACACACCCTCTTGAAATCTCCGCTCCTCTTCTGATGACAGAATTCTCCAGATTCCTCAAGTCAAGACAAAATCCTTTGGCCACCGCTCTTTCTCATTCTGTGCACCTAGAGTGTGGAATTCTCTCCCCTTTGAAATTCGACATGCAAATTCTTCAGATTCTTTCAAAAGATCGCTTAAAACCTATCTCTTCAAACAGTACAACTGACTCCAATGAGCGACTTAGTGGGATCTTTTGACCACCAGGTGACATAACGCTCGAGTGGGGGCTAATCCTCTCTATATTCTTAGTTGGGGAGAGAGAGAGAGGGAGGAGTCCCACCCTCTCTCTCTCTCTCTCACTACGCCCAACTAAGAAAATCGCGTGATAAGCCCCTAGTGGATTGACTGCCCCCTGGCGGGCAAATAATCGCCATAAGTCGACCATTCTGTTCCACAAAATCTTTCCTGAGTTTGATTAATCGGTTGGGTATTCTCATGCAAGTGTGTTTGGGTGTGTGTATGTGTGTGAGATTTTAATGCTCGTCAACTTTTATTTCTTGATTTTTATGTTATAGTTTGTTTTTACATGTATTTTTCGGCATTTTAAAAAGTATTCAAGTGTTGTTTTATCTTCTCGTTCATCGTTTCTATTGTAAAGCACAAAGAGATCATTTTTTTTATGTGAGGTATTGCGCTATAGAAGAATTTCTTTATTATTATTATGATTTGTTTTTATAATTTGATTTCAGGAACTCACAACAGCAAAGTCCCGGGTTTAGCAACCCCTGCAACGCTCTGTTTGCCGATGACAAGGCCTTCCTCTTCGAAATCGGAGGAAATATAGGTAGGTGTCATCACTAGTTACTTCTCTTCAAAGAATGAAATAGTGAGGCCAAGAGAGGAGATAAACGAAATTGAACGGGTGGAAGGGGGAGGGACTCTCTTTCTAATTATCCCCCCCCCCCCCCTCCATCAAAGTTGATTACGATACCAAGGTTAGAAGGCTATGCCACTCTTGGATAGATGTTGATTTGTTTGTATGTCGTCCTCTCCACCATTGTTGATGCTTACTGTGTGGGTGAAGACCTACTTCTCTGAGACATTGCCCTTCTTTGTAAGTGTTAAAATTACCTCCCTTTATAAGACCCCCTCCCTTATAAGACCTTCAAAAATCTTTAAAATGAGGTCTTATAAAGGGAGGTTCCACCTTACCACATAGAAGAGCAAGGTTATACAGTGGAACCTCCTCTATAAGACCTCCCATTTTAAGACTCCCTCCCACATAAGACCTACTTCTTTGAGACATTGCCCTTATTTGTAAGTATTAAAATGACCTTTCTTATAAGACCTTCAAAAATCATCTAAAAAGAGGTCTTATAAGGGAGAGGGTCTTATAATAGGAGGTCTTATAGAGGAGGTTCCACTGTATAACCTTGCTCTTCTATGGGTACAGTGGAACCTCCCCTTATAAGACCTCATTTTAGATGATTTTTGAAGGTCTTATAAGGGAGGTAATTTTAATACTTACAAAGAGGGCAATGTCTCAGAGAAGTAGGTCTTATGTGGGAGGGAGTCTTATAAGGGAGGTTCCACTGTATTGGTCTTTCTTCTTCGATCGCTCAGTTTTCCTGTCAATTATGAGCGCAGATGCGTCATGCTGCCGTTATGCACCTAACTAATAGTTAGCCCAGCAAGTCCGACTTCGGCCGGAGGAAATCTTTTTGAAAATGTTTGAAAAAAGGCAGGAGATTGGACCGGTAAGGCAGAAAGATAGTAGTTCTTGGGCCTGGCTAACGCCGGGATATCATTATGAAAGGAAGCTCTCAGTTTCGGTTTCAGACCGTGCGTTCGGGTCAAAAGTCATGGGGATCAGTGTGTTCTGGGGAGCTGTCGGTGGACGGTCGTGGTGGCGCCCTCGGAGGAGGACCTCACTCACGCTGGCTCCGTGACTAAGAGAATAGTGTCGTCAGTAGGGGGCTTAGTAGGTGGTGTCCTGAACAGGCTCTACTGAACTCCACCGAAGTGACTCAGCAGCAGTGCAGTGTCTCCTCGGTTGGTTGCCTCCTGACGGCCTAACATAGATTCGCTCCCCTTGGACTGCTGGTCTCGGATTCTGCGACCTGAACGTGCGGAGGTGTGGCTGCGAATTGGGATTCGGAATGAGCGGCGTGGGAGCAATGCCACTGTACGGCCCAGTAGATGGGACAGTAAAAATATATAAAAAAAAGAAAGATAGTAGACGACAATAAGCAAAGGGAAAAGGCAGAGTCAAAGAGAATGACAGAATTAGAGGAAGTTACAAGCACAGAACTTCCAGAAGGTGGGGGAACTATTTGTACAAAAGATCCTCACGGGGGAATTCCACTGTATTTGTGTTTGGGGGTTTTTGGTGGTTGTTTTTCTTCAGGTCGGCGGTGCCTAGACCCGCGGACCAAGATGATGCCGTTGTATCACGTCAACCCCACCGCCGACTGGATCATCCACACCAATGTCGAGCGCTAACCCCCGGCCACTCCAAATTGACATCCCCTCCACCCCACCCCCAACCACCCCCCTTCCCACCCACACACCAACATCGAGCGCAAACCAAACCGCTCCAACTGCTAACCCCCTCCCTCCCTCCCCCTCACCCCTTTAAATCAACATTGAGCGCAAACTGACCGCTCCAACTGCCAACCCCCCTCCCCTTCCCCTGTTTCACACGTACCCTCCCCCCCCCCCCCCCCCCCATTATTTTTATTTCCTCTCCCTCCTCCACCCTCCCCTTTCCCCCATTTCTTCATGCGAAACCAATCCCTGTCCATCGTCCCTCTCCCCCCTCTACCCCCCTCCCCTCCCCTGTGATGCACAGAGGATCGAAAAAGTGATAGGACAAACTGTCCGGAAACAAGAAAATCTGTAGGACGAAAATGTCCTGGCTCTTGCAGAAATCAACAGGACAAAGTTAACATTTCAACAGGACATTAAGTCCTGACAAGGGAGAAGGTGATGGGACGTGTTCAATTTTAATAGGATTCCAATCTGTGACCGAGCCTCAGGACATCACTACAAGTCAACCCCCTCAGGACATCGCTACAAGTCAACCCCCTCAGGACATCGCTACATGTCAACCCCCTCAGGACATCGCTACATGTCAACCCCCTCAGGACATCACTACAAGTCAACCCCCTCAGGACATCACTACAAGTCAACCCCCTCAGGACATCACTACATGTCAACCCCCTCAGGACATCGCTACAAGTCAACCCCCTCAGGACATCACTACAAGTCAACCCCCTCAGGACATCGCTACATGTCAACCCCCTCAGGACATCACTACATGTCAACCCCCTCAGGACATCACTACAAGTCAACCCCCTCAGGACATCACTACATGTCAACCCCCTCAGGACATCACTACAAGTCAACCCCCTCAGGACATCACTACAAGTCAACCCCCTCAGGACATCGCTACCAGTCAACCCCCTCAGGACATCACCACATGTCAACCCCCTCCTCGCCCTATTCCCTGGAATGACTGTGAGTTGGGTTTATCGTCCGCTCGGCACTGTCATGAGACAAAGCCATCGACCAACCAACCAAAGGATTTCTGAAATCCCCCCTGTTGTTCCCTAGGGATCTGCCAGTTCCAGCATTTAAAAAAAAGAGAAGAAAACTGCCATTATGACCTTCCTACCTACCCTCCCTAGTAGGACGTCAGTGTATTATAAGACTTTGATTATTTTGTGATTTTGCCGCTTGACTTTTTGGCGTGGATTTGAATTCCGCGACTTGCCTGTGTATGTGTTGTGGATTTTTTTTAGAAGTCTTTTTGTGTTGCGTTGTCTTCTTCTTTCTTTGTCCTTATTATCTTCTCTATCCCCGTGCCTCTCTGTCTCTGTTTCTGTCTCTCTTTTTCTGTCTCTGTCTCTCTCCATCTGTCTCTTTCTTTCTATCTCATTCTCTTTCTTTCTTTGTCTCTCTCTTCCTCGCTCTCTTTCTTTGTCTCTCGCTCGCTCTCTCTCTCTCTCTCTCTCTCTCTTTCTATCAGTCTTTTTCTCTCTCTCTCTCTCTGTCTCTCTCCCTCTCTATCTTCTCTCTCTCTCTCTCTCTTTGTCTCTCTCTGTGTCTCTCTTCCCCTCCCATCTCTCTCTCTCTCTGTCTCCCCATCCCCCTCTCTCTCTCTGTCTTTTTCTCTCTGTGTCTCTCTCTCTCTCCCTCTCTCTCTATCTCTCTTCTCTCTGTGTCTCACTCTCTCAGTCTTTGTCTCTCCCTCCCCTCTCTCTCTCTCTCTCTCTCCCCCTCCCTCACACTGCTCACTGAACTCTCGCAGATTCTTTATTCTGTGTGGGGGGAAAAAACGTATCAAAAGTGTGCACCTCCCCGTTTTCGTTTATTGTTTTTGTTTGTTGTTATTGTTGTCGTGTGTGCTTTGTGATGATATAATTATATTTGTGATGACATAAGTATGATAGTTTTTATGACATAGCTCATGCTCCCAATCTTTGACCAAACTCTAAAGGGTCAGTCCGTCACACACAGTGCGATTTCTATCCAATGCCGTCCGACTGCGACAACACTATGACTGCGAGGCACGATTCACGTGAAATACTTCCGTCTAAGAACAATTCTGCTTTTTTTCTCGTTCAGTATGCTCATATATTGGCCACTGCAAAGAAACACCTTTTGCAAGAGTGAATGCTCTTGGTGGGTGGGTGGGGGAGGCTTGAGTGATGGGATTAACTCTCGAGTACCCTATTTGACCAAACAAAGGTGAACGCCCTTTTGAATAAACTCTCGCCAATAGCCCTAGTTGAGTGCCACTACCCCCAATACCGGCTGCCTTTCTGCAAGAGTGAATGCCCTTTTGAATACTGAGTAAATACTGACCTGCTTAGCTCTTGGCGTCAAGGGCGTAAATAGCCCTAGTTGCAGTGGCCAATACTGATGCCCAATACGCAAATCTCACTGATAAGGAAGAAGGAAGAAACAAGGTGTAAATGTCTGATTCAAAAATACAGATGTTTCATCACAGGGGGAGGACTACAAATATAGTGAACAAAGAGGAAGAAACCAGGTGGTGACTGCTGGATCCTATTGGTAAACACTGACCTGGGTGGGTGGGAGGAAGAAGGAAGAAACCAGGTGGTGACTGCTGGATCCTATTGGTAAACACTGACCTGGGTGGGTGGGAGGAAGAAGGAAGAAACAAGGTGGTGACTGCTGGATCCTATTGGTAAACACTGACCTGGGTGGGTGGGAGGAAGAAGGAAGAAACAAGGTGGTGACTGCTGGATCCTATTGGTAAACACTGACCTGGGTGGGTGGGAGGAAGAAGGAAGAAACAAGGTGGTGACTGCTGGATCCTGTTGGTAAACACTGACCTGGATGGGTGTAAGGAAGAAACAAGGTGTTGACTGCTGGATCCTATTGGTGAACACTGACCTGGGTGGGTGGAAACCACTGACCTGGGTGGGTGGGAGGAAGAAGGAAGAAACAAGGTGGTGACTGCTGGGTAAACACTGACCTGGGTGGGTGGGAGGGAGAAGGAAGAAGAAACCAGGTGGTGACTGGTAAACACTGACTGGAGGAAGAAGGAAGAAACCAGGTGGTGACTGCTATCCTGGTAAACACTGACCTGGGTGGGTGGGAGGAAGAAGGAAGAAACCAGGTGGTGACTGCTGGATCCTATTGGTAAACACTGACCTGGGTGGGTGGGAGGAAGAAGGAAGAAACAAGGTGGTGACTGCTGGATCCTACTGGTAAACACTGACCTGGGTGGGTGGGAAGGAAGAACACTGACCTGGGTGGGTGGGAGGAAAAAACCAGGTGTTGACTGCTGGATCCTATTGGTAAACACTGACCTGGGTGGGTGGGAGAAGAAGGTGTTGAGGAAGAAAAACACCAGGTGGTGTGGAGCTCCTATTGGTAAACATGACCTGAATTGGGTGGGTGGAAGAAGGAAGAAACCAGGTGGTGACTGCTGGATCCTATTGGTAAACACTGACTGGGTGGGTGGGAAGGAAGAAGGAAGAAGGAAACAAGGTGGTGACTGCTGGATATATTGTTAAACACTGACCTGGGTGGGTGGGGAGGAAGAAACAAGGTGGTGCCTGCTGGATCCTACTGGTAAACACTGACCTGGGTGGGTGGGAGGAAGAAGGAAGAAACCATGTGGTGACTGCTGGATCCTATTGGTAAACACTGACCTGGGTGGGTGGGAGGAAGAAGGAAGAAACCAGGTGGTGCATGCTGGATCCTACTGGTAAACACTGACCTGGGTGGGTGGGTGGAAGAAGGAAGAAACCAGGTGGTGACTGCTGGATCCTATTGGTAAACACTGACCTGGGTGGGTGGGAGGAAGAAGGAAGAAACCAGGTGGTGACTGCTGGATCCTATTGGTAAACACTGACCTGGGTGGGTGGAAGAAGGAAGAAACAAGGTGGTGACTGCTGGATCCTATTGGTAAACACTGACCTGGGTGGGTGGGAGGAAGAAGGAAGAAACCAGGTGGTGACTGCTGTCCTACTGGTAAACACTGACCTGGGTGGGTGGGTGGAAGAAGGAAGATCCTAGGTGGTGAATGCTGATATTGAAGAAACAAGGTTTCGAGTAGCTCTTCGTATGACGATTTGCAACAGACCTGGGTGGGTGGGAGGAAGAAGGAGAGGTGGTCACTGATCTGATCCTATTGGTAAACACTGACCTGTGGGTGGGTGGAAGAAGGAAGAAACCAGGTGGTGCTGATGGATCCTGTGAAACACTGACCTGGGTGGGTGGGACAAGGTTTCACTGTGGATCCTGTTGGAAACATTTGGGTGTTGGGAGGAAGAAGTAAGAAACAAGGTGGGGGTGTTGGCTAAGGGACGGTGTCTGCCCCGTTTCGAGGAAGAAGGAAGAAACATGGTTGACTCTTCCTATCAGACTGAAGCTGTGAGTTGTGTTATGTATAAAGAAGAAACTTGTTTTTGTCTTTTTCGATTGGTCTGCAGTGTTTTAAGGTGCTGACTGCTGGATCCTATTGGTCAACTCTGACCTGGGTTACTATTATTGTGTCTTCCTTTGTGGCAGTTGGATTGATTTGAGTCATACACAGTGGATGCCCCGTTAAGTGCTTTGGGATTATTGTTGATGTTTGTTTATATTGAAAAAAGTCTCATGGTGCTGTGAGTGTGGACATCTGTTACGTTATGTATAAAGGGAAACTTGTTTTTTGTCTTTTTCGATGGTCTTTCAAGGAAGAGTTGTTTAGAACTGCAGTGTTTTATTACTATTATTGGTGTCTCCCTTTGTGGCAGTACGGTCGCAGGGATTTGTTTCGAGTGTTTTAACCGTCTCTCTCTCTCTCTCTCTTCTCTCTCTCTCTCTCTCTCATTCTCCTCTCTCTCTCTCTCTCTCTCTCTCTCTCTCTCTCTTTCTCTCTCTCTCTCTCTCTCTCTCTCTCTCTCTCTCTCTGCTCTCTCTCTCTCTCTCTCCTTCTCTCTTTGTTGTTTGTGTGTGTGTTTGCATTGTGAGTGTGTGTATGTTTTTCTGCGTCTATGAGAGTGACGAAGTGTGCATGCATGTGTCCATGTGTATGTGTGTGTGCCCCCGCATGGGAACATACATACATGCGTGCATGTAAGCATATGTGTTTATGTGTGCACACAAGTGTACATGTATGTATGTACTGTATTTTTCGGATAATTAGGTGAATAGGGCAATTTTCCAGAAAAATCAAAATCTGAAGTAAAGAGCGCCCTCGTTTATAAGGCGATACACAAAACAAAGTCGAAGTTTGAAGCCCGTACACGTCCTGTAAACGCTTACTGAAACGTGCCATTACTGCTGTCATAAACGAGAGTGTTGTGTTTGGACTTTTCTTCGCGAAAACTGGTAGAATTATGGCATTTTAAGCTCTGCAACGATGCTTTTTACATCCAAATGATTACTGTTGGACGTTATCTCATTCTCAGACGATAATAGGGATTTTGACGCGAGTATTCGTCGTATCGACGACTCGTTGCCACTTTCCGATGTCTCGACTCACAGTAGACTGTGCTGAACACGACAATCATTGCCTCTCTTCTCACAATTTTGTTCACTAATAGGGCAGCCTCGTTTATTAGGCGCATAGGTCAAAATTGAAGAAAAAAATAATCGCCTTATAGTCCAAAAATTATGGTATGTATGCTGTGTGTGTGAGCAAGTGGGAGAATTTGTAAAATAAATGCATGCATGTGTGCATTTTTGAGCATGCATGTATGTGTGTGTGTGTGCGTCTAACAGACCTGTTGGGTAAAAACATGTGCCACCCACCACAGTAAAATTCTGCCTCTTTCAGTTGTTGTTGTTCTTTAATTTAACGTCTTTTCACTTAGAAGTGATATTAGACATGAAGTGTGTGTGTGTGAGTGTGTGCGCGTGGGAATGTGCATGTGTATCTGTGTGTGCTTAAAGTGCATATTTTATAAGTAACATTAGGGGATGTATGCTTAGTTAAAACAGTTAAAAGTCCACACTGCCTTGTGTCTCTCTCTGCTTGATACTGAACGGTATTAGTTCAATACTGTGTCTTACGATCTTTGTTGTCATTGTTCCTGGATTGTATTTGAACATGCTTCTTCTGAGATATCTGTTATTGTTACTACGGTATCGTATTGTTTCGTTATTGGGGTCTGTGATCTTTGTTAGCAATAGCATGAATTACGATTTTGTGATGTTGTCAATATCTATACCTGTTCAGACGTCTTTATAGCCGGTTTTTGCTGGTTTTGGAAAAGCAATAATTTGTTGATAATGAATTGTGATTATGAAAATATAGTACCCCGTGGTGGATTCCCCTGAGGGAAGAGGACCCCCCCCCCCCATCCCCCTCCCGGCCTCATGCTCCTCCCCCCCCCTCCAGAGACAGATGATATTTCATGAAGATGATTGCAGTCTTGTGTTAAAAAAACACGCACGCAAAGAACCAAAAACTATTTCCCTCAAATAGAAACTGTTATTGTTTGTAAGCGAGCGTGTTTTGTTCGGTGTAAGAGAAGTTTCTGAAAGCTAAGTCATGCTCATTTTTTTTTTTAAAGCACCATATGTTTGTATTGATGGTTTGTTGTTGTTTTTTGTTGTTTTTAAAGAACACTATGTCAATGAGGTTTTTTTGTAATTGTTTTTCTCTTGGTGTTTTTTTGTGTGTCCAAGATCATTCATGTGGCAATTCTTTGAATCATCTTTTTGAAATCTGAAATGACTTCAACCTTTTTGTTGTTGTTTGTTTTAAACAAGTGTTACTGACAATCTTATTGAGGTTTGAATTTTTTTAATTTGTTTATTTTATTCTGTTTTACTATCTTAGAGACCAGGGCCTGTATTCACGTTGAAATAGCATGATACTTAGCATCATGCTAAATTAGAAGCTCTTCCAAAAGTCCTATTAAATCCTATAGGACATTGGAAGAGCTTCTAAGTTAGCATCATGCTAACAAGTAACATGAATACAGGCCCAGACTAAGGGTTGTGCTTAGAATGTCTGAATTGATAAAGTGACAATTGTATGTGCCAGCCTGTTGTGTCTGTATGGAAGCCAGTCACGATTTTGATACCGTATATTACGACTACAAAGCCCTTCTCAGACCTGTTTACCTTTACGATTTTGCCGTAATTTTTACGAAACAAAAGTCAAATTACGAGAATTACAGCGACAGAAAAAAACAAGGCTTTTTTTATATTTTAAGCCCACCACTACAGTTGCGTCAGCAAGCGATTCTTTTGAAACAATGCGGTGAAAAGTCATTCCGGTTCCCAGCATACAACGCGTGTCAATTTCTTTTCATTCTGTTTCAAGATGGCGCCAAAGCGACCACGTGGTGAGAGTTCTAGGTCAAATGATCCAAAATCTGATGGAAAGACACCAAAGAAAAGGCAAATACATGGTTTAAAAAAAAAAAAATTAAGGGTCTCCCAGGTCTTATAAGGGTCTCCCAGTGCACTATTGCTTGCATATAGTTGTGTAATTACAAACACTTTTCTTGTTAATCGGGTTTTGTGAAGAAAAAGAGTTGTCCGCACGTTGGATTACAGGTTTTTTTTCAAAATTACTATTTTTTTTGTTTCAGAAATTACAAATTTGCAGAATAGGCGCAAACAGGTCTGCCTTCTAATTATAAGGCACACCCACAGAATTTAACAACAAATCTGAATTTAAACATACACAAGGTACAACATATTTTAAGCCGAGTGCAAAATGATCAAACAATAGCAAAAAATTGATCAAAAACGCAACGTCGACTCAAGAGAGAAAATGGAGTTTTACGTCCTCTTGGTCTGAATCAGACACATATGGGACATTTGTAAATACAAATATGGTTGGAACAATACTGGAGGCAATGCCCGGAGGCAGTACGAAACCAGTAAAGTCCCGATTTTTTTAATTAATACAGATAGCTGTAGCGGTGACCACGCCTCGGTTAAACCTCATCGGCTATGGCACCGCCACAAGTAGTAAGTGAACGTCGACTCAAGCAAAGGATGTCGGCATTTAGCCTAGTTCTGTCAAAACAATCTTCAGAACGACATAAATTACACTCTCGTCGCTATCCAGATTTCTGTAATGAAGAAACACTTTTACTCTGCGTCAGAGAGTCCAGAATTGAAAAACACGGAGTAGATTTCTACAATGAGTTTCGGCTCCAGTGGGCTATGTTCGAAGCTCTCTGGAGTTTTGGCCTCCACTGCCGCTGGGGCAGTAGGACAGTTCTACTCCCTGATGGTACCGGGGAAAGGGGGAACTCTTCCTTCTTGATTCAGGTCTTTTTGGTGTATTCCATTTCAAACGTATCCAAATCCAAATCATCTTTATTATCTCATAACAGAGAAATTGCAGCCATGTGCACATAAGAAAAACCACAATAAACACATTTATCAACAACAAAGAATATGAACTAATAACTAATAACACTGCAACGTTGTAATGAACAAATCGGACCAATTTTCTTGTCAAAGCAGAATGCGTTTTAAAAATACACGTTAAATCAAGATATAATTAGTTGGAAAACTTGCATAGGCAAGAATAACGCTTCAAAATGCGGCAATAATAGTACCCACACCATCTCTACACAGACAATTTAGTCAAGGGCAGAACAAAATCACTACAATTAGGCTAGCACAAATACAATCCCAAGGAGATGGACAGGCTGCTCAGCAAGACAATCACTCAATGCAGTGCATTAACAGTTCAACAAATGAATTGATCTTGGTTAGAAAGCTTTCTGTGCTCTTATTATCAGTTTTAGAATTCTATATGTCCAGGCCAAGGGATCGAAGTGCCAATAGAGTTTGGTGGAAAAAAACAGTGCAAAGTTTGGCAATGTGTTGATAAAGTGACTGTGCATGCGCGCGTGTGTGTGTCTTTAAATACGAATGTGCCTATTCTCAGGTTGCAAAAAAACAAAACAAAAACTTGTAATCAAGAGATGAATGACCACATGGTATGACATCCAATCTTTTACATAACATTCTTTGTTTTTGTTTTTTGCCTTTTTTGTGTGTTGCTTTCAGAATTAAGAGTGACTGTAGTGCTTTGTTGAAACCGGGAGCAGTTTAAAGGGGCACCCTTGACGGATACGTTTTTGCAAGAAACACGTCGAGATCACCAGGAAAACACCCTTTACAGAAATCGCAGCACTCACTTTGCTCTGGTTTCCTAGAAATCAAACCGTCAAATCGGCGATTCCTCCTTGGCGGAGGTGCTGGAAGTCAAATTATTTCAGTGAAAGAGAAGACATGTGCCTTCTCTTTTCTAATGGCCGCCTGAGTCGGACCAAATTGTTCGCACAAAATTTCAACAATATGTCTTCTTTTTTTAAATTTAGCTATTTTATGCAGTTTTTCTTTCTTTGGAGTGTTATATTTCTTGAGGCAAGGAGTGTCTTTGAATTATAAGGATTTGTATCTATGAGAGAAGATATCTTGGGGATGTATTATTATTCAAATTTATGCAAAAAGAATACTTTCTTTCTGAATGGGATGGGAAGGGGGGGGGGGGGGGGGAGGATAACATGTTTTTGAATTTCAACTCGTGACTCTTTAAAGAAAAATAATCTTTTGAATCTTTTTCTTCATTCAACATTCTTTCATTTTTTTAATTTTATATTTGATTGGACGATATGGCATGCTTTGAACAAAGCGCTCGAGGCTCTCTATCTCAGTTCAGATCTTTTTCTTTTTTTTAAGGAAAAGTAATTGAGAGAAAAAAGACACATGTGACCCAGCACCACGAAAGGGACATTAAGTGTCAAACTGACCATTCTGAGAAAATTATACATTTTAAAACTTCGGACAATTGTCTTTCTAATGATAGAAGAACCATGATTGTGTCTTTTTTCGTTCCAGAGTTATGAGCATTTAAAGTTAGTAGGGTGAGCATCGACCATTTTGAGAAAAACACAGTCTAAAGTCCAGCCTAGCTGAAGAAAATGCATTGACCTACCAATTTTAAAGCAGTTATAAGAGAGACCATAGTAAAGATTATCCTTTATAAATATGAAAGATAATATGTTGGAGAACACAAAAATACCCATAACTCGAAATTGACAACAAATGAGATTTTTGACTTTCCAAGCCTGTTGTGAGAAACTAGCCCAAACTTAATGTCCCTTTCGTGGTGCTGGGTCACATTTAGGTTTGTTTCTCCCCGTTTTTTCCCCCTACGTCTTGTTTATTATAATGTGATGTCGCTTGCACAATCTTTAAGCAATTGTTTATACTGTGATTCTATATGTTGAGTACAAAAAGTCATGTGTTTACTCTTGAATGAGAATCGTTAAGTTTTATGCGTTTGATTTTGGGACATTTTTGTGTTTGCTTGACTTTTTTGGTTCAATTTTTTTTTATGCACATATATATATATTGCTTTTAGTCGTTTTATATACCTAAACTTTGTAAGCGCTTTTTCTTTCTAAGTGAAATCTCATCTGTGTTTTTAAATAGAATTTTCGTTTTCTGGATCGATTTTTGATGAAAAATCACCAGTGAATGATTGTATGGTAAACATATTGTCTGGTAAACGTATTATTAGCAAAGCATTAAAATCTCCCATCAGGAACATTTTGCGCGACAATTTGTGATAGTGTTTGGAATGTGACATATCGACAAATGCCATGTCTATTATGTTCGTCATGGTTGTGTTTTATATACAAATTTTAAAAAAGATCCCCATGAATAAATTATTTACCGTATGTTTCGGATCATTAGGCAAATAGGGCAATTTTCAAGAAAAATCTGAAAAAAATCATGTAAAAGGCGCCCTAATAAGGCGATACACACCTCGCAAAATAATTATTCTGATCGCTTCTCGGCCTTTTGGCTAGGACAGTGATTCGGGAACATAAATTTTTGTTTATACCCTGGTTGGTTTGTTCAGCCCGTCGTACATGGCGAAAGCCGATACGCGACGTTAAACTGAACTTCCATCCGCAAAAGAAAGTCGAAGTTTGAAGCCCGTACACGTCCTGTAAACGCTTACTGACCGCCATTCCTGCTGTCATAAATGAGAGTTGGCTCCCTTCTCAAATAATCGAAACTTCCGGTTGTTGTGTGACTTTTCTTCACGAAAACTGGTAGAATTATGGCATTTTAAGCTCTACAACGATGCTTTTTACATCCAATTAAGGGTTATGGCATCTGTTGGACGGTATCTCGGACGATAATAGGGATTTTGAAGCATTTTATTTTTAACGTGAGTATTCGTCGTATCGGCGACTCGTTACCACTTTCAATGTTGTGACTCACAGTAGACTGTACTGAGTACGGCAATCATTGCCTCTCTTCTCACGATTTTGTTCACTAATAGGGCGCCCTTGTTTATTAGGCGCATAGGTCGAAATTGGATTTAAAAAAATATCGCCTTATAGTCCGAAAATTACGGTAGTCATAGTTATTCACATTCCATTATTATTTTTGGGACAATCGATCAGTTTTATCTTCATGATGGTTTTTGTGGGGGATTTCTTGTTTTTTGTTGTGTTTTTCCCCCCCTCATGATCAGTCAATGATAGACAATCTCACATACTATTTTTTTAAAATAATTATTATATTATTGTGTTGTGGTTATTCCTCCTCCTTCCATAAACTTGGTACCAGAAATGTGAAATGTTTGTTTCTCTGTGTTGGTCTTATATACCTGCAATTTTGCAATTTGAACAGAATTTCCGGTAAAGGTCAAGATGTGCCCCCCCCCCTCCCCCTACATTTCTCGGTTAATTGTATTTTTCCGTTATTGCCTTTCTTACCATACATAAAGCTTTATTTTAGGAACATTTTTAGCTAATAACCTTTTTGGAATACTAACCCTATCCCTAAGCCTAACCCTACCCCCCACCCTATAAGACGGAAAAACGCAACGAACCACAACTGTGACAAATCGCGGCGTACTGCAGTACATAGTGGGGGGTAGGGTTATGGCTTAGGGCTAGGGTTAGGGTTAGTATTCCAAAAAGGTAATTATCTGAAAATGTTCCTAAAATACAGCTTTATGTATGGTAAGAAAGGCAAAAATGGAAAAATAGAATTAACTGAGAAATGCAGGGGGGGGTGGCACATCTTGACCTTTACCGAATTTCCGATAACCATTGATTTGTTAGTTTTTTGTTGTTCGCTTCGCACATATTGTTGTTCAGTTTTGCCAACTCTTGTGTGTGTAAATCCTACCATACCTCTTGCTTATACTGATGTCATATCAAATGCCAACTGTGCGTGTGCAAGTCATATAACTCTTGCTTATACTGATGTCATATCAAATGCCAACTGTGCAAGTCATATAACTCTTGCTTATACTGATGTCATATCAAATGCCAACTGTGCATGTGCAAGTCATATAACTCTTGCTTATACTGATTTCATACAAAATGCCAACTGTGCATGTGCAAGTCATATAACTCTTGCTTATACTGATGTCATATCAAATGCCAACTGTGCATGTGCAAGCCATACAATCCTTGCGTATACAGTATTTTTCTGACTATAGGGCAATACTTTTTTTCCCAGACTGAGACCCCTGCGCCTTATAATATGACTACTGAAATAGTAAGAAAATATAATAACAGAATCTGAATTTTGTGTAAAATTTTGGGTGCGCGCCTTATAATATAATAATAGTACATTTATATAGCGCTTTACCTCAGATGAGCCCAAAGCGCTTTACACTCAATTATTCATCAACAGACAACAAAAACAGCATTCAAGAGTGACACCAACCAGCAACAGTGCATATACAAAGCAACTCTCTCTCTCTCTCTCTCTCTCTCTAACACACACACACACACACACACACACACACACATAAACACACACAATTATTGACGCCAACTCGTTCATACCCCATTCGGTAAGCCACAGCAACCGAGCCGCATGGACTGACCACATACACCAACACACATACACAAACACCCTCACACACAACGTACGCACGCACGCAGACAGACACACAGACACGCACACAGACACACACACAGACACACACACACATGCGTGCACACACAACCCATAGTTCGAAAAATACGGTACTCATTTCATTTTTTTAAATTTATATCACTAATTTCATATATCTATTCTATTCTCTTGGTCAACTAAGTGTATTGGGGTGAATAGTATTACCTGTCTTTTTTTCCTTCTCTCTAACCAAAGCACAAATCCATTGTCAAATGAATATAACTTTTGTAATCTTCCTTTTTGTTTAATACTAAATATACATAATACATGCTTTTGGGGTTTTTTTTAAATCTCTTTTTTGCTTTTGCAACCATGACAATATTTTCTCTCCTGCTGATAAGACCTCATCCTATTGGCAAGATAGAAACTATCAATGCATCCTTGATTGGAAGGTTGCAAACTATCAACTAGCCAGGATGGACAAAAATAGCAGTGTGTGCAATCGACTTAATTAAGGCATGTCTACATTTATGCCCATCCGTAATGTTAACATCCGCATATTTCTTTCTTTCAATTTTTTATTTTTTGCGGATTGCAGAAGGGTTTCCACATAAAGGGGCACCCTGACGGATGAGTTTTTGCAAGAAACACGTCGAGGTCAGCAGAAAGACAGCCTTTTCAAGGATCGGAACACTCACTTTGCTCTGGTTTGCTAGCAATCAAACCGCCCAAACGGCGATTCCTCCTTGGCGGAGTTGCCGGAGAGAGAAGCCATTTTGGACAGGATGCATGGATGCCACTGAGAGTGGTTCAAGCTTTTCCTTCTTTGTAGTGCAGTAAAAGAAAGAGAAAAAAAGGGGGAGGAGCTATTTCCTTTATTGTGAGCGAAACTCCTTTTGGTAATCTGTAAATAAAAAGGCTTGTAGTGTGGAAATTTTGTGCAAACGATTTGGTCTAACTTAGGTTGCCATTAGAAAAGAAAAGGCACATGTCTTCTCTTTCACTGAAAGAATCTGACTTCCAGCACCTCCGCCAAGGAGGAATCGCCGATTTGACGGTTTGATTTCTAGGAAACCAGAGCAAAGTGAGTGTTGCGATCTCTAAAGGGTGTTTTTCTGGTGATCTCGACGTGTTTCTTGCAAAAACTCATCCGTCAGGGTCCAAAGATAACCGTGCTCTTTAATCCTCTTGCATGCCTACTATTTCTCTGAAATATTATTATAATAGCTCCATGTCAACTGTCAATGCACACAGCCTTGTGTTTACCAGCAGATATTTGTCTAATGATTTGCAATATTATAAAAATGAATCTATTTACTGGTGGAAAGTAACCCGCGGTTGTGAAAATATTTGCCTTTACATGTGTTGTGATGCTTTTGATTGTTGTCCATTTTTTGGGGTCTTGGCAGCTGTGTTGTTGGGTTTTTTACTTGGTGTATGAGCACATATCACCCCCCTCTTAAAGACCCCCCACGTCACGTGTCAAAATCACGTTTTTCACGTGTTTTCCCTCTTATAGCTGGTAAGAAACCTTAAGAAATCTTCCTAGCATAAGAGGGAATGTGACACGTGAATGGGGGGTGTCTTTAAATGCCAGAAGCATTCCCTTTATTTAAAGTACAGGTTCCTCTATTTTGTGCATTATATGTATGTAGGTATGTGACTATATTTACAGCATTATTGGCTCACATGTGTGTGTGTGTGGATGTGTAAAACCCACCTCTTAAATGCCAGAAGCATTCCCTTTATTTGAAGTACATGTTTCTCTTTTTTGTGCATTATATGTATGTAAGTATCTGACTATTTACAGCATTATTGGTTCACAAGTGGGATATATATATATATATAGTAAAATTTGATAAAAAAACCTTGTCCAAATGTCTTTATAATCGAACATTAGAATCAACTTGGTATCTTGATCTATGTTCTAAAAAACATAGAGTGCTAGCTTAGTTTTTTCTCCTTTTTAGGGCAGGCAAGATATATATGCAGGGATACAACCTTGCCTCCAATACAAGGCGGAGCCTGTTTTTCAAAATCTGTACCCCGCCAGTGGCCTGGGTGGCCCCTGGACCCCTGCCTTGCCTGTTTTTAGTCCCTGAGCCGAAGGTTTGGGGAACTATTGTTTTTGTCTGGTCCGTCCGTCCGGCGTCCGTCTGTCCGTCCGTCCGGCGTCCGGCTATTCGTCCGTTTTTCTCAAAAACTATTCAGTCTATCTTCATCAAATTTGGTATACTAGTTTGCCAAGATGCAAGCTATCCACTGATGTATTTAGTTTTACATTAAGGTCAAGGTCACGCCAGTTACGGGGTTCAAACCCCGAAACACATAATCGCTAATATCTCGCGAAGTTTTGCATGTATTTTAATGCAGTTTTTGTTATGAACATTTCTTGATGAATGGTCTATAACACAGTTGTCATGAATTTTTCTGTGTGCGCATGATCGCGCACGCTCAAATCACGGGTCCAAACCCCAAGGCTATACATGAAAAACTATTCAGTTACGTGCTGTTTTCATGCGTTTTTATGTAGTTACGTGCTGTTTTGATGCGTTTTTATGTATGTGTACAGCCGACACATTCCGATTTCGGAGTAGCTCGGCGATGCTGCGAGGGGACTTTGCAGCCGCTTGGCGTTGCACTTGTTTAAATTTTCTCCAGTTGCATCCATGTATATATATGCTATATATATATGTGTGTGTGTGTGTAAAATCTGCAGGGAAACATTATACGAGAAGCGTTGTAAGCTGGGTTAGTGGGTGTAATCATCGTTTGTGGGCCATTTTCTTTTCTTTAAATTACGGTAACTGACCTCACGTAATGTCACTTTTTTTGTGGAAGTTGTGGAATAAGAGCCTATGAAGAAGCCCATGTAAAGTGTAGTATGCGTATACATATGCGCACACGCGTACGCAGATGCGTTCATGTAAATCATGCAACTAACATACGCATGCAAGCACACACACACACACCCCACACACACACACTCTCTCTCTCTCTTTTAGATTTTCTTTGTTTGATGCATGGTGTGAGTGAGAGGGTAAGGTGCGAAGAAGCTATTGTAGCTTACCCTCAATAAAACATTCATATTCATATTTGTACTCTCTCTCTCTCTCTCTCTCTCTCTCTCTCTCTCTCTCTCTCTCTCTCTCTCTCTCTCTCCTTGACTTGATTCTCTCTCTCTCTCTCTCTCTCTCTCTCTCTCTTGATTGGGTTTTTTATGTCAGATTTTCTTTGCTTGATGCATGGTGTGAGTGTGTGAATGAGAGGGCAAGGTGCGAAGAAGCTATTGTAGCTTATCCTTTGTACCCTCAATAAAACATTCATATTTGTATTCTCTCTCTCTCTCTCTCTCTCTCTCTCTCTCTCTCTCTCACACACACACACACACATGGACTGCATGCTTCTGAGGTTTTATCCACCCCCTTCCCTTCCCCTTAAACTCTCTCTCTCTCTCTCTCTCTCTCTCTCTCTCTCTCTCTCTCTCTCTCTCTCTCTCTCTCTCTCTCCATCTCTCTCTCACTCTCTCTCTCTCTCTCTCACACACACACACACACACACACGGACTGCATGCTTCTGAGGTTTTATCCACCCCCTTCCCCTTCATCTCTCTCTCTCTCTCTCTCTCTCTCTCTCTCTCTCTCTCTCTCTCTCTCTCTCTCTCTCTCTCTCTCTCACACACACACACACACACACACACATGGACTGCATGCTTCTGAGGTTTTATCCATCCACTTCCCTTCCCCTTAAACTCTCTCTCTCTCTCTCTCTCTCTCTCTCTCTCTCTCTCTCTCTCTCTCTCTCACACAGAATAGACACACACACACACACACAACACACACACACACACACACACACATGGACACACACACACACACACACACACACACACACACACACACACATGGACTGCATGCTTCTGAGGTTTGATCCACCCCCTTCCCCTTCAACTCACTCTCTCTCTCTCTCTCTCTCTCTCTCTCTCTCTCTCTCTCTCTCTCTCTCTCTCTCTCTCTCTCTCTCTCTCTCTCTCTCAAGCTAGCAAAGCCAAAACTTGATCTCTTAGAAAATATATTGTAAAACTAACAGTTAATATATTATTTTTTTTAATTCAAGCTATTAAGCACCCGATACTGTGAATGCAGAAACTGTGTGAGGATTTTGAATGTGTGCATTTTTTTAATAAAAAATAATCAGATTAGTTCAGCAATAGCACACCTCTTACCGAAATGCTTAGTATCCAAATAAAAAGCAGATTTTTTAGTCCTTGAAATTTACCAGCATTGTCCTGGAAAAGTCCTTGAATTTTTCTTTTAGAGATCTGTGGGAACCCTGTCTGAGTGAGAAAATTATACATTTTAAAACTTCAGACAATTCTCTTTCTAGTGATACAAGAACCATTCTTGTATCTTTTTCCGTTCCAGAGTTATGAGCACTTTAAGTTAGTAGGGTGAGCGTCAGCCATTTAGAGAAAAGTCTAAAGTCTAGCCTGACTGAAGAAAATGCATCGACCTACTTGTTTTAAAACACTTGTAAAACCATTTAGAGAGCATTTTAAACATTGTCTTTTATATGTAAATATGAAAGATAAGATGGTAGAGAACATGAAAATACCCATCACTCAGAATTGACAACTTTCCAAGCCTTTTATGAGAAACTACCACAGCGACTTAATGTCCCTTTCGTGGTGCCGGGTCACTACACATATCCTATCCATGAATAAGTAAATTTTTTTTAAAAACAGTCACTGGTTTCCGGTGTGTACGTGCACATATATGCCCATACCCTTCTTGCCAAAAGAATAACAATGTTAGCTGCATTTCTTTATGTTATTATGATTAGCATTTGTGTCAAAGAAACACACCCATGTACATTGGTTTGCTGTCTTCATGCCTAAGGCACGAAACGTTGGAGTTTTCCCTGCAAACTTTGTTTGCTGTCTTCACTTCATGACTCAGTGCTCAAGGCACGAAACGTTGGAGTTTTCCCTTTCACAGGTACCTTGTTTTCTGTCTTCACTTCATGACTAAGTGCCCAAGGCACGAAACGTTGGAGTTCTCCCTTTCACCAGTACCTTGTTCGCTGTCTCCACTTCATGACTAAGTGCTCAAGGCACGAAACGTTGGAGTTTTCCCTTTCACAGGTACCTTGTTTGCTGTCTTCACTTCATGACTAAGTGCCCAAGGCACGAAACGTTGGAGTTTTCCCTTTCACAGGTACCTTGTTTTCTTCACCCACTATTCTTACGTTCATCTCCAAAAGGTACTGCAGTCAAGTTTGTATCTTCTTATGTGAGAACCACTTATCAATGTTACTTAGTAGACATTGTCGCTACTATAAGTGTTTGTTTGTTGTTGTCGTACCCTGGCTAAAAGACTCCGGGGATCATCCCAACAGTTGAAGCTCTTGAACACTATGGTATCAATGCACCAGCTAGGGACGAGAACATTACGAGGGGTGCCTGCCAGAACGGTCTATCTCAAAAGGAATAAAGAGCACAGATGGGCAGTTCTGGCATTCACCCCTCGAATTTACTTCCCCACCACATGGGCAGCCACACTCCAACTTCAGAGAATAGTGTATGCGCACTACCCACCTAATGTTGGTTATAATTATTCATTGTGACTGTCTGTAACTGAATTGCTTTTTTAAAGTGGATACTGATTTTTGGTAGGTGACTTGTCTTGCGTTAAATCTTTTAAGTGTTAGTAGTTGTACAGTCAAACCTCTATTATAAGACCCTCCATTAAAAGACCCCCTCTCATTTAAGACCAATGGGTTTTTTTGGGGGGAATGGATGTTGACCTCTTCCTATGAAAACAACCTCCGTTATAAGTCCCAGCACCACAGCGCCAACGTCGAGCACACCCCAAGCAGCTGGCCCAGATCTACTGCCGTACCCAATACAGGCAAGCAAGTTTCCTGCCACGTACCATCAAGGCATGGAACAACCTCCCAGAACAGGCTGTTGAGGCGAGGACCTTGGGCAGTTTTGTGTCCTGGGTCTCCAAATCACAGTAACTACACTCCCTTCTCTCTTTTTCTTTAGTTCATTTTAATTTATTTTTTAGTTCATTTTCCTTTATTTTATTCTTCCCAATGACGCGGCATCACGTTGGGGCCCGATTAGCGGGACCTGGCTGGCTGGGTCATTCGCTTGGCGCGGCATCATGTTAGGGACCGATTAGCGGGACCTGGCTGGCTGGGCCAAGCTTTCTATATCTCTTCTTTTTCCCCTGTCCACTTCCTTCTTCTTGATAGTTGTCTTGCGCATTCCCGTACAAATACAGCGACATAATAGTCAGCAGTGACTGCGGTTGCTATAGGGAAAAGAAGTCAGTCAGTCAGTTCAGTTTCGCCTGTCACCCCTCCCAGGGCATAGGCCGCCAACCAGACCCCTCTATCTGCTTCTGTCCTTAGCAATTCTCTCCAGCTGTCCCCAGGTGAGGCCCGTCTTCTTGGGTTGAATCTCTTGTTGGCATTTTTGTAGCGGTAAGGTTTTGCTAACCCCTCGCCCAACCCTCCTCCTTTTTCATCCGGGCTTGGGACTGGCAATGGCGGTCCGTTATAAGACCCCCTCCAATTTAAGACCGATTTTTCCTGACATTTTAGAATAGAGGTTTGACTGTATTGTCTGCTTTTTGTGGGTTCTTAGTTGTGTTCATGTATATTTTGATCCTTTCTGGGTAAGCTTTCAAAAGTGTTACGTTTTTATGAATTGTACGCGACTTTTTTTTGTTTTTTTGTATTTTTTGTTAAATTGTTCACATCTTTTGAAGGGGTCCCCTTGCATAAAGTTAAGTGTTGTTATGTTTTCATTAATTGTACATTTTTTTATATTTTTTTAACATTTTTAAAAAACATTCACATATTTTGAACCTTGGAGGGGTCCCCTTACATGTACTTTGATTCTTTTTATGGCTTGCGTAGTACGTTTTTGTGATAGTCACGTGATGCTTGCACAACCTTTATTACATTTTTGTGGGGGGGTTTCTTTATATAACATGGGTGCAACTTTTCCTGGTATACAAGGATTTCCTGTTTTTTGAATTTTACCAGAAAAGGAATTTCCTTTTTTGAATTTTTTTTATTTGTCAAACAAGATTATTGTGTGTGTACTGTATTTTTTAAACACTTTAAAATAAGCATGTGTATAAATTGTAAAAAAAAAAAGCCAACTAAAATACCTACATTAAATCAATTTTTTCTTCAGCTGCAGGGGGAGATTACCCCTAAACCCCGGCCTTTCGTTTTTATTTTTTTTTCATTTTGTGTAGTTGCACCCATGTAATATAATAAACGTGCTTCGCAACCCTGATAAATTGACTGGTCCAGAGGGCAAAAAAAACCTAACTGTATTAACGTCGACCTAGCGCCAGGACAAGGACGTTAATGTGTTCGCGTTATGTATGTATAATATTATCTATTTTTGGTTGTTGTTGTTAAAGTAGCTAATTGATCAGCTATGTTGTGTCTTGATTATTGATCTCGAATCCATATCACCTCAGCACCTAACTTTTCTTTTTCTTTTTTCTTCGTTTTTCCTTCTGAAAGCTTTTGTTTTCTGACCAATTCTGAATCTCTTGCACTCTATTTTGTTGGATTCCGTTTCGTCTTTGCCTTGTCTTGTTTTATGTTTATTGTGCGCTTCAAAGATCGGAGGATAGTTGAGGCAAGGACAGGAGACAGTGAAAGCGGTCAGAGGTAGAGAACTCTCCTTAAATTAACTCCCCTCAAGAGAAAAAACCTCCCCTCCACCAAAGTTGTTTTCGGAGCCTAGCTCTGTTAGAGCAAGAGTCAAAGGGAAGTAAGCCTAGCATCATCATTTAAGAAAAGTTCTCTATCTTTTGTATATCTCCACAATTTTGCGTATCATTCAACGTCTTGATGAAAATTATGTTTTACGTCCTCTCGGTCATAGACACATATGGGACATTTCTAAATACAAAGATGGTGGGAACAATAGTGGCTGCAATGCCCGGAGGCAGTGCAACACCAATAAAGTCCCGAGTTTTTAACAATATAGATAGGTGTAGCGGTAACCACGCCTCGGTTAAACCTCATCGGCTATGGTACCGCCACTTATGATTCAACGTCTTTTGTCTTGATAAATCGAACAACCAAAGCGTTATTATTCATTGCGTGATTCTGTGTTCCCAGAAACTAAATCGATTTATTTTGCGAAGTAAAATAAAATAATAAAAATGTTCAGTTGCTCTCTTTGACACCCCCCCCCTGTATTTGGTTGTCGTCAATATGAATTGTTCGGAAATAATTAAGGGGGAGTAATTTCATGGTGTGTGGGAGTGATCTTGCCTAATTCAATCGGTCAAACAGGGGAAGTTTCTCTACCATCAGGTAGATCCCCAGCTCTCGCCTCGTGTGTTTGAGTAGACTTACATCACTTAGAACGCTGCGCGTCATTCTAAAATTGATGTCATTTATATTTTTACCTCACATTTTGCAAGTTCTATCGGTTTGTGGATACTGACTGCCCCTCATTTTTCTATTAAAAAAAAATGTTTGCAAGTCGCTGACTTGCATCCTGCGGTTTCAAGCTTCGATGCCATGGTTGCTATGGTTTTGACCGAGTAAGTCGAGGTAATCATTTTCACGAAGTGCTCTCCCCTAGTTTTTTTTCCCGAACATCGTCTGTTGTGATCTCTGCCAGACTTGTCGTTTATCTTTTTCCTTTTTTTTTCTTCTTTTTTTTTCTATTTGCTATGAATTTAAAATGAAAATTTGTGTTGCCGGGTGTGCCAGCTTTTTTTCTTCTATTTTATTTACACGTAATGTTGTCGGCACCGTAACAAATGTGGGCGTTTATTTTTGTGCCTGTTTTTTCAGATTTGTTTTTTTCAATTTTTTTCGTTTTCTTACTTTATAAGCTTTATCTCGCAAATTTATTATCTCGCAAATTTATTATCATTAAATAAATCCTTTTTTGTTTGTCTTTTCCTACTCTTCTTTTTCTCTTCGCATTGTTCTTTGGCTTTCTCCCCCCCCCCCCCCCTTCTCTCTCTCTTCCTCCCCCTCTCTCTCTCCCACCTTCTTCTTTATTATGATTTATGATATAGCCTCCTTTCTCCCACAACTTGTAAATGCTTGGAGTCTGTTAATATATTGTTTGTTCCTTTTACTAACGATCTTTGATTTTTTTAAATTCATCAACTTTCGTTCCAAGGTATAGTTTGATGATTGAGACTTTTTTTTTAACCCGCAACCCGTCACGTATATATTTTGTTAAAAGCAAAAGTGGGGATACCGGGAGGTCTTTTGTATAAATAGTTCCCCCACCTTCTGGAAGTTCTGTGCTTGTAACTTCCTCTAATCTGTCACTCTCTTTGACTCTGCCTTTTCCCTTTGCTTGCTGTCATCTACTATATTTCTGACTTTACTTGGTCCATTCTCCAGTCTTTTTTCACGAAACACTTTCAAAAACATTTCCTCCTGCCAAAGTCGGACTTGCTGGGCCTAACTATTTTTTAGTTATGCGCATAACAGCAGCATGACGCATCAGCGCTCATAATTGGCATGAAACTGTCTGAGCGATCGACGAAAATGGTGTTTTACGTCCTCTTGGTCTGAATCAGACACATATGGGACATTTGTAAATACAAATATGGTGGGAACAATACTGGAGGCAATGCCCGGAGGCAGTACAAAACCAGTAAAGTCCCGAGTTTTTTTATATTAATACAGATAGCTGTAGCGGTGACCACGCCTCGGTTAAACCTCATCGGCTATGGCACCGCCACAAGTGCATTACTTTACTTTATAAGTGTCTGAGCGATCGAAGAAGAAGAAGAAATTAAAAACAAAATTGTTTCTTTAAGTAGCTTTATGTCCGTTTCCGTTAAATTGATGTTCAGGTATTTTTTCGTTACGCTTTATTATTAAGACCTTTTAATTTATCCACAGTTGATTTGCCTTGAATATGTTATATGTTGTTTCTTGTAGTTGCAGCTATTTTGTTTTTACACCCTTCTTTTGCACTTTGATAATAAAAAAAATTAAAAAAATTAAAAAAAAAATCTGGTGACATTTATTGGTGGTATTCTCGAATGGAATCGTTGATGAAATTGTTTGGTTTATACTATTGGTTGTTGTTGCATTATTGTTGGATGGAAAATGTTGATCAGTGGCAATAATAGAATAGATGTTTATCTACAATCGATGGTTGTTGGCTGTTTGTGTGGTGTGGGGAGTTTTATTTTCATGCATAATGAGTGACATTGATTGTCTGCTTGTGTGTGTGTGTGTGTATGTGTGTGTGTGTGCGCACCTGTTTGTGTGTGAGTGTGTACGCTCAAGCATCTGTGTGTGTGCGCACCTCTGTGTGTGTGTGTGTGTGGTACGCATGAAATCCCACGGTGACACTTAAATAATAATCTGAGTTAGCTATTGGTGTTAATAATAATAATGAGGAAAATTTATATAGCGCCCATCCTACTAAATGGAATAAAAACATGTAGGCTACAGGGCGCTTTACACTTATAATTAATATGAAATGGAATAAAAACACGACAACATGAAAATAACAAAAATCAGCAATGCACATACAGCAGACAAAACAATACACATAATGATCAGCAACAACTGCTGTGACTACTACTACCTACGTAACTACTACTGCACTTATAGGGGCCTAAATATAATATGCCTAATACAAGTATGCATTGTTAACCGCATCACAATTCGCAAGCCTGAAATAAAGTATGTATTCACGACAACATACACACAAATAACACACACACGCAAATTGAAACAGCACACACACGCACCATGCATACATGCACTCATATAGGGGCCTACGAACACCATGCATCACCTACAAACACACACACACCATGCATACATACACTCATATAGGGGCCTACGTAACCGCATCACACACACACACACACAACACGCGGGGCATGCACACATACACACACACACACACATACACTCATATAGTGGCGCCACGCACACACACACACACCACAATACACATATAGGGACCTACAACCGCATCACACACACACACACACACACATACACACACACACGCACGGAACATGTGATGACACGAATACACATAACAAGATGGACAAATAGAGTGGCTGGCAATATTTCTAAGTTTTAGATGTACAAAGAGAGTGGCTGGCAATATTTCTGCTCTGCAGCTGCAGTTTGAAGTAGTGGGTTTTCAGAGCAGACTTAAACGTTACAAAGCATTTGGCATGACGAAGGCTGAAAGGGAGTGAGTTCCAGAGTGTAGCAGCTGAAACGGAAAATGCTCAGGAGCCGTGTTGTTTCATCCATATATTTACAATCACATTGCTCTCAAACACACATATCATCAATACACACAGACACAAACACACACACAAACACACACGTACAGTTGCAATTTCACAACTTAAAACACCAAGCACACACAAATCATACGCTTGTACACATGTACTTACACACACACACACACACACACACACACACACACACACATGTGCATACATTTACTCACATACATACACACACACAACTCACACTTCACTAACTCTCATACTCTTTGTTTTTCATAAACAATGTCACAATATATTTCTTGCAATTCGTAAGTCAATTCTGGGCAAGAAAACTAATACGAATATATTTCATTTGAGGGTAAAATTACTAAAAAGCATAAAATGAAGTTGTTGTTTTCTTTACACCTTGCCCTCACCTTTGATCACTGTCATTTTGACAAGCACTTATCAAATATGACACTTTAAAATCATTTTCAAACATCATAAAGATATTTATATTTTACAAAAGAGAGAGAGAGACATAAAGGAGAATACTGGAATACACTTTGCTATAAACATTAAAAATGTACTTTTGGGGGGTAGGGGGCTTGGGAAACCTAGCTATCAGTCTGATCATACCAGGCAGCAGGATTTCCCCCATGCTCTTATCGACTTTTAACTGCCATTGGGATTTTTACATGTGTAAAGCGCACGGGTCCGACAAGCTTTATCCGAAGAACTCGACATTCAGTTCGATTTTCCAGTCGAAGTAGAAACGGCGAGGCCGGGATTCGAACCCGGGTCACTCACGCATTGAAATTGGCAGGCGAACGTCTTAAAAACACTCTGCCACCCTCCTTCCTTCCTTCCTTTCGTTGGCCAAAAATGTATTTTATTTCTGAATGAGCATTACTTAGGGATACTCAACAACAAAACAATTAATGTTCACATGCCAAAATGTACAAGAGTAATTTTTAAAATAAAATAACGAAGCAAAAAATCCAAAACAAAAAACTACTACTAATAATAATAATAATAAATGAAACTTATACAGCGCTGTTCGATTGCATGCCATCCTCACAGCGCTTTACAAAGATTTAGAAGAAAAAAACTATTACACCGACTCATACATACCCACCCCCACCCCCCGCCAAGCGAACAAAACACAAAGCATTAATAAAAGATAAACAATAAATAAAAAAAAATAAAAAAACTACCCGCATCCAGCCATAATTTGTGCTTGTTACTCTTCCTGACATAAACTATACCGCCGTCATTTCTACGAAATTGTAAACATCACTTCAACATCTCAACGTGTTTCTTGCAAAAAAAACTCATCCGTCAGGGTTGACCCTTTAAGGTTGGTTCAGTAGTTTAGGCCGCGCTATGAAGTGGAAGAAAACCTTTCTCCACATACGGACAGACAGACAGAGAAACAAACAGCCCTCATTCCCATTCTAGCGTACTCCTGTTCTTAAGGAGCTGGGATTACAAAAATAAAACAAAAAAGGTTGATCGAAGTGCAGTGGATTTTCCGCAGCAGACGTTTAGGAACAAGACTGCTTCACCTTCTGGAAGGGGTTTACTTTCTGGAAAGAAAAAAAAGAAAAACAAAATGGTCAAGAAAATGTGGGTGGCAATATATTAGGTGTTAGGGTACTTTATAGTCACAGAGGCATCTCTGTGAAATTCGGGTTGCTCCCACCTGGAGAGTGCGTCACAGCCAGAGGCGCGCCACTCATTAAAAATAATAAATTGCATGCGATTTTTGTGTGACTGATGAGCGAGGGGGTGGGTGGGTGTTAAATTTTGACCAAATGACAACTTTTTCGTTACCACTGGGTTTAACGTGTGCTAAGTGCATGGGCACACGGGACCTCGGTTTATCGTCTCATCCGAAAGACTCCACGTTCAGACCGTTAAGGCCTAGTGTAAAGTGAGAGGAAAAAATCCCCTCTCTGTACCCAGGTTCGAACTCGGGTTTACTTGACACGAGGCGACCGCGCTACCACTGTGCCACTCTACACTGTAATACATATGATGCAATACTATTATTATACCATTCAGTAATGTCTCATTCGGTCGAGAAGACGTAAAACATAAACTTGCCTATTATTATGCAATGCACGTTACAATACAACACAACACAATGCAATGCAGTATCTATATATGGTACAATACAATAGAATGTAATGCATTATAGGGTACAAGACAATGCAATTTGATAAAAATTAAAATGTGATGCAATAATACAGCACAGTACAACATTGTACATAGGCAATAGCATACAATATACTGAGTCATTCAATGTTTGTTGATTTTACACACACACATATGCTGGCACACACACACGCACGCATGCGCACGCACGCACACGCACACACACACACACACACACTTAGTTTATTCTTTCATTCTTCCTTCTAATAACACGAGTAGTGGATAGATGTTAAATGAAAGACACACACACACACACACACACACACACACACACACACACACACGCGCGCGCGCGCGCGCACACACACACAATGTGACACAAACACACTCATAATAATTATTATCTCTATCTCTTTCCCTCAACACACACACACACCGACACACACACACCGACACACACACACACACCTACACCTACACACACACACACACACACACACACACACACACACACACACACACACACACACACACACACACACACACACACACACACACACACACACACACACACACACACACACACACACACACACACACACACACACACACACAGACGCACACATACAGACGCTAACTCACGGGGTGGGCTGTGACAGGAGTGACGGACCCTGGATCGCTGAAGGAGAAATACGACTTGAAACGAGAAGAGTTCAAAATGGCCGCCACCTCCCCATCCACTGCCACTGGTTCGTTTTTCTGTGGATAAATTGCCATTTATAACCCAGCAACAACAAGAACAGCAGCATCAAGGACTGAGTTTTTAGGGAGTGTATCTCCCCGTGGGGATACCAGGGGGCCTTTTGAACAAATAGTTCCCCCCACCTTCTGGACGTTCTGTGCTTGTAACTTCCTCTAATCTGCCACTCTCTTTGACTCTTGTCTTTTCCCTTTGCTTTCTGTCACCTACTATCTTTCTGACTTATCGGCCCCAATCTCCTGTTGTTGTTTTTTAAACTTCCAAATATTTTCTCCTTTGAGCTCCTCCACAATCGGAATGCAGCGGGGAGACCAGTGAAAACTGAAAACCGGACACATACGTACCTTATCTACTATTAGTATTATGGCCATATGGCCTAAGAACGCAGAAGAAGAAGAAGGGAGTTATAATTACTGAAAACCGGACACATACGTACCTTACCCATTATGGCCATATGGCCTAAGAACGCAGAAGAAGAAGAAGGGAGTTATAATTACTGAAAACCGGACACATACGTACCTTACCCATTATGGCCATATGGCCTAAGAACGCAGAAGAAGAAGAAGGGAGTTATAATTACTGAAAACCGGAGACATACGTACCTTACCCATTATGGCCATATGGCCTGGGAAAGCAGAAGAAGAGGAAGGGAGTTATAATTACTGAAAACCGGACACATACGTACCTTATCCATTATGGCCATATGGCCTGGGAAGGCAAAAGAAGAAAAAGGGAGTTATCATTACTGAAAACCGGACACATACGTACCTTACCCATTATGGCCATATGGCCTGGGAAGGCAGAAGAAGGGGAGTTATAATTACTGAAAACCGGACACATACGTACCTTACCCATTATGGCCATATGGCCTGGGAAGGCAGAAGAAGAAGAAGGGAGTTATAATTACTGAAAACCGGACACATACGTACCTTACCCATTATGGCCATATGACCTGGGAAGGCAGAAGAAGAAGAAGGGAGTTATAATTACTGAAAACCGGACACATACGTACCTTACCCATTATGGCCATATGGCCTGGGAAGGCAGAAGAAGAAGAAGGGAGTTATAATTACTGAAAACCGGACACATACGTACCTTACCCATTATGGCCATATGGCCTGGGAAGGCAGAAGAAGAAAAAGGGAGTTATAATTACTGAAAACCGGACACATACGTACCTTACCCATTATGGCCATATGGCTTGGGAAGGCAGAAGAAGAAGAAGAAGAAAGGAGTTTATAATTATTTGCCTTGAAAGCGGTGTCCATGTCCAGGGTGAAGCAGTCAGGGTAGCCCAGGATTCCTCCCTGGTAGGTCACCATGCCGGGCTCCAGCTTGGTACCGGTACTTTGGGGCAGTTTGAACAGGCGGTACGTACCGGCTATGAACTTGGCCCCTTCTGTACGAACAACACAACACACAACACAAAGCACAACGGCGCGTGACACCTTAAACGACAAATCGATGTTTCTGTAAATTTTCAAATCAGATTCACTGGGGTTATATTCATATGGCTTGTCATTTTGGCAAATCTGACATCTAGAGGTCCTAAGGAACCATTTTACCAAGTTGTGTTAAGATATGTTAAGTAGCTTAGGCGCTACCCCCGTGGGCATACCGGGGGGTGTCTTGTATAAATAGCTCCCCCACCCTCTGGAAGTTCTGTGCTTGTAACTTCCTCTAATCCGTCACTCTCTTTGACTCTGCCTGTTCCCTCCATTCTCCTGCCTTTAAAAAAAACTTTAAAAAAAGTTCTCCTCCAGCCGAAGTCGGACATGCTGGGCCTAATTATTTCTCAGTTAGGCGCATAACGGCAGCATGACGCATCTGCGCTCATAATTGACAGGAAACTGTCTGAGCGATCGAAAAAAGAAGAAGAAGAGTATGAACAACGCAACACACATCACACCACGTGACACCTAAAACGACAAATCAATGTTTCTGTCGTTTTCAAACCGGATTGACCGGGACTACCCGCCCTGGGAATAAGGCTGAGCCAGACCAGTTGACATAGGCTAGAACACCAAGGCTTCATCACAGTAACTAATTTAAGATGTTTTGTATGCACGGGACTACCCGCCCTGGGCATAAGGCTGAGCCAGACCAGTTGACAGAGGCTAGAACACCAAGGCTACACCACAGTAACTAATTTAAGACGTTTTCATGCACATCTGTATTGTTAAACATTCGGGACTTTCCTGGTGTTGCACTGCCTCCGGGCATTGCTTCCAGGATCGACCCCACCATCTTTATACAGTGGAACCTCCCTTATAAGACCTTCAAAAATCATACCAAATGAGGTCCTAAAAGGGAGGGGTCTCATAAGGGAGGTAATTTTAATACTTACAAAGAAGGGCAATGTCTCAGAGAAGTAGGTCTTATGTGGGAGGGAGTCTTATAATGGGAGGTCGAAGGACGTTTAAGCAGAATTTCATCACATCAAAATGTTGTTGCGCTCTGCATAGCTAAGCGGGGATGGGATTGTCTTTAGCCGTGGCAAGCTCCTAGCATAACATCATCAGTCTCCAAAATCCTCCGAAGTCGGAGTGTGGCTGCCTGCACGTGGCAGGGTGATCAAAAACGGTCACACACGCGTAATGTTCTCACCCCTAGCTGGAGCATTTGTACCACAGTGTTCAAATGCTTCGGCAGTTGGGATTAGAGTACCTTAATATATAAAGGTACTCTAGTTGGGATGATCCCTGGAGTCTTTAAGCCAGGGTACGAAAACAACAACAACAACAACTGGGATTACATGCCTTGCAGTTTGGTAAATCTGACATCTCGGGCCGCATCTAGAGGTACTAAGGAACTATTCTACCAATTTGTGTTAAAGTATGTTCTGTAGTTTAGGCGTTATGAAGCAGGGGAAAGTGTTGTTTTTTTAATCGCACACATGCTCAAAGAGAGAGAGAGACACACAGAGAGAGAGAGAGAGACAGAGAGACAGAGAGAGAGAGAGAGAGAGAGAGAGAGAGACAGAGACAGACGCTTTGACTGTTTAATGTCATTAACAAAATGTTCTTATGACATGGGGGGAAAGCATCATTTTTCACAGCAAAGAGCTGGAGCATTTGTACCACAGTGTTCAAATGCTTCGGCTGTTGGGATTACAGTACCTTAATATATAAAGGTACTCTAGTTGGGATGATCCCTGGAGTCTTTAAGCCAGGGTACGACAACAACAACAACAACAACAGCAACAACTGGGATTACATGCCTTGCAGTTTGGTAAATCTGACATCTCGGGCCGCATCTAGATGTACTAAGGAACTATTCTACCAATTTGTGTTAAAGTATGTTCAGTAGATTAGGCGTTATGAAGCAGGGGAAAGTGTTGTTTTTTTAATCGCACACATGCTCAAAGAGAGACACACACACACACACACACACACACACACACACACACACACACACACAGACACAGAGAGAGAGAGAGAGAGAGACAG
>CM065706.1:9730430-9855430 GCA_017654935.2 Phymorhynchus buccinoides
AGTTAGGGGAAGACGGGGTAAAAAGCGCATGGGCGGGTAAGAAGCCCACCCCAATTATCTCATGAAATGAAGCAAATTTCAGTCTCATTTTGCCCATGAGACGAGCGTTAATGTCTAGCATTCGTCTCATGGGCAAATTTGACTGAAATTTTCTTTATTTCATGAAATAATTGGGGTGGGCTTCTTACCCGCCCATGCGCTTTTTACCCCGTCTTCCCCTATTGCATTCACTTTTAGTACGTGGTTTGTTGTTGTTGTTGTTGATCCCTGGCTTAACGACTCCAGGGATCATCCCAACAGCCAGAGCACAATACAGATTAAAGCTTTAGGGGAAGACGGGGTAATTAAGCGCATGGGCGGGTAAGAAGCCCACCCCAATTAGTTCATGAAATAAAGAAAATTTCAGTCAAATTTACCCATGAGACGAATGCTAGACATTAACGCTCGTCTCATGGGCAAAATGAGACTGAAATTTGCTTCATTTCATGAGATAATTGAGGTGGGCTTCTTACCCGCCCATGCGCTTTTTACCCCGTCTTCCCCTACGTCCTCCCGCTCTTTAAAAGACCATATGGGAAGCCAGAGCACTTGAACACTGTGGTACAAATGCACTAGCTAGGGATGAGAACATGACGTGTGCGACCGTTTTTTGATTACCCCGCCATGTGGGCAGCCACATTCCGTCTTCGGGGGATTTTAGACTGATAATGGTAAAAAGCGCATGGGCGGGTAAGAAGCCCACCCCAATTATCTCATGAAATGAAGCAAATTTCAGTCTCATTTTGCCCATGAGACGAGCGTTAATGTCTAGCATTCGTCTCATGGGCAAATTTGACTGACAATTTCATGAGATAATTGGGGTGGGCTTCTTACCCGCCCATGCGCTTTTTACCCCGTCTTCCCCTACATATTAAGGCATGCATTATGCAACTCAGCCCCATACTCTTAAAGTAAGATACTTCTTAAAGGGGCACCCTGACGGATGAGTTTTTGCAAGAAACACGTCGAGATCACCACCAGAAAGACAGCCTCTTTAAGGATCGCAACACTCACTTTTCTCTGGTTTCCTAGAAATTAAACCGTATCCTTGTTGGCGGAGATGCCGGAGAGAGTAGCCATTTTGGACGGGGTGGGTGGAGGTCACTCATTGTGGTTGAAGCGTTTTCTTTTTTTGTAGTGCAGTAAAAATAAAAATTGGACCTATTTCCTTTGTTGTGAGCAAAACTCCTTTAGATAAACTGTATCAAATTAAAATAAATAAATAAAAAGGCTTGTATTGCGAAAAATTCGTGCAAACGATTTGGCGGCCATTAGAAAAGAGACGGTACACGCCTTCTCTTTGGGTGAAATAATTTGACTTCCAGCACCTCCGGCAAGGAAGAATCGCCGATTTGACGGTTTGATTTATAGGAAACCAGAGCAAAGTGAGTGTTGCGATCTCTGTAAAGGGTGTTTTCCTGGTGATCTCGACGTGTTTCTTACAAAAACTCATCCGTCAGGGTGCCCCTTTAAATTAATCAAGTAGCACTTGTCTTTACATTATGTAATATGTGGCAATAATATGCATCTAACTCAATCATGTTGCCCATAAAGTAATTATTGTTACGCAACTAAAAATCTGACATCATGACAAGTAATATCTGTTTCTTGTGGCATTACAATCAACTATAGGGGAAGACGGGGTAAAAAGCGCATGGGCGGGTAAGAAGCCCACCCCAATTATCTCATGAAATAAAGAAAATTTCAGTCAAATTTGCCCATGAGACGAATGCTAGACATTAACGCTCGTCTCATGGGCAAAATGAGACTGAAATTTGCTTCATTTCATGAGATAATTGGGGTGGGCTTCTTACCCGCCCATGCGCTTTTTACCCCGTCTTCCCCTAGTTGTAAGCTATGGGTTGGTTGTTATATAACTCAAAGTGGCATTGCTTTTGGGCTCTTTAAATAATAAAGTTGCCCATTCTCACTCTAAATCATGGCGTGGTCTTTGACTTTTGACAAAAAAAGGTTTTGTGTGGATGCAAGAGACACAAAAGACTTTTCAATGAAAGGACGTTTATAAGCCGCGAGGCTTATGCTTGAGCCAGTCCCACATATACACACACACACACACACACACACACACACTTACACACACGCGCGCGCACAGTAAGCACATACACACACACACACACACAATTTATATATTAATTCATGTAAATGATATGCATGCCCCCTTAGACAGACATTTCATACACATAGGGGAAGACGGGGTAAAAAGCGCATGGGCGGGTAAGAAGCCCACCCCAATTATCTCATGAAATGAAGCCAATTTCAGTCTCATTTTGCCCATGTGACGAGCGTTAATGTCTAGCATTCGTCTCATGGGCAAATTTGACTGAAATTTTCTTTATTTCATGAGATAATTGGGGTGGGCTTCTTACCCGCCCATGCGCTTTTTACCCCGTCTTCCCCTACATACATTTGTTTTTGGGTCTAAGATCACTGTAAGGTGGTTATACGTTAAATTAAAGAACACATATACACCCACACCTACACACACACCTACACACACACACACACACACACACACACATACACACACACACACACACACATACACACACACACACACACACATATATACACACACACATACACACACACACGCACACACACATACACACATACATACACACACATATATACACACATACACATAATACACACACATACACACACACACACAAACAAAACACACACACACACGCGCGCCACGCGCACGCACACACACACACACACACACACACAGACGTACACACATACACACACACATATACACACATACACATACACACACACACACACCACATACACACACACACACACACACACACACATACACACACACACACACACACACACACACACACACACACACACACACACACACACACACACACACACACACACACACACACACACTGACCATCTCATCAGTCATGTCCAGACCAACCACCCGTCCCTTGGCACCGACCAACTGGCTGGAAGCAAAGCAGTCCCGTCCGGCCCCACTGCCCAGGTCCAACACACTGCAGCCCTCCACAGCCTCCGGAATGACCAGTCCGCACCCATAGTACCTGATCATGTCCATCATAATATGTAGATTGTAGAGTTATGATGTAACCCGGGCAAGGTAAAACTGGCTTAATTCCAGTCGAGGATTTAATTAGCCGTAGGGGAAGACGGGGTAAAAAGCGCATGGGCGGGTAAGAAGCCCACCCCAATTATCTCATGAAATAAAGAAAATTTCAGTCACATTTGCCCATGAGACGAATGCTAGACATTAACGCTCGTCTCATGGGCAAAATGAGACTGAAATTTGCTTCATTTCATGAGATAATTGGGGTGGGCTTCTTACCCGCCCATGCGCTTTTTACCCCGTCTTCCCCTACAAAGTATTTCCATTTAACTCGAAAGCAGTTTAATTCCAGCCTAGGATTACAAAATCGCAGCCACACATAGTACCTGAAATAATATCATCTGATATGATAATTATGAAGAGTGGGGATTTCACCTGGGTAAAGTATCTATGCCTTAAAATAAACTTAACTCCAGGCCAGGGTAACCTGTCCACAAACGTATCTGGCATCAGACAGACAGAGAGAGAGAAAGAGACAGAGAGAGAGAGAGAGGGGGGGGGGGGAGAGATAGATGATAAGAAGTGATATTTTGGCACTCAGGAAGTATGCGTTGACAGAGAGACAGACAGACAGAGACAGAGACAGAAAACGAGAGAGAGAGACGGAGAGAGAGAGAGAGAGAGAGAGAGAGAGAGAGAGAGAGAGAGAGAGAGAGAGAGAGAGAGAGAGAGAGGAGAGAGAGAGAGAGAGAGGAGAGAGAGAGAGAGAGAGAGAGAGAGAGAGAGAGAGAGAGACAGAGACAGAGACACAGAGAGAGAGAGAGAGAGAGAGAGAGAGAGAGAGAGAGAGAGAGAGAGAGAGAGAGAGAGAGAGAGAGAGAGAGAGAGAGAGAGAGAGAGAGAGAGAGAGAGAGAGAGAGAGAGAGAGAGGAAATGAAAGAGGGAGGGGGACAAAGGACGAAAAGAGAGAGAGAGAGAGACAGAGAGAGAGAGAGAGGGAGAGACAGAGAGAGAGTAAGAGAGAGGAGAGAGAGAGAGAAAAAAAGGGAGGGGGACAAAGGACGAAAAGGAGAGAGAGAGAGAGAGAGAGAGAGAGAGAGAGAGAGAGAGAGAGAGAGAGAGAGAGAGAGAGAGAGAGAGAGAGAGAGAGAGAGAGAGAGAGAGAGAGAGAGAGATAGGGAGAGAGAGAGAGAGGAAGAGAAAAAGGGAGGGAGACAAAGGGCGAAAAAGGGAGGGAGAGAAAGAGAGAGGAGAGAGAGAGAGAGAGAGAGAGAGAGAGAGAGAGAGAGAGAGAGAGAGAGAGAGAGAGAGAGAGAGAGAGAGAGAGAGAGAGAGAGAGAGAGAGAGAGAGAGAGAGAGAGAGAGAGAGAGAGAGAGAGAGAGAGAGAGAGAGAGAGAGAGAGAGAAGAGAGAGAGAGAGAGAGAAAGAAAGACAGAAAGAGACAGAGAGAAACAGAGAGACAAAGAAAGGACGAAACACAATGACTTTCTTCACCACGTTCCACCCACTTGTCAGTGATGTCCTGGTGGACACTCTTCAAAGCCTCCCTCAGATGCTTGGGCACGGTGACCCCCAAGGGACACGCGTTGACCCCGGTCTGAATGTCCTCCTTGCTCTGCACCTCCTTCCCGTAGTACTGCTTCATGGCCCCCCTCACCGCCTCGTCCCCCTCCCCCATCTTCTCTCCAACCTTATCCCCGATGCAACCAGTAGGGACGATTTCTTCTTGTTGGTCTTGCTCACCGCAGCCATTTTTCTTCGTCTTGATGTCAGAGTTGGTGCAGCTCATGGTTATTTGTGGCACGTTTTCTGTAAAGAAAGAAACAAAATTTGATATAATTCAATTGCAACCTTATCCCTCATACAACCAGTAGTAGGGACGATTTCTTCTTCTTGCTCACAGCAGCCATTTTTCTTCGTCTTGATGTCAGAGTTGGTGAAGCTCATGGTTTATTTGTGGCACGTTTTCTGTAAAGAAAGAAAGAAAGTTGGATATAATCCAATTGCAACCTTATCCCTGTTACAACCAGTAGTAGGGGAAGACGGGGTAAAAAGCGCATGGGCGGGTAAGAAGTCCACTCCAATTATCTCATGAAATGAAGCAAATTTCAGTCTCATTTTGCCTATGAGACGAGCGTTAATGTCTAGCATTCGTCTCAGGGGCAAATTTGACTGAAATTTTCTTTATTTCATGAGATAATTGGGGTGGGCTTCTTACCCGCCCATGCGCTTTTTACCCCGTCTTCCCCTAGGGACGATTTCTTCTTCTTGCTCACCGCAGCCATTTTTCTACCTCTTGATGTCAGAGTTGGTGCAGCTCATGGTTCTTTGTGGCACGTTTTCTGTAAAGAAAGAAAGAAAGTTTGATATAATTCAATTGCAACCTTATCCCTGATACAACCAGTAGGGACGATTTCTTCTTCTTTTTCTTGCTCACCGCAGCCATTTTTCTTCGTCTTGATGTCAGAGTTGGTGCAGCTCATGGTTTATTTGTGGCACGTTTTCTGTAAAGAAAGAAAGAAAGTTGGATATAATCCAATTGCAACCTTATCCCTGCTACAACCAGTAGTAGGGATGAATTCTTCTTCTTGGCTTTGCTCACCGCAGCCATTTTTCTTCGTCTTGATGTCAGAGTTGGTGCAGCTCATGGTTTATTTGTGGCACGTTTTCTGTAAAGAAAGAAAGTTTGATATAATTCAATTGCAACCTTATCCCTGATACAACCAGTTAGTAGGGACGATTTCTTCTTCTTGTTCTTGCTCACAGCAGCCATTTTTCTTCGTCTTGATGTCAGAGTTGGTGCAGTTCATGGTTTATTTGTGGCACGTTTTCTGTAAAGAAAGAAAGACATTTTGATATCATTCAATTGCAACCTTATCCCTGATACAACCAGTAGTAGGGACGATTTCTTCTTCTTGGTCACAGCAGCCATTTTTCTTTCTCTTGATGTGAGGGGTGGTATTGGTATTTGGTATTTGGCATATTCTAGTCACAGAGACTTATCTCTGTGAAATTCGGGATGCTCTCCCCCGGAGAGCGCGTCGCCGCAAGTGCAGCGCTACCCCCTTTTTTTTTTGGGGGGGGGGGGGAAATTTTACAGGATAATGAGGAGGGGGTGTGGGCACACTTGGAAAACCTACCCCGTCTATCAATTTGGCCATACCAGGCAGCAGGATTTCTCCCTGCTCTTACCGACTTTCAACTGCCGTGGGATTTTTACGGGTCAGGCTAGCTTGAAGTCCCCATCCGAAGGACTGGACATTCAGTTCGATTTTCCTGTCAAACTAGAAAGAAAAGGCGAGGCCGGGATTCGAACCCGGGTCACTCACGCTGTAGTAGTCTTGTGCAGCTCGTGATTTATTTTTTGTTTTTGTTTTTTTGTAGAGACGTTTTCTGTGAAAGAAGAATTAAAAGAAAAACAAGAAGACTGAATTCATAAACTTCGAAGGAAGTTATTTGTTTGTTGTGGTGCGTTTTCTGTTTAAACTTGAAAATTGATAATACTGTAATCGCTTAAAAATCGAATCATCAAATCCTTGTAAACGTCTACAGTTAAAAAGAAAGAAAGAAAGAAGAAAGAAAGAAAGAAAGCTTTAGGCCGGGTTCACATTAGACGCGTAAGTTCCGTACGGAAAACCCTAAATAAGTGGAAGAAAGAGGGATAAGGCCGGGTTCGCATTAGACGCGTAAGTTCCGTACGGAAAACCCTAAATAAGTGGAAGAAAGAGGGATAAGGCCGGGTTCGCATTAGACGCGTAAGTTCCGTACGGAAAACCCTAAATAAGTGGAAGAAAGAGGGATAAGGCCGGGTTCGCATTAGACGCGTAAGTTCCGTACGGAAAACCCTAAATAAGTGGAAGAAAGAAGGATCAAATTTTACGCATATAGGGGAAATTCGGACACGTGCGCAAATCTTTTCCCTTCTTTGTTTCACTTATGTATGGATTGCGCACGGGTTTCCGCATGGAATATCCGCTTATGTGTGTAGCCTACACGGCCTTACTCTAGTCGGATATGTTATTCTACAAGTTTGCAGTTTGATTCACAGCTATATAAGCTTAGTACTGTCACTTCAAAAGACTAGACTAGTCTAGGATATGTATGTTATTATATACTGGTCTCCAAAATTTAAGGGCCGGAAGAACGATCTTCTCTCTTCTGTCTTGGAGGCATGCTTATTGAGAGCTCTGGTTGCCGCCCTTAAATACACATTCGTGTCTAACTTTTGCTCAGCAGTGTTCACTACAGTCATGCCTTGCACGTGCAATAGGCAAGAAACCTGCATCAGCCCTGATTCTTCAGCGAAAAGAGACCAAACTTTCGTGAAATTCTCGTGAATTTGCCACATTTTAAGCGTACCTGAACACGCTGTTGCTGTACTGCAATGTCTGCAAAACTGGTTCAGGCACGTGCAACAGGAAGGAAAGTTATTGAGTAGCCTAAGTTTTGCCATTTTCTTCATTGTTGTCTTAGTGTACAATAAATAGATATCAAGCTACTGAAAACAGAAGCCGGCCCTTAACTTTTGGAGACCAGTATATATGCATTATCTCTTTATAAAATTACCTCACTAAGTAGTAACCTTTCTTTAGGTCCGGAAGTCGTCTCCCCTTTGACCTTAAAACATAACCTATTGGTTTGGGGCGGTTGTTTTTGTTTGTGGCAAGGCAAGGCAAGGCAAGGCAAATGTTTTATTTCATACCCACTTGGGGCACAGAAATATAAAACAAAGTACACACATAGATAAACAATCGAACATCAAAACAGAGTGATGTCTATATTATGAACGACAAGGAAATAACTAGGACAAATATACCTATATCATTATTACAAAAAACAAACAAATATGTTACATTTTGTCCATACAAATCATCGAAAAGAACTGTTTATAACTGTAACAAAGTGCTTAAGCTTAATCAAAAGTTTCTTATTTTTTGAGGAAAACAAAGCATTAAATTTATACGCATTTGGTCGCACAAAAATGTACCGTGGAAGATATCTATTTCTTTCAGCATTAAAGAAGGGACAGACAAACAAATAATGGAAATCATCTGCCACATCATGTACGCTACACTTTTCGCAATTTCTTTCACTTCTGGGTATATTATCGTAGCGCAGTTTATTTACTGGCAAGTTATTATTAGTTGTTCTAAATTTTAGAATGGTAAACACATAATTCTGTGGAAGTACTAAGTAGTAGGGATCAACACCAAATGATGGCTTAAACATTCTATAGTTCATATATAATTCATCATTATCAACATGCATATACCAGGTTTGTAAGAAGCTATCTTTAAGACATCTCTTCACTTTCTCTTTGAACCATAATGGATGCACATCAAGCAAATTTTGATTCAACCAAAAACTACTTAAACCAATGTCATTTAATAACGTATGAATGCATTTGATATATTTATTTTCGTGTACATTTAATTCATACATTCTCAAAAGGGTTTTATACACAATAAATGATAGCTTTTCACTTGCACTGTGATGGTGTGTTACTAGGTTAAACCAAAATGATAACATTCTGGATTTAACAGTGACTGATACGGGATATTTTCCTGTCTCTCCAAATATCATGAAAGAAGGAGTCGATTGTCGCACTTTCAAAACCAACTTATAACATTTTAACTGCAGTCTTTGAATAATATCATTCATGTCAAACACACACACACACACACACACACACACACACACACACACACACACACAAACACTCACGCATGCACGCACGCACGCACGCACACACACATACATACACGCGCGCGCGCGCGCACACGCCCGCCCGCCGGCACGACGCCACATGCATTCGTTAGACCAGCGAAACACGTAAAGAGCATGTGCATGGCATGTATCGGCACAGCAACTTGGAGCATCCTGACACAATCCGTGCATTGGATCCATGAATTGGAATTGATAGGGGAAGACGGGGTAAAAAGCGCATGGGCGGGTAAGAAGCCCACCCCAATTATCTCATGAAATAAAGAAAATTTCAGTCAGATTTGCCCATGAGACGAATGCTAGACATTAACGCTCGTCTCATGGGCAAAATGAGACTGAAATTTGCTTCATTTCATGAGCTAATTGGGGTGGGCTTCTTACCCGCCCATGCGCTTTTTACCCCGTCTTCCCCTATAAATGCACGCAAGCATACAATTTTTATGTAGATGAGTGTGTGAGTGTGTGAAGGAGAGAAATGTTGATATGTCTTTTATAATGCTGGTGTGTTTCAATTGAATGTGGACTGTGAATGTGTGAGTGTTGATTTGATGCTGGTTGATTATATGTATATATTGTAACATGTTTTATTGAATAAAGATCCCTTATAAAAATGAAATGTCTGTTCTTATCAGCTTAATATCTGATACGCTCCCTATCGGGGGCTTCGATATTAAACTGATTTTTGAACCTCGGCGAAGTGTCAGGGGCTTGCTCCACCTTCGCCACGGGTAGGCCTGGTATTGCAGTACCTCCAGGATCGGCCCACTCTCCTCAAGGGGAGAAAATCCAATGAAACTTTCTTTCCTCCGTTTTTGTTTGTGGCACAAGCCACAAACCTATAACTCACTTTGTCGGTCTGTCGGTAGGTCCAAAATTGTCGCACTTCAAATCGAGGCTGCACTTCAAATTGAGGCTGCTCTTTAAAATGATGTTTCATTTTCAATTGTCGCAGGCCACAAACGATTGCGAATCCGCGCTTGTTTTAAATTTATCATTCAGTAGGACTTGAGTGCGCGAGCTGACATTTGCACGAAATGCTGATTTGACCTTTTGTCACCTGTCGTCTCTGTCTGTCTGTCTGTCTCTATCTCTGTCTGTCTGTCTGTCTCTCTCTCTCTCTCTCTCTCTCTCTCTCTCTCTCTCTCTCTCTCTCTCTCTCTCTGAATGAATGAAAATCTGTTTAACGTCCTCTGCTCTGGAAAATACACATATAGGACATTTGTAGATATAAAGATGGTGGGAACAATCCTGGAAGCACTGCCCAGAGGCAGTGCAACACCAGGGAAGTCCCGAGTTTTGCAGCAAATGCATGTCATTGACTCTCTCTCTCTCTCTCTCTCTCTCTCTCTCTCTCTCTCTCTCTCTCTCTCTCTCTCTCTCTCTCTCTCTCTCTCTTATCCAAGGACAGATTGTAAGAATAGGCATCGCCTAAAATCTTTATCCTTGTTAAATAAAGTTTTTCAATGTTCAGTGTTCTCTCTCTCTCTCTCTCTCTCTCTCTCTCTCTCTCTCTCTCTCTCTCTCTCTCTCTCTCTCTCTCTCTCTCTCTCTCTCTCTCTCATATTGTTGCCTGTTTAATGCCAAGTACAGAATGTAAGAATAGGCTCAGCCTACAAATTCTTCCTTGAAAAATAAAGTTTATGAAGTCTGAACTCTCTCTCTCTCTCTCTCTCTCTCTCTCTCTCTCTCTCTCTCTCTCTCTCTCTCTCTCTCTCTCTCTCTCACACACACACACACACACACACACACACACACACACACACACACACACACACACACACACACACACACACACACACGCACACATACACACACACACTCTTGTTATGACACATTTTGTCGCCGATAAATGTGACGTACTACAAGTCACATTTTGTTGCCAAAAATCACATTTTGTCGCCGGCGTCAAAATGTGACAAAATGCACACCTCCGGAAGGGTCCGTAAAAGCGACAAAATGTGCCTTGTAGGAAATCACATTTTGTCGTCACAACTCTTGGCTTTTGTTAGTTTGTCAACGTGTTTGGAGTGTTATACCAGTGGTCAGTAGTGGTCAGTGACACTGACCACTGGTCAACCACATCAAACCTTGTTCATTTGAACTCTTAATACACTAATTTGCAGTCAAACAGTGAAAATAGGCCAAAATGACCACTGGTCAGTGACACTGACCACTGGTCAACCACATACAAAATTGTTCATTTGAACTCCTAATACACTAATTTGCGATCAAAGAGTGAAAATAGGCCAAATTGACCACTGGTCAGTGACACTGACCTCTGGTGAACCACATCAAAGTTTGTTCATTTGAATTCATAATCTCCTAATCCACTAATTTGCAAACAGTGAAAATAGGCTAGGCCAAAACGACCACTGGTCAGTGACACTGGCCACTGGTCAACCACATAAACAATTGTTCATTTGAACTCCTAATACACTAATAGAGAGAGAGAGAGAGAGAGAGAGAGAGAGAGAGAGAGAGAGAGAGAGAGAGAGAGAGAGAGAGAGAGAGAGAGAGAGAGAGAGAGAGAGAGAGAGAGAGAGAGAGAGAGAGAGAGAGAAACGTTCCATAGATTTACCCTTCTAACGTACAGAAGTTGAAAAAGTGCTCAGCGACAAAATGTCACTTGTAGTACGTCACATTTTGTCGCCGGCGACAAAATGTGATCGGCGACAAAATGTGTCATAGCAACTAAGCAAAACTTTTAGATGACTAGTGGTCCCAATACACGTGAACATTTTTCACTCTGTCCCCATTGAAAACACAGTGAAAGCCAGTCAAAAGATTATTTGCATGTCACTGTGTTGCCATGGGGAAAGAGTGAAAACTGTCCACGTGTACAGAGGTCTTAAGAAAGTGACATTAATAATGCTTTTTTTTTTAAAGGCCAACTATACTCTAATTATACACGCTTTAATTAGCTACCTGTTTCGCGATAAGCATGACAAAAAAATGAATTAAAAGCGATGGTGTTTATATGCAAATGTACACGAACGAAGCCTCTGTATGCGCGCGCACGTGCGAAGGGGAGAGAGAGAGAGAGAGAGAGAGAGAGAGAGAGAGAGAGAGAGAGAGAGAGAGAGAGAGAGAGAGAGAGAGAGAGAGAGAGAGAGAGAGAGAGAGAGAGAGAGACAGAGACAGAGACAGAGACAGAGACCGATAGAGACAGACAAACAGACAGCGACAATATGTGCACCCGTACGCGCGCGCGCGCGCGCGTGTGTCTTTCATTTAACGTCTATCCACTTCTCGTGATATTAGACCGGGTAATATGTGTGTAATATGACTTACAACTCATTGTGTCGCCATCTGGCGAAGTAGCGATATTTTGTGAATATTAATGTGTACACAGACCTTTACTAAGAAATGGTTAGACCCAGCATGTCCGTGTTCGGCTGGAAGAAAATCTTTGTAAGAGTGTCTTGAGAGGGGGATAAAAAGGCACAGGAGGTTTTGTGCATTACTTTTGTCCTGGTGGGTGACTTTCCCAGAGGGTATGCACCAATCTAAGGTAACACCGGTTTTGACTTGCCACCATCATCGACTTGCTTGTCAGCTTTCAGCACATGATCTTTGCGGTATGTAGGCCTGCGTGTAGCTATGCTCGATGCCAATCTGTGTTCTACCGAGGACCCAGCATGTTTGACAATCGCGACTTGCTGACAGGTTATGCACACAAGCAGGTCTGGTGGGTAAAGGTAAAGATGTGCCCCCCCCCCCCCGCCTGCATTTCTCGGTTAATTCCATTTTTCCGTTTTTGCCTTTCTTACCAAACATAAAGCTGTATTTTATGAACATTTTCAGCTAATTATTATCTTTTTTGAATACAAACCCTAACCCTAACCCCCCCTCCCACCCCCTATAAGACGGGAAAACGCAATGAACCACGACTGTGACAAATGGCGTGGTGTACTGCACTACATGGGGGGGGGGGGGGGGGGGGGGGGGGGGGGGGGGTCTATTAGATAATGGCCTTTATCATGACTGCAATTAATTATTGAACAAAGATAATTAGCTGAAAATGTTCATAAAATACGTGGGGTGATCCAAAAGTCTTGACAGTTGGCCTGCCATATTGCATCTGACAAGTGTACATACAAAAAGTAAGATGTCAAATAAAAGCTTGGCCTTTTCCCTATTTGCTTGCATACGCCTATGAATGATGTCACAATATTTCATCACCTATGACGTCATTGAAAATAATTATGATGTCATCAACTGTGGTTGAAAAACGTGGATCCAAATCCTGAACAGCTCAGGTTTTATGTTTTTACAAGGTTCAAACTTGGAGAGACTCCAATCAAAATTCATGCTGATTTGATTTATGTGTACGGGGACCAGTGTACGTCACACAGGACAGTTTGCAGATGAATTCAAAATTCCAAAGATGGAAAAGCTGACTTTAAAGATGAATACCACTCTGGGCGTCCTTGTGATGCCAGGAACGAGCACAATATCCTGTTTGTAAAGAAAGCCGTTGAAGAGAACCAACATATTACAATTCGGGAGATAAGTGAAACACATGGGCTTTCATATGGTACAGTTGAACGGATCCTGCGTCAAGACCTTCAGCTAAAAAAAATCGCTGCAAAATGGGTACCACACCTGTTGACAGATCAACAAAAGAAGCAGAGGGTTTTGTGTGCCAAGAAATTGCTGGAGATGTTTGAGCCAAATGGCCCAAAACGGCTGTGTGACGTAGTCACCGGAGATGAAACTTGGATCTCATTTTATGGCATCCCAAGCAAGCGGTCCAATATGGCGTGGGTGAGTGCTGACCAGGAGAGACCAGTTGTTCTTCGTCCATCTTTTCAGAAGAGGCTTTTTACCCCGTCTTCCCATATATAAAATAAGGTCTATCCTTACTTCCTAAAACTAAGACAATAGGGTCTTTGAATAATAGACCCCAATTTGATGCATTTTAGTGACACTATGGTGCTAAAATGCGACTTTGGCGGTGAAAGGGCTAAGAAAGTTTCTCCGACTTTTCTAGGGGAAGACGGGGTAAAAAGCGCATGGGCGGGTAAGAAGCCCACCCCAATTATCTCATGAAATGAAGCAAATTTCAGTCTTATTTTGCCCATGAGACGAGCGTTAATGTCTAGCATTCGTCTCATGGGCAAATTTGACTGAAATTTTCTTTATTTCATGAGATAATTGGGGTGGGCTTCTTACCCGCCCATGCGCTTTTTACCCCGTCTTCCCCTACCTCTATGGCTCCAACCCACCTGCGTGCGCATCTCGACCATTCCAACGGAAGTGTCGCCATCTTAGTCCTTATTTGTGTGTAAACAAAGTGAAAATGTTATCTAAATGTGTAAAGAAAACATCCAGATGTTATAAATACAGTTTAGATAAGTTTCGAATTGGAACAGCCAAATACGCAGCATCGATCTGGCATTTTTCAAAAAACGTAAGGACTAAGATGGCGGTCTTCCATAATATGGCGCTCCTTGTGGCCGGATATGACGACACGTGGATACCAGCAATTGGGGATTCTTCTGACATATATAAAATAAGGTCTATCCTTACTTCCCAAAACTAAGACAATAGGGTCTTTGAATAATAGACCCCAATTTGATGCATTTTAGTGACACTATGGTGCTAAAATGCAACTTTGGCGGTGAAAGGGCTAAGAAAGTTTCTCCGACTTTTCTACCTCTAGACTATGACCACAGTACGTATATAACGTGGTCTGTGACAAAACCTATCAAGGGACGCAGCAAAACTAAAGCCATGTCGTGGAGCGGGTCTGAGATGTGCACCCGAAGGTGCTCAGGCTGAGACCCAGAGGCGCACAAATATAGCCCCACCTGCCCTACCAACACGAGAGTCCTTCACCAACCCTGTTTCATTTATGCTACAATTAGGACGTTGATAAGGTCTGTCAAACTCTCTGTTCCAGGGGCGGATCAGATCATTTGTAAGGAGGAGGGGTGTGTCCAAAGTCGACGGAGCGAAGCGCTTAGTTTGCTAGGGGGGGGGGGGGGGGGGGGGGGGGGTCGGGGGTATCCCCTGGGGGGTACACACACACACCCCCCCGAAAAATTCTCAAGAATTCTCCATTTTTTCGTTGGGGGGGGGGGGGGGGGGGGTCCCGGAAACCCAGGAACCACCCACCCACCCAGATCCGCCCCTGTGTTTTGGCATAGGATGGGTGCCTCGAGCCTCCATACGGGGAGCTGGACGACCCCACCCCCCCTCCTCCACGAGTCTCTCCTCGTGGGGATACCAGGGAGCCGTCCGTACAAAATGGTTCCCAATTGCCTTCTGTGCAAGCAACTTCATGTAATCTAAGAAAGAAACAAGGAAAGAACGGAAAAAACAAACCCCATACAAAGAAATGTCTTTTCTGTCCCTCAGAGAAGAGGGAAAATATTCTAACCGGAGTGAATATTCAATTTCTGAAGAAAAAAAAGGAAAAACAAAGTTTATCACTGAGTTCAATGACACCCCCCCCCCCCCACCCCCATCTAGATTAAAGCCACACACACACGCGCACGCACGCACGCACACGCACGCACGCGCGCGCGCACACGCACGCACACACACACACACCAAACTCTTGTCTCTGAACTTCGAACACGGTATAACGTGTTATCTCTTTTGAGAGAATCCCCAAAAATCACAAAGGAAAAGTGATGGGAGCATGGACAGTATAATTATGCGACCCAGCACCACGAAAGGGACATCAAACTGACCATTCTAAGAAAATTATGCATTTGAAAACTTCAGACAATTCTCTTTCTAATGGTGCAAGAACCATTATTGTATCTTTCTCTGTTCCAGAGTTATGAGCATTTAAAGTTAGTAGTGTGAGCATCGACCATTTTCAGAAAATACAGCCTAAAGTCTAACTTAGCTGAAGAAAATGCAATGACCTACTCATTTTAAAGCACTTAAAAGACCATTTAGAGACCGTATTAAAGATTGTCCTTTATAAACATGAAAGATAAGATGTAAGAGAACACGAAAATACACATAACTCCCAAAATAAATTGTTTATATTTTTGTACTTTGCAAGCCTGTTGTGAGAAACTAGCCCAGCGACTTAATGTCCCTTTCGCGGTGCTAGGTCACATATTATTAGGTACTTTACATATAGAGTACTGATGAGTCTACGCGTTGGCTGGGTCAGTGCGTACCCCCCCCCCCCCCCCCCCTCTCCCCTTAAAATCATAGAGATTGTAAAGAAATCATCATCATGTCATGTTTGCGTCATTTTTTCCAATGACGTTTTTCTTCCGGCTACCATTTTTCAAACGAAAGAGACCAACCTTCATGGAGTTGGAAGGTAAAATCTGAATCTACTCATTTTACTAGGGGAAGACGGGGTAAAAAGCGCATGGGCGGGTAAGAAGCCCACCCCAATTATCTCATGAAATAAAGAACATTTCAGTCAAATTTGCCCATGAGACGAATTTTTACCCCGTCTTCCCCTAATGGTTTCCTTTACGCACTTGGTGTGGGGTGAAAGTTGCTCTGGGTTACATCTAATATATATGTGTATAGAGATAAAAATGCAACACCCGTATGTATGATGCGCACTGACCCTTACCGGTACGCAATGACCAGTTTGTCATAGTCTTCAGAAATCCGTTAGATTCTACTAGAAAACGGGTTCAGTTACAAATCAGAGCGTTGATACAATGGAAGCAGAAACATTTTAACAGACGCTGGTGATCTAAATCTGTTTCCAATATCGAACTGGAGAGCCACAAATTAACGTCATATTACGATGCCTTAACCCTTTCACCGCCATCCATACTTCAGCCCTACATTTCCATTAAATTTACATGGGTAGAGAACAAAATCCATCTGCAGTATTGGGGATTGTTCTGTGACATATATAAAATAAGGTCTATCCTTCCTTTCCAAAACTAAGACAATAGGGTCTTTAGATAATAGACCCCAATTTGGTGCCTTTTAATGACATGGGGGTTAAATTACGTTGGTGCTAAAATGCGACTTTGGCGGTGAAAGGGTTAAAGGGTACGCAACCCCCTTCAGTACTCTAGCACCCATGCTGGGAGTGAGGGTTGAAAGGGAGGGGCCATGGAGAAGAGGAGGGGGGGGGGGGGGGGGGAGCAGCATTGAGATAGCAAAGTTTCTACAACGACTGCAGATAATCATATGCCGGGTGTGTTTGCCAAGCCAAGATGGTATGTGTGTGTGTGTGTGTGTGTGTGTGTGTGTGTGTGTGTGTGTGTGTGTGTGTGTGTGTGTGTGTGTGTACGTGTGTGTGTATGTATGTGTGTGTGTGTGTGTGTGTGTGTGTGTGTGTGTACGTGTGTACGTGTGTACGTGTGTGTGTGTGTGTGTGTGTGTGTGTGTGTGTGTGTGTGTGTGTGTGTGTGTGTGTGTGTGCGTGCGTGTGCGTGTGTGTATAGTGTGTGTGTACGTGTGTGTGTGTGTGTGTGTGTGTGTGTGTGTGTGTGTGTGTGTGTTAGAGAAAAGGGGGGTGGGGTGGGGAGTGAGTGGACATTAATCTTATCAGTCAACTCAAACCGTTGATAACAATGACTTCTGACTAGGTGCAAAATGACACTGGATTTTCTGTCTCTGTCTCTCTGTCTGTATGTATGTCTGTCTGTCTGTCTGTCTGTCTGTCTGTCTGTCTGTCTGACTCTCTCTCTCTCTCTCTCTCTCTCTCTCTCTCTCTCTCTCTCTCTCTCTCTCTCTCTCTCTCTCTCTCTCTCTCTCCTTTCAGCCCTACATTTCCATTAAATTTACATGGGTAGAGTCGATTTTTTTAAAAACTTTCCGCTTCATTAGAAACATTGCATTAGAAAGGGACAGTGTCCAACGTAACATAGCATTAGAAAGGGGCAGTGTCCAACGTAACATTGCATTAGAAAGGGTCAGCGTCCAACGTAACATTGCATTAGAAAGGGGCAGTGTCCAACGTAACATAGCATTAGAAAGGGTCAGTGTCCAACGTAACATTGCATTAGAAAGGGGCAGTGTCCAACGTAACATAGCATTAGAAAGGGGCAGTGTCCAACGTAACATAGCATTAGAAAGGGTCAGTGTCCAACGTAACATAGCATTAGAAAGGGACAGTGTCCAACGTAACATAGCATTAGAAAGGGGCAGTGTCCAACGTAACATAGCATTAGAAAGGGGCAGTGTCCAACGTAACATAGCATTAGAAAGGGACAGTGTCCAACGTAACATAGCATTAGAAAGGGGCAGTGTCCAACGTAACATAGCATTAGAAAGGGACAGTGTCCAACGTAACATTGCATTAGAAAGGGGCAGTGTCCAACGTAACATAGCATTAGAAAGGGGCAGTGTCCAACGTAACATAGCATTAGAAAGGGGCAGTGTCCAACGTAACATAGCATTAGAAAGGGGCAGTGTCCAACGTAACATAGCATTAGAAAGGGGCAGTGTCCAACGTAACATAGCATTAGAAAGGGGCAGTGTCCAACGTAACATAGCATTAGAAAGGGGCAGTGTCCAACGTAACATAGCATTAGAAAGGGGCAGTGTCCAACGTAACATAGCATTAGAAAGGGGCAGTGTCCAACGTAACATAGCATTAGAAAGGGGCAGTGTCCAACGTAACATAGCATTAGAAAGGGGCAGTGTCCAACGCAACATAGCATTAGAAAGAGGCAGTGTCCAACGTAACATAGCATTAGAAAGGGGCAGTGTCCAACGTAACATAGCATTAGAAAGGGGCAGTGTCCAACGTAACATAGCATTAGAAAGGGGCAGTGTCCAACGTAACATAGCATTAGAAAGGGGCAGTGTCCAACGTAACATAGCATTAGAAAGGGGCAGTGTCCAACGTAACATAGCATTAGAAAGGGTCAGTGTCCAACGTAACATAGCATTAGAAAGGGGCAGTGTCCAACGTAACATAGCATTAGAAAGGGGCAGTGTCCAACGTAACATAGCATTAGAAAGGGGCAGTGTCCAACGTAACATAGCATTAGAAAGGGGCAGTGTCCAACGTAACATAGCATTAGAAAGGGGCAGTGTCCAACGTAACATAGCATTAGAAAGGGGCAGTGTCCAACGTAACATAGCATTAGAAAGGGGCAGTGTCCAACGTAACATAGCATTAGAAAGGGGCAGTGTCCAACGTAACATAGCATTAGAAAGGGGCAGTGTCCAACGTAACATAGCATTAGAAAGGGGCAGTGTCCAACGTAACATAGCATTAGAAAGGGGCAGTGTCCAACGTAACATAGCATTAGAAAGGGGCAGTGTCCAACGTAACATAGCATTAGAAAGGGGCAGTGTCCAACGTAACATTGCATTAGAAAGGGGCAGTGTCCAACGTAACATAGCATTAGAAAGGGGCAGTGTCCAACGTAACATAGCATTAGAAAGGGGCAGTGTCCAACGTAACATAGCATTAGAAAGGGGCAGTGTCCAACGTAACATAGCATTAGAAAGGGGCAGTGTCCAACGTAACATAGCATTAGAAAGGGGCAGTGTCCAACGTAACATAGCATTAGAAAGGGGCAGTGTCCAACGTAACATAGCATTAGAAAGGGGCAGTGTCCAACGTAACATAGCATTAGAAAGGGGCAGTGTCCAACGTAACATAGCATTAGAAAGGGGCAGTGTCCAACGTAACATAGCATTAGAAAGGGGCAGTGTCCAACATAACATAGCATTAGAAAGGGTCAGTGTCCAACGAACAGATTAAGCAGTATGCATGCACAGAAAGGGGCACAAAATAATTAGTAACACAACCAATGCTCTGTGTCCAGTCGGCAAATGCATCAACAAAGGGGCAGTGTGAACAATCTGAATAAAATGATTAAGATATTAAATTCTAAATAAAATATAAGCAGTATGCATGCACACATAAGGATCACAAAATAATTAGTAACACAACCAAATTTCTGTGTCCAGTCGGAAAATGCTCGTATTAACAAACGTCGTGTGAACGTAATCTGAATAAAATGATTAAGATATTAAATTCTAAATAAAATATAACCCTATTTTGTAAATGAAACATAAGCCTGCGTAAACCCAACAATTGAAGGTGTTATTGTAAACTCGATCCAAATTAGGATACTGGTTTTGTAAGGTTTGTAGTGAAAATTTATTTTGTCTCGGTCTGTCGCACACTCAGTTTTTGTTAATATTATTCATCGTAATCATACATAACTGCCTTATAGTCATTCCATTCGTCGAGAAGGTTTTTAAAAATGTTAGTATTTTGTGCTCTTTTCATGTTAGGTGGTAATTTATTCCACACAGGTGCAACTCTGTTAGTAAAATTTAAAAAATTATTATTAGTCCTGCAATATTGAATAAATATTTTGTCGGTACTGTTCCTTGTTTTGTCATAATCTGATATTGTGAATAAGTCATGTACATTTAGGTCATCTACACTATTAAATATTTTATAAGTTTGAATTAGGTCGCCCCTAATTCTCCTTGCCTTTAATGTAGGTAAATTTAGTTCTTTCAACCTGTCTGAATAAGAAACATTTTGAAGACCTTGTACTAACTTAGTTGCTCGTCTCTGTACTTTTTCTATCAAAGCTGACTGTCTCTTTAAACCTGGATACCAAACGCAATTTCCATATTCTAAATGAGGTCTTACTAAACCTTTGTACAAGCATAAAAAAGTGTCCTTGTCCAAGAAAGAAAACGTTCGTTTAATCATACCAATTTTCTGATTAGCTTTACTTACAGCACTGTGAATGTGTTCATCAAATTTCAGTTTATCATCAAATATTACTCCCAAGTCTTTTTCCTCAGAGCATTTCATAATAACGTTTTCTACACCATTGTTATGCATTTTGTAGTCTTTGCATGGATTACTTTTCCCCAAATGCATGATTTTACATTTTGAAGCATTAAAAAACAGACACCATGTTTCTGACCACCTAACCAATGAATCTAAGTCTTTTTGTAATACATCGTGATTTTTCGTTATATTATACACTTTCGTATCATCTGCAAAAATTTTACAATAGCTTTCTTTGTTTGTTTTGTTGTTTTTGTTTTTTTGTTTAGCGTTTTGGATTTCCTCAACCCACCACTTTATTGTGTTGTTGTTGTTGTTGTTCCCTGGCTTAACGACTCCAGGGATCATCCCAACAGCCAGAGCACTTGAACAATTCAGTACAAATGCACCAGCTAGGGATGAGAACATTACGTGTGTGACCGTTTTTGATTACCCCGCCATGTGAGCAGCCACACTCCGTCTTCGGGGGAACTTTATTGTGTGTATGTACCCAGACGAAGGAGTTATGCTCGGTAACGTCGGGTTTTTGTTTGTTTTGTTGTTGTTTTTTGTTTAGCGTTTTGGATTTCCTCAACCCACCCACTTTATTTCACCGGTTTATTTTTAAATTTTCCTGAGACTTTGTGAAATGTTGCAGTTATTTTTTTTATTACATTCATCTTAGGGCCTGAATTACTAACGAACAATACTTCTTTGAAATCATAACGAATAAAATGTAATAGCTCAGCTTGCATACATACCTGACCGATAAATATGATGGTAGCAATCCTCTATCCACACAACGATATCCCAAACGAGCTTTGAGTAAGATTTTGATGAAAAATATGATTTTCAAGCGGCGAGGAAAGCAGCTGGTTAAAGTTAAATGCACACCCAAAAATTGCAAATGCGACGCACAAGAGAACCAACCACTGAACGTGTCGAGTCGATCGTCTGCTTGCCAAGTGGTCAACTAAAAATGTCGTCTGCCGTCTGGTCCTGAGTGAATCGAGGTCAAAAACAAGAGGCAAAGCCTTCAAGGCTCATTCCCCATACTACCTACTACTTGTGGCGGTGCCATAGCCGATGAGGTTTAACCGAGGCGTGGTCACCGCTACAGCTATCTGTATTAATTTTTAAAAATCGGGACTTTACTGGTTTCGTACTGCCTCCGGGCATTGCCTCCAGTATTGTTCCCACTATATTTGTATTTACAAATGTCCCATATGTGTCTGATTCAGACCAAGAGGACGTAAAACTGCATTTTCTCTCTCGCTCATTCCCCGGGGTGAGTGGTGGTGGTGGGTGTTTAAGTACAATATCGCCAACAAATAATGACTTTGAGATTGAGGGTCGTAAACATGAGGGGGAGGGGTGTTTAAAGTACAGTATTGCCAACAAAAAATGACTTGGAGATTGAGGGTCGTAAACATGACGGGGGTGTTTAAAGTACAAGATTGCCAACAAATAATGACTTTGATATTGAGGGTAGTAAACGTTGCACAAGATTGCCAACAAATAATGACTTTGAGATTGAGGGTCGTAAACATGAGGTGGGATGCTTAAGTACAAGATTGCCAACAAAAAATGACTTTGAGATTGAGGGTCGTAAACATGAGAGGGGTGTTTAAGTACAAGCTTGCCAACAAATAATAACTTTGAGATTGAGGGTAGTAAACGTGTGGGGGGTGTTTAAGTACACGATTGCCAAAAAATAATGACTTTCAGATGGAGGGTCGTAAACATGAGGGGGGTGTTTAAAGTACAAATTAAACTATCGTTAATAGATACAACTAACACACACACAAAAGTGCCTTTGCCGAGAATCAAACCCAGAACCATTGGCATGAGAGACAGACGCTCTACCAATGAGCTTTCAGTGTTGATGAGTTTCTTAACTCGTGTTGTTTGTTGAATACTCTCTAACCCACTAATCTAAAATGTTATATGTTTGTTATCTGTTTACAGTGTTGTTTTAAGTGTTTAATTATTCAAGTCATTATTGTTTGAAAGCTTGCATAAACATTTATGTGTATTGAAAGTTTGAACAATGTACACCTTCTATTTCCCGAGAAACGTTAAAGTTTGGAGATTAGACCACGGACACAACACATGCACAACACACACACACACACACACACACACACACACACACACACAACCAAACAACTGTCATACTATAGACTCACTTCGTGTTAACTTGTGTGTCGAGGCTACATTTTAACAAATGCCTTTGCATGTACAACATGGTGAATGGAGTCGCTCCTAAGAAAATTATTGACAGTTTTACCATCAACCCAAATCGACATACTCATTCACTCTCCTTTCCCAGATCCCGAAATAATTTATACAAGTCTAGTTTTGTTTACTCAGGGGGTACAGCATGGAATAACCTATCTTCTTCTTTAAAACTGTGTCCTTCAAGACAAGCTTTTAAAAAGGCACTTAAAAAAACTATGATTGAAGCCTTGTAAAATAACCAACGCTATTTGTCAAAATAAAGGCCTTGTGGGTCGTATTTACATACTATATTCCAATAACTTGTTATGTTCCTTACTGGCACCCTGTAAACTAATCAATGATGTTTTTCAACATGAGGGCTTTGTGGGTCAATGCTATGTGTTTTATATGTGTTATTTTCCATTTGAAGGGGGGGGGGGGGGGGGGGGGGGGTGAATTCTAGTGATCTGTCTCATTTATTTTTTTCGCTTTACACCTGAGTGGTTTTTCGGGTTCTTTCTGCATTTGTAAGTTAGATTTTTTGCACGTCCGCGATCTCTCTCTCTCTCTCTCTCTCTCTCTCTCTCTCTCTCTCTCTCTCTCTCTCTCTCTCTCTCTCTCTCTCTGTGTCTGTCTCTCTCATACACACTCTATCAGGCTCCTTTTTTATTTTTTTCTTCTTTACGATGTCTCTATCAGCGTCTATGTCTCAATCTTTTTTTTTTGTCCCGCCTCTTGCTCTCTCCCTTTCAAAGTATGATTGTATTTCTATTTATATTTTGTACATAATGTATTTGCTAGTCATTATTTATGTATGACTTGTTTTTTATATTTGTTCATTGTGCTTTGGTTCCGTACGCCAAGTTTCATTGTTGATCGTTACATTTTATTGATTCAGTATGTTTTTTCTTTTCATGACGACAGGATGAAAAAAAGCTTGTAGCTTACTCTTTTATCGTCATTAAAGATAATTTTGACTTGACTTAACTTCGTTAGCACGAATGAGAATTAATGAAAAATTGTATCACAGCCATGCCTATTATACCACTAATGCCACCATGGAAACCAAAAAAGGCAAAATTTGATATAGAATATACCAGTTACAAAAAAGATGAAGAAGTTAATCAATTAGTTTTTTGACGTTCGACTTCATTTAGATTCGAAATATTCAAATCATCTAAAAATTTACACTGATGGTTCAGTCTTGGAAACGTCAGACAGTGGAGCAGGTTTTGTTATTCCATCACTTAGAATAGAAAAGTCATACTATTTAGGCAAAGGCATTTGAATATTTACTTCTGAATTATATGCAATAATGCGAGCTTTAGAATTTGTTTATGATCTACCATATTCAATTTATAACATTTTAGTTTGTGTGGATTCAAAATCATGTTTACAAACCCTAAAGCAAAGTAACAGTAAAACTCGTAACGACATTGTCTTTTAAATTAAACAGTTGATTCATTATATTGTTGCAAAAGGTATTGGTATTAATTTTTGCTGGGTGCCATCTCATTGTGGACTCTTTTGGAATGAAGTTGCTGATAGAGCTGCCAAAAGAGGGGCTTTTAATAACTCTAACTTGGTTTCTAATGAGAAACTGGCATTATTAACACATGAAATTTACTGTTTATTAGAAAAATCTACTTACATCAACTCATCTGACTTTAGATCTAACATTTGTATGCACAGTAGATCGATTTTAGTGTACAAGATACGACTCAATTCATGGAAAACTAAATACTTGGAAACTAACTGTCTTTGTAGTGATACATTATCAATTCATCACTTACTATTAGAATGCCCAGTATTGCTCTCTAAATATCGAATGATCAACATGGACCTTTTTTTCGTAAGTATGATAATACCAAGGATATTTCAAATGACGCAGAAATTGACATTACTGTAATTGCAAAAGCAATGCTGTCCTCAACTATTGGAAGACTACTGTAGAGGTTTTCTTTACTTTTTTTTAATATGTCGTTCTTATGCATGTTTTTTTGTTTTGTTTTGTTTTTTCCCCAAAAAATGTTTGCATGCTGTATAAAATCACGATCTATGTAAAAGTACATTAAATTAAAGATTCATTCATGAAAAATTGTGTTTTACGTCCTCTCGGTCTGGAACAGACACATAATATGGGACATTAGTAGATATAAAGATGGTGGGAACGATCCTGGAGGCAATGCCCAGAGGCAGTGCAACACCAGGAAAGTCCCGATTTTGAACAATACAGATAGATGTAGCAGTAACCACGCCTCGGTTAAACCTCATCGGCCACAATTTTATGCTTAGTATGGTAACACGAGTGAGCCAAAAAGGGAATGGATTTTCGTTTTTAGGGTTTATGGTTAAATAGATAGTGAATATATAGAAGGAGACTTGTGGTTGAAGAAGAAAACCGGAGATAGTGAGATTATCGTCCAATTGATCGTAGATCCTTATGGACGTTCTCCTTGAAGACTGACTTGTGGTTAGGGGTAGGGGTATCTATATATTGGGGTCATAAGGTTAGTATTGCGCCTCCTACTCGTCGTATCTCTTTGCGATTGCGCAATTAAACAGCGATAGAAAGAGAGTTAGGGGAAGACGGGGTAAAAAGCGCATGGGCGGGCAAGAAGCCCACCCCAATTATCTCATGAAATAAAGAAAATGTCAGTCAAATTTGCCCATGAGACGAATGCTAGACATTAACGCTCGTCTCATGGGCAAAATGAGACTGAAATTTTCTTTATTATTGGGGTGGGCTTCTTACCCGCCCATGCGCTTTTTTACCCCGTCTTCCCCTACAGACAATCATGACTGCGCGTGTATCCCCGTCTCTATGACGTGTCCCCGTCAGTGTGTGCCCCTGTCTATGTGTCCCCGTCTCTATGTGTCCCCGTCTCTATGTTCCCCCGTGTTTACGTGTCCCTGATCTATGTGCCCCCGTGTCTATGTGTCCCCATCACTGTGTGCCCCTGTCTATGTGTCCCCATCACTGTGTGCCCCTGTCTATGTGTCCCCATCACTGTGTGCCCCCGTGTCTATGTGTCCCCATCACTGTGTGCCCCTGTCTATGTGTCCCCATCACTGTGTGCCCCTGTCTATGTGTCCCCATCACTGTGTGCCCCTGTCTATGTGTCCCCATCACTGTGTGCCCCTGTCTATGTGTCCCCATCACTGTGTGCCCCTGTCTATGTGTCCCCATCACTGTGTGCCCCCTGTCTATGTGTCCCCATCACTGTGTGCCCCTGTCTATGTGTCCCCATCACTGTGTGCCCCCTGTCTATGTGTCCCCATCACTGTGTGCCCCTGTCTATGTGTCCCCATCACTGTGTGCCCCCGTGTCTATGTGTCCCCATCACTGTGTGCCCCTGTCTATGTGTCCCCATCACTGGGTGCCCCTGTCTATGTGTCCCTGATCTATGTGTCCCTGTATCTATGTGTCCCCGTATCTATGTGTCCCTGATCTATGTGTCCCTGATCTATGTGTCCCTGTATCTATGTGTCCCTGATCTATGTGTCCCTGTATCTATGTGTCCCTGATCTATGTGTCCCTGATCTATGTGCCCCTGATCTATGTGCCCCTGATCTATGTGTCCCCGGTCTATGTGTCCCTGTATCTATGTGTCCCTGATCTATGTGCCCCCGTATATATGTGTCCCTGTATCTATGTGTCCCCGATCTATGTGTCCCCGATCTATGTGTCCCTGATCTATGTGTCCCTGATCTATGTGTCCCCCGTATATATGTGTCCCTGGTCTATGTGTCCCCGTTCTATGTGTCCCCGTATCTATGTGTCCCTGTATCTATGTGTCCCTGATCTATGTGTCCCTGATCTATGTGTCCCTGATATATGTGTCCCTGATATATGTGTCCCCGCATCTATGTGTCACTGATCTATGTGTCCCTGATCTATGTGTCTCTGATCTATGTGCCCCTGTGTCTATGTGTCCCTGATCTATGTGCCCCTGTATCTATGTGTCCCTGATCTATGTGTCCCTGATCTATGTGCCCCTGTGTCTATGTGTCCCTGATCTATGTGTCCCTGTGTCTATGTGTCCCTGATCTATGTGCCCCTGATCTATGTGTCCCTGTGTCTATGTGTCCCTGATCTATGTGCCCTGTATCTATGTGTCTCTGATCTATGTGCCCCTGTGTCTATGTGTCCCTGATCTATGTGCCCCTGTGTCTATGTGTCCCTGATCTATGTGCCCCTGTGTCTATGTGTCCCTGATCTATGTGCCCCTGTGTCTATGTGTCTCTGATCTATGTGCCCCTGTGTCTATGTGTCCCTGATCTATGTGCCCCTGTGTCTATGTGTCCCTGATCTATGTGCCCCTGTATCTACGTGTCTCTGATCTATGTGCCCCTGTATCTATGTGTCTCTGATCTATGTGCCCCTGTATCTATGTGTCTCTGATCTATGTGTCTCTGATCTATGTGTCCCTGATCTATGTGCCCCTGTGTCCCTGATCTATGTGCCCCTGTGTCCCTGATCTATGTGCCCCTGTGTCTATGTGCCCCTGTGTCTATGTGTCCCTGATCTATGTGCCCCTGATCTATGTGCCCCTGTGTCCCTGATCTATGTGCCCCTGTGTCTATGTGTCCCTGATCTATGTGTCCCCGTATCTATGTGTTCACTCGGGTTAGGGATAGGGTTTGGAGTAAGGATAGGATTTGGGTTTCTGGTTAGGGTTGGGGTTAGAGATAGGGTTTCAGAGTAGGCTTAGATAAAGGTTATGGTTAGTTTGTGTGTGTCACATGCAGACGGATACACAAAACATGCATCCTGTGCGCCAATAGCAGTCTAAACGAAGACTTTGGGCGTGGGGCAGGATAAACATCCCCAATCGAAAGAAGAAGAAGAGGAAGAGGAATAAAAAGAAGAGACATAGAGACGAAATTGAGGACGCATCTTCTTCTTCTCTTTGGGATCTACGATCACTCGAGAAAGAGAGAAATTTAGAGATTTTACGCCTTCTGGGCCAAAGGGCCATTTGAAATAAAACGATCACTCAGTTGATCATTCTGGCACCCTCAGGGGGGAAACTGAAGAAGAAGAAGGAAAAGAAAGGGTGGGTGGGGGTGTCGGTTCCATTTCAACCAAAGACATAAGGCTAAAATATGCTGCATGGACGTAATAGAGCGACATTGAAGGATAGTGACCCAGCCAGCTCGCACCCGTTGTACCCGCTGATCGGGTTTGAGCGTGATGATGCCGCATCCTGGAGCAGCATGTGGAGGGGGAAGGGGGGGAGGAGAGGGGGGCTGATGGGTTATTGTTAATCCACCTGCACCGCTGACACAATAGAGACGGGGGCACAATGTTACGGAACCAAACGTTGACCCCGATGTTGATGCACTAAGAATGTCCTGTTATTGTCAGTACATTACTTGCGAAATGAAATGAAACAACAGCGTCACTCGGCAACTTCGAAGGTTGCCTACGTGTGTTTGGGTCCACATGGACAGATTGTAGGCCTGTGTCATGGATGATAAGAGTAGGGGAAGACGGGGTAAAAAGCGCATGGGCGGGTAAGAAGCTCACCCCAATTATCTCATGAAATGAAGCAAATTTCAGTCTCATTTTGCCCATGAGACGAGCGTTAATGTCTAGCATTCGTCTCATGGGCAAATTTGACTGACATTTTCTTTATTTCATGAGATAATTGGGGTGGGCTTCTTACCCGCCCATGCGCTTTTTACCCCGTCTTCCCCTACTATATATTTGTCATGGACGATAAGAGTAGGTCTACTAGGGGAAGACGGGGTACCGGGTAAAAAGCCCATGGGCGGGTAAGAAGCCCATGCCAATTATCTCATGAAATGAAGCAAATTTCAGTGAAATTTTGCCCATGAGACGAACGCTAAACATTAACACTCGTCTCATAGGCAAAATTTGACTGAAATGTGCTTCATTTCATGAAATAATTGGCATGGGCTTCTTACCCGCCCATGGGCTTTTTACCCCGTTTTACCCTATTATATACTTGTCATGGACGATAAGAGTACTACACATAGTTGTCATGGACGATAAGAGTACTATATATATTTGTCAAGGACGATAAGAGTATAGTAGCCTACTGGTTGCACTGGATTAGTTTGACTAGGGAGTACACTAGGTTCATTTTTCAATCCTTTCATTTCTCTCTCTCTCTCTCTCGCGGTTAGTTTAAGGGATTGGTTAAGGGATTGGTATTATAGTACTTAGCAGAGAGAGAGAGAGAGAGAGAGAGAGAGAGAGAGAGAGAGAGAGAGAGAGAGAGAGAGAGAGAGAGAGAGAGAGAGAGAGAGAGAGAGAGAGAGAGAGAGAGAGAGAGAGAGAGAGAGAGAGAGAGAGAGAGAGAGAGAGAGAGAGAGAGAGAGAGAGAGAGAGAGAGAGAGAGAGAGAGAGAGAGAGAGAGAGAGAGAGAGAGAGAGAGAGAGAGAGAGAGAGAGAGAGAGAGAGAGAGAGAGAGAGAGAGAGAGAGAGAGAGAGAGAGAGAGAGAGAGAGAGAGAGAGAGAGAGAGAGAGAGAGAGAGAGAGAGAGAGAGAGAGAGAGAGAGAGAGAGAGAGAGAGAGAGAGAGAGAGAGAGAGAGAGAGAGAGAGAGAGAGAGAGAGAGAGAGAGAGAGAGAGAGAGAGAGAGAGAGAGAGAGAGAGAGAGAGAGAGAGAGAGAGAGAGAGAGAGAGAGAGAGAGAGAGAGAGAGAGAGAGAGAGAGAGAGAGAGAGAGAGAGAGAGAGAGAGAGAGAGAGAGAGAGAGAGAGAGAGAGAGAGAGAGAGAGAGAGAGAGAGAGAGAGAGAGAGAGAGAGAGAGAGAGAGAGAGAGAGAGAGAGAGAGAGAGAGAGAGAGAGAGAGAGAGAGAGAGAGAGAGAGAGAGAGAGAGAGAGAGAGAGAGAGAGAGAGAGAGAGAGAGAGAGAGAGAGAGAGAGAGAGAGAGAGAGAGAGAGAGAGAGAGAGAGAGAGAGAGAGAGAACTAACCTTACTACTAGCATACAGTGAAACTACATCTGTGGTCTTGAGCTTGTCTCTGTTTCTAGACAAGGCTTTCAAAGAACGTTATTCAAAGTCGGCACGTGAATTTAAAGCTCACCACATTTCTGCTTCCTGATTCATGGCCCCATTCAATTCTTTAAAGACCCACCAGATCCCGTGTTTCCCCTCTTATAGCTGGTAAGAAATCTTGTTTTGACTAGGTCTCACTCCCATACAAATGCCCCCAAATTCAAAACGAAACATCATTTGAAAGAGCAGCCTCAATATGAAATTGGCGTTTTTTGAATGTGGGTCACAGCTACCCAGAAAAAAACACAAGGGACTTAATCGTGGTGGGTCAGTGTGTCTTTCTCTGTCTCTTCTTGATTTGTGCTCACCTTCTCCATCCACCCCCTGGCCCCTCCCCTCCCTCCCCACCCCCCTGGCCTGACCTGTCCCTGGCTTCCAGTTTGTCACTCACCTATCAAACAAGGCTGAAGAAGAACATGTGACAGAGTATGGGAAAACCCGGCTAAAGTCGCTGAGAGACATTCTTAGCAATGCACTAAAACAGGTAGCTTAGTTATACTTGATTCTGTGTATTTTGTCAACTTTAAAAAAATTATAGAAAAAAGACTATGCCAGATAGATCAATTCTGTTTGTTGCTTTTCAGTCTGTAGAATTTAAACTTTCAGATTATATAAAAACATCAAAAGTAATAATTTCCGACTTTAGCCTGGTTTTCCTATACTCTGTTCGCAAGCTTCCTGTAATGTATCCTACTACAACAGGTCAGACCTTCTTTCTCATCTTGTGTTTCATCATCCTTGCGACTAGACCCGGCAGTCATCATGTTCAACTTTTCAAAGAGGTTTACATGGGAAGCTTTGCATGCTCAAAACGTACCTAAACTGAGGCACTTTGATGATGATGCTGATCAATATGTATATTATGAATAAGGGTCTACATCCTTAGGCCGGGTTCACATTAGATGCGTAAGTTCCGTACAGAAAACCCTAAATAAGTGAAAGAAGGATTAAAGTTTACACACATAGGGGAAATTCGGACAAATCTTTTCCCTTCTTTGTCTCACTTATTTATGGATTGCGCACGGGTTTCCGCAAGGAATATCCGCTTATGTGTGTACACGGCCATAATCTTCCTCTTCTCACACAAACACGCAGAATGAGATTCGTTTGTTTTTTCCTCTTTTTATTATAAAATTAGGCCTACATTAATAACACAGTTCACACATTAGGTATCTTAACGAATCATGTACAATACATGAACAACAAGAACAATTCCTCGATGCTAAAAGGTTTGGTACAATAATTCTTCTAAATCACCAGCAAAACACTAAGCATCTATAAAACCAACGGCATAATGTAACTGTTGACAAATATACATCAATATTTTTAACAAAATCTTCATTCCATCAAACTTGACAAGAATCACAAACTTTTGACGGAAACATTCTCAAAAGGACCAAAGATAAAAATTAGTCAATCATCATCAAATTTGATTCCTATTGGATTTCATTGAATAATTTATACGGAGAAAAAAAGATGTACATCTCGACTTTACATACATGCGTACTCTTTCTCTCTCAAACACAGATGCACATTCAATGCACAATTCATTGGTTTTCAATTCTTATATCTTGGTTATCATTTTTTTGTAATATTTTATGTCAGTTAACTTTACCTCTGTGCGCGCGCACGTGTGTGTGTGTGTGCGTGTGCGTGAGTGTGTGTGTGTGTGTGCGTGAGTGTGTTATAGATGCAAATGTTCTGAAGTGGGTGTGGCCGTCTAAGAGTACTTGTTCATCTTGTATGCTGTTAGTCTGTGTTATTTTATATGTGACCCAGCACCACGAAAGGGACATTAAGTGTCAAACTGACCATTCTAAGAAATGTATACACTTGAAAACTTTAGACAATGCTCTTTTTAATGATACAAGAACCATTCTTGTATCTTTTTCTGTTCCAGAGCTATTATGAGCATTTAAATTTAGTAGGGTGAGCGTCGGTCGTTTTGAGAAAACAGTCTAAAGTCTAGCCTAGCTGAAGAAAATGCATTGACCTACTCGTTTTAACCCTTTCACCGCCAGCCATATTTCAGCAAACAAATTCCATTACATTTACCTGGGTAGAGAACAAAGTCCATCTGCAGTATTGTGGATTCTTCTGCGACAGATATAAAATAAGGCATATCCTTATTTATCAAAACTAAGACAATAGGGTCTTTGGATAATAGACCCCAATTTGATGCCTTTTAGTAACATAGGTGTTATATCACTGTGGTGCTAAAATGCGACTTTGGCGGTGAAAAGGTTAAAGCACTGAAAAGACCATTTAGATGCCATATTAAATATTGTTCTTTATAAATATGAAAGATAAGATGCAAGAGAACACGAAAATACCCATAAGTCAAAATTGACCAAAAATGAAATTTTTGACTTTCCAAGCCTGTCGTTAGAAACTAGCCCAGTGACTTAATGTCCCTTTCGTGGTGCTGGCTCACATATGTGATATGTTTTATCCCCACACACAAGCTGAATTCATCTTATTTGAAGCCAATAAACCTATTGATTGATTGATTGATTGACATTCATATAATTCACTAATGCAAGCACCACGCGCACACACAAAACACACATAGTTATTATGCACAAACAAGCACAAGTATATTATACGGGTAGACACATTTGCATGTGGTTGCGCGCACGCACACACACACGCATGGTACTCAGGAAAAAAACATTTTTTTCTTAAAATATTTTAGTAGTAGTAGTAGACGTAGTAGATAGGGACAAAATAAGCTGTCAAGCTTTTTAGATAGTCCCGTCTTTTTATAATCGGTGTTATATACAAGTAATGGTCAAGGTTTATTGTGGTCAAATTTTCCTATGATTACTCACCAAAGCTTCTAAATAACTTTAAATAATTTGGAGATTTGTCGAGACGATTTTTGAATAAGTTAGTATTTGGTGCACATTTTCGTTCGTTAGTTAATTCATTCCAGATGTTAGCAACTCTATTGCTGAAGCAATTTTTCCTTATGTTAGTGTTGAAACGTTTAATAAAGACCTTGCTGTAGGGCTTTCTAGTCACACTGTATTGTGGTTCACTAAAGAATTTTCCCCATGATAAATCTACATGACCATTAAATATCTTATACGCTTCAATAAGATCTCATCTAGTTCTCCTGCCTTTCAAAGAGTGCAAATTTAGATAAACCAGTCTATTTTGATAACTCATATTTTTGCACTCTTTAACAAGTTTAGTGGCTCTGCGCTGAACTTTTTCAATGGCTTCAGATTGGTATTTGAACATTGGAGACCATATGATGTTACCATATTCTAGATGTGGTCTTACTAATGATTTATAATTATAATTTTGGTGGTTCATAAGATGTCTCTTGGTGTAAATTCCTCCTAAAGACGAATAAAAAAACAACTGTTAGAATAGGAATTCTTCAGAAATGTTTGCAAGTCGCTGACTGGCATCCTGCGGTTTCAAGCTTCGACGCCATGCCGCCATGGGGTTGCTACGGTTTTGACCGAGTAAGTCGAGGTAATCAAGTCTAATTTTCACAAAGTGCTTTCCCCTATTTTTTTCTTCCGAAAATCGTCTATTAGGGAAAAGAGAATCTCCTCAAGCTTAAAACCGGAACCCCCTCTGACATTTTTTTTTTCTACATTCACTTTTTTTCTGAAATCAGAGAATTCTCTGAAAATTACTGTGCCTCACACACACACGCGTACGCACGCACACGCACACACGACAAGAGAAGACTTAGGTAACACCAACAGGAAGCTGACTTCTGCAAAAAAGAAATAATCAAACTGTAAACTTTTGACTCAAGCAGGGAGGTAGTTCTTGGTACGTATGATTTGTCTGTACAGACTGGAAAAGGTTACCGCCCTTGCAAATAATTCAAACGCGCAAAGTTTCAGTTGTTATTGTTCCCTGGCTTAACAACTCCAGGGATCATCCCAACAACCAAAGCGCTTGAACACTTTGGTACAAATACACCAGCTAGGCATGAGAACATAACGTGTGTGACCGTTTCTGATTACCCCGCCACGTAGGAAGCCACACTCCGACTTCGGAGGATTTTAGACTGATGGTGTTACGCCAGGAGCTTGTCATGGCTTAAGACAATCCCCACACAACCATTCAGAGCATAACAACACTTTGATGTAGCTTTGGCGTTCTAGCTTATGTCAACTGGTCTGACACAGCCTCATGCCAAGGCGGCAAAGTTTCAGTGAAATGAATAAGGGGATGGAACTCTCCACTGGCTGTTATTCACGCAGTGCTAGGCGGTGGCGTCATAAGCAATTTAGCTGGAGGGGAGTTAATTAATGGAGAGTTTTCTCCCCTTGTTCATTTCACTCTCTCCTCTCCGAGTCTCACTATTTCAATCTTTATTTATGCCAAGTTTTGTTTTTCTTTGGCTTTTTTTCCGCATTTTTTCCCCCTTGCCATTCTTCTTCATTCTGAAAATTGCAACACCCGATTAACTTTGAAACATTTTTGAAGACTCTGGTCTCGCTTGATAATTTCAACTCCAGAAATTTTTTTGTAAGAAGCAATCAGCAACTTTTTGAGCAAGGTAATACATGTATTAAAATGGTATACTCTGAACATCTGTATTATTAAAAATTTGGGACTTTCCTGGTGTTGCACTGCCTCCGGGCATTGCCTCCAGGATCGTTCCCACCATCTTTATATCTACTAATGTCCCACATGTGTCTGTTCCAGACCGGAGGACGTTAAGCAGAATTTCATCATCGTAATACAATGTATATATTAAACTGAAGACCTTATATTGAGATTAAAACAAACACGGAATTCGGTGGAAGGGATATTTCAGTGTATTTCACAGCATTGTGAATTGACAAACTTTCTTCCTGAAACATACTTATTTCTTTTTTTTCACAGAATTTCTTGTGACAAATTAGCATATCTTAATGAAAAACAAATGAACTCAAACATCGAACAAACAATTTCAGATCAAAGCGAAAACCAGGCTAACTCAAAATAGGTACCAACAACAACAAAACCACACAAAAAACAACATAATTCACAATAATGTTTTGGTCCCAATTTAACAATATTCCTTCTTACGGCACAAGTTATTTTATCTCAATATTTTTATTGGCTATCTCCAAACAAAACAAAGAGCAGTCGCACCCCGAACTGGAGAAGACTGCGACTGCAAACTTTGTCCTGGCAACTGCGAACTTCGTCCTGGGAACTGCAGACCTGTTTGCCCTGAAATTGGGCTTGAGGTATTCGAAATCCAAATTAAGTGTATTTTTCACAAAATAGGAGTACTCCCTTCAGGAAAGTTTCCACAATGGAATGTAAACATGCATACATTTTTTATAACTTGTTGAAATACTGTGTCAAAAGTATCATCCATTTAAATTTACAACACACACACACACACACAGAGAGAGATCGAGAGCACCCGTTTCCTGAATCAAGAAGTTTCTAAATGATATATTTTTGTCGCCATATTTTGGTCCCATGTACCATATTTGGGTCAAATATGTGTGCAAAATATGGTGACATCTTATGGGTAAACAGGTCTGCTGCAACTGGTGGTCAAAATGTCTGATGTTTTGGCCAACTGAATCGACGCAGTTAACAGAGGTGTTATTTCGATTTGTTCATCGTCTTTCCCAGAACTTACATTAACAAACAAACGCAAAGACGTATCATCAACAACAAAATAAACCTCCACAAAGGAAGAAGCACCCGTTCCAAAACTCCAATGTCATTTTTTCTGTCCAAAAATGGGACATGAACAAAGAAAATCACAAGTGAGAGGAAAATATAATATGTAGAGAGCAAGTTTTATACCACAGAGATTTAAATCATGAAGCTTAAAATATGCAAGCAAGATAAATAGTATCAAGCACATTTTCTACTACAACTACAAAGATTTAAATTTTAACTTAAACATCTAAGGTTTAAAATATGCAAGCCAAAGAATATGAAGCGAGTTTTATACCACAGAGATGTGAACTTTAAGGTTTGAAATATGAAGACAAGAGAAACAGTATCAAGCAAGTTTTATACTACAAAGATTTGAAATTTAAGGTTTAAAATCTGCAAGCAAAAGAATATGAAGCGAATTTTATACAACAGAGATTTGAATTTTAAGGCTTAAAATCTGCAAGCAAAAGAAACAGTATTAAGCAAGTTTTATACCACAGAGATTTAAAATTTAAGGTTTAAAATATGCAAAGCAAAAGAAACAGAATAAAGCAGTTTAATACGACAAAATTTTGAATTTTACAGTTTGAAATATGCAAGCAAGAGAAACAGTATCAAGCAAGTTTTATACCACAGAGATTTGAAATTTAAGGTTTAAAATATGCAAAGCAAAGAAACAGAATAAAACAGTTTAATACGACAAAAATTTGAATTTTACAGTTTGAAATATGCAAGCAAGAGAAACAGTATCAAGCAAGTTTTATACCACAGATTTGAAATTTAAGGTTTAAAATATGCAAAGCATAAGAAACAGAATAAAACAGTTTAATACGACAAAAATTTGAATTTTACAGTTTGAAATCTGCAAGCAAGAGAAACAGTATCAAGCAAGTTTTATACCACAGAGATTTGAAATCTAAGGCTTAAAATCTGCAAGCAAGAGAAACAGTATCAAGCAAGTTTTATACCACAGAGATTTGAAATTTAAGGTTTAAAATATGCAAAGCAAAAGAAACAGAATAAAGCAGTTTAATACGACAAAAATTTGAATTTTAAGGTTTGAAATATGCAAGCAAGAGAAACACGATGAGCAATTTTGATACAACAGACGTTTCATTATAATCAAATTATTCATTTGACCGCGGCGACGCTTTTGTAGAACAGAAAAATAAATAAAACAAAAACAATAACAACTAGAGCGTTAAGACGCTAGATCACCAGCCGCGCGGCAGTATTTTCAGCTGCAGTGCTTTGCCTCTCAGCTGGTAACAAACCTTTAACCCCTTGACTGCCACCAACGTATTACATACTGACTTGATGACATCACTGATGATGTCATCTGATGAAGAGGAATAACTCTGATATGCTGGCCTTTGCTCTGACACAGTCAGGGGAGTTATACCCCCAGACCATGTTGCCAGATTTGGCTCTATCATTTATCTTTTTCATGTCATGATTTCTACAATGATTTTTTCTTGAATTTTCTCTGGCAGTCAAGGGGATAAACACACACACACTCAATGTTAAAAAAAAGAAGCTAGGAAGATACTAAGATGTCTAATAATAATAATAATAATAATAATGGGAATTTATACAGCGCTCTTTCTCACATGAGCTCAGTGTGCTTTACATTGATAACAAGAACATTAAAGGCAAACAAATAATGAATCATTAGACAGTAAAATAAACACGATGATAGGCACTAACAATAAAACAGTTGAACACCTGAAACACACACAAAGAAATTAAAAACATATGAAAAAGATATTAAGATACAATAGAAATACAATGGATCTTGACACTTATACGCCTAGATACTAAAACAAAACAGGTTTTTTTAAAACTAAAAACACTCAAAAGATATTCAAAAAGACACACACAAAGATTTTTGTTTGTTGATAAGTTTAATTCATGCACAAGAATGAAGTAGAAATCGATAAAATTAATAAACTTAAACTACAATAAAGTGAAGAGTCATGAAAATCTACAACCTTAATTACTTTGCTTGTGTTGGACACACAAAAAAAAGATGTTAAAAACAAACGCTCATCTACAAATTCTACGGACATAAACCAAAAAATATTGGAAAAATACACTACTCTACAAACATCTACACTAAGAATTTTTCATCTTCGCTATAATCCAATTCTATTCTATTTACGGACAAAACGATGATTTTAACACTACTTAATCTTAGCTAAAGCTAGTAAAAAGAAGAACACAAACAAAAATAGCATAGAAAACTTCGATAAATTCTCTGGGGGGTTTTAAAGAGCCACCCGATCACGTGTCAAAATCACAGGATTCACGTGTTTTCCCTCTTATAACTGGAAAGAAATCTTGTTTTGACCAAGTCTGACTCCCATATAAATTACCCCAAATTGAAACCGACACATCAGTTTAAAGAGCAGCCACAATCTGAATATGGGGAAATTCGAATGTGGGTCACAGCAACCCCCAAAAAACAAGGGACGTAACCGTGGCGCGTCACAGGGTCTATAAAGTGATAAATGTAATGGTTATAAATTAGTTAAGTGTTTCCAAAAGTGAAAGCATTTTTTGGGAATCACATGCACATTTTTAATTGTTGTGGTGTCTATTCATTTAACATTTCAAAACTGAAAGCGTTTGGGGAATCATGCATCTAGTTTTTCATGTAGAAGCTTGTGTTGTCATGGTGCACAATCTAAAACATAAGACAATTAATTTGGTCATGATGAACACATCGCTTTTGTGTTTTCATTTTGGCATGGCACAGACATGAACACCACACTTTGTCAAAATATATACGTGACCCGTCACCACAAAATGAGTCGTGATGTCCCAGATGTCACTTTTGAGTTATTAACAAATTGTTATTTTGCATTAAAAAAGCTTTCCAGCAAACCAAAAAGTTTGTAAATCGGACTATTTGTTGCAAAGTTATGAAGATTTGAAATCGTATACTCAGGGAATCGGCGAAATGAAAAAATGCAACCGGAAAATTTCTAAATGTGTACAAAACAACCAGATGTTTCTGATCAAAACACACTTTTAAGGCAGAAAGGATTGTTTTTACACTTCAATACTTATGTACATGGTAGATAAAGACCCATTATTCAATAAGTCAAAATCTGAGAATTGATGATTTGACCCCCTTCCACATAAACTTGTCCCTAGGGGACAAGTGAACTAGGGACAATGCGACTCATTTTGTGGTGACGGGTCACATACACATTACTCCAGAAGGAAACCGTCTCTAAATCGCATAGAAAACGAGATTTTTCATTTTTCTTAATTATTTGAGACGGCTAAAAAAATTCCAACTGGCATTGATAGTATGATGTTTAAGAAGTATCATAGTAAAAAAAAACTCGCCACGTATATCCTGATCAACATGAAGATATAACCGTTTAACTCTTTCTAGCGCTGTGTACTTTTTGACGTTCTTGGTTGTCCGTTACATCTCAACCGGCAAGAGGGGGGTAACTTTTTTTTTCTCGAGAGCGCATGATTTGCTTCCACGGGAAAATCACTGACAAAAGCTCTGAAAGTAGACAAACACATGGCAGGGTGCTTGGCAGTGAATGTCTTTGCATTTGGTGGGAGTGAAGTGTGATGTACTGGGCGAATACATCCGCACATGGTACTAGAAGAGCTAAAGATAGATTTTTATGTAAATTCTGTCTTTAAACAGATATATCTTTGATCAGGATATAAGTGGCGATTTTTTTTTTTTTACTAGACACATATACATAAATGTGTGCACAAATACTCATGCACACACACGCATACATAATAAACACACGCTCACATATCTAGGCAAAGATGGGGAAAAAATCTAAAAAGTGTTTTTTTAAATTTAACTTTCGATAAAGATTATTGTGACCTGACTTCTTAACACACAGAAACACGTTTAAACCAACAGAGACAGACAGCGCATAACTTCCAGAAGGTGGGAAAACTATTTGTACTTAGAAAGCTCCTGGTATTCCAACACAAAACTGTGTGTTTAAAAACAACAACATGCATGCATACAATCACCACAAAAACTAAAAATTACAAAATATCAATCACACACAGACACACACACGCAGAGATAGAGTAACCAGATTATGCACTATTCCATATCAAAAAGTACAGTGGAACCTCCCTTATAAGACTCCCTCCATAGCCGGTACCAAAGCCGATGAGGTTTAGCTGAGGCATGGTTACCGCTACACCTATCTATATTGTTAAAAACTCAGGACTTTACTGGTGTTGCACTGCCTCCGGGCATTGCACCCAGTATTGTTCCCACCATCTTTGTATTTACAAATGTCCCATATGTGTCTATGATCGAGAGGACGTAAAACATAATTTTCACTCCCTCCCACATAAGACCTACTTCTCCGAGACATTGCCCTTCTTTGTAAGTATTAAAATTACCTCCCTTATAAGACCCCTCCCTTATAAGACCTCATTTTGGATGATTTTTGAAGGTCTTATAAGGGAGGATCCACTGCATCTGAACATTATAAACCATTTCCAAAACAAAGCATCCCAAAGGGCATACGTATACTTTATTTTTTAAATAATTTAACTATTCCATAACAAACTGTTTCAGAGGCATTATAAATGTTTACCTTTCAAACGGACCAATTCTATAGCAAAACATTTTGATTCCAAAGGCATAGGAATTTTAGCATTCTAACAACCAACAACAATCATCGGGTTTTAATTATTATTTCTTCTGAAGGCCTTTCTTTCTACACGCAAGCAAATCTTTTGTGTAATTCACTGTGTGCCTTTCAGTATCACAAACACTTATGTGTATAAAAAACAACAACTTTTTCTTGGCCTTTAAAGACAACTAACCTTTACGTGAAGAGAACTCTTTTCTTCTCTTTTTTTTGCATCTACAGGCCTTTATACAACAAACCTACCATAAAAACTGGATTATAAGACGCACCTGTATATAAGCCGAATCCCTTAAATTGACAAAATATTAGGTATTCATTCACATATAAGCCGCACCAGTTTATAAGCCGCAGAGAAAATTATATGTGCATACAACAACACAAATATAGACATTATCCTATCAGAACACGAGTATTTAATGCTCTCAGAGACTTTAAACATGAGATCTGAATCTATTGATTACCAAAACCAGTTTTGAGTCTAAAGAAGCTCAAAATAGGCTGAAGAATGTGGCCAGAAACATGTTTAATCATACTGATAAATGTAGAATGGAAAAAAATCCACAGATAAGCCGCATCAGTCTATAAGCCGCATGGGCCAAAGTTGAGGAAAAACGTAGCGGCTTATAGACCGCATTTTACGGTATATGTGAATAAACAAGCAAAAAAACAAAAACCTCTTTTGTACGCAAATATAATACTAAACACAAACCTTTCTGTGAAAGTAACTTCTTTTGTATCCCTCTTCGTGTACAAGAAACACTTGTGTGAATACCTACCTAACTCTTTTTTTTATGTCTATGAAGAATAAACCTTTTTTTGCGAAAGGAATTCCTTCACATGTTTGTGTACAACAAATCTTTGTAAGAAAACAGAAAGTTCTCTTTTTGCACACCTATAAACATCAAACCTTATATCGTACTACAGTGGAATCCGCTTAATCCGACACTTTTGGGACCAGGAAAAATATGGCCGATAAAGCGAATCGGCCGATAAAACGAGCATCGAGATACTGTATGACGCAATTATGCAAGTCAAAAGCAATGACGTCAAAATTAAATGTTGCAGTTCAAATTCAAATTCTTTCCCTTTTTGTGATGTGTGTGTGTGTGTGTGTGTTTATTAATCCTACAACTTGACAGAAGCACGAGTAAAAGACAATGATTTTGTTTTCTTGAGTGATTTTAATGCCATGCAGGGTCTTTCAATTGACAACAGCTCACCTTCCAACTTCACACTCAATCATGTAAACGTCAAAAGCGTGTTGTCAGTTTGTCTGCCTCTGTTGTTGGGGGGTAAAGAGGAAAAATTAGAGAGAAAAAGTGGCCAATAAAGCGAAATTGAAGATTTCAGCTTTGGCCATAAAAACGAACAAAATAACACATGCTTAAGAAGAAAAAATTCCGTTCCAGAAGAAATTGGCCGATTAAGCGGCTTTGGCCGATTATCCGATGGCCAATTAAACGGATTCCACTGTATGTCTAAAGAACTCTTCTTCTTTTTATTTGACACCTTCAATAACAATAAACACTTGTGTGATAGAAGACAAACTGTTTGGCTTTAAAAAACCCAAAAAACTTAAAAACGTAAGAATACTGTTCGTTCAATGAAATCCGTAGCATACTATCACAAAAGAATTTTTTTTAAACCAGATAGATGTTGTCATCATACCTTGGCTTAAAGACTCCAGGGATCATCCCAACAGCCGAAGCACTTGAACACTATGGCACAAATCAAACGCACCAGCAAGGGATGAGAACATTACGTGTGTGACCGTTTTTGATTACCCCGCCATGTGGGCAGCCACACTCCACAAATGCACCAGCTAGGGATGAGAACGTTACGTGTGTGACCGTTTTTTTTATTAGCCCCGCCACGTGGGCAGCCACACTCCGACTTCGGAGGAGAAAAACTTGACACCATCTTCTGGCTTTTACCCACAGGGGTGCTAAAACAACAGGCAAATATGAACAGGAATCACAGGCAACAATAATTTACACACAAGATTTGAGCAAGTCAGTTGGTCAGGTCGGGTCGGGTCGGGCCGGGTTGGGTCGGGGTGGGCTGGGTCGTTTCTCAAACTGGGGTCCCTGAGTTCCGTTTCAGCTGTTTCAACGCGTTGTTCACCCGCACGCTCAGACGGTTCTCAAAGTCGTAGTCTTTGTAGCTGTCCTGGGAAACAAAAAACAAAAAAGTAGAAATCAATTACAAAATTCAAAACATCCTGCAGTTTCAAAATCATATCTATTTCATTCTAATACTTCAGTAGATTTGTTTTTTCTTTCTAGTAATTGATGATGATACAGTGTTTCCCAAAACGCACATATGTGCGTCCCTGAAGCACGAAAATCACAGAGGGACTCTTTGATTTCAGCTCTGGGCGTACCATGGGACGCACACTTTTTTCAACAGACCGAGACAGTTTAATCTCTCTCTCAGGTCAATGAGACCGTTAACCCAAGCTCTGAGTCTCTCTCTCTCTCTCTCTTTCTCTCTTCGTGCCGTTAGTCACGTAGGCCTTTTGTCCACCCAGTCGATTGTTCTCTTGATAGCGCATTCTTGGATTGTGATTTGGCTAAAGCTTTTTTTCCTCACAAAACAGCAATGTGTGTTTCTACTGAGAGTAAAAGTGGATGTGAAGTTCTCTTACTTTTCTGTGAACATGTGTTTGGAAAAATTAAACATGACAATAAGCAATGTCACTAAAACGAACAAATCACTGGGATTCTGAGTGAAACAAGTGTTCTGGATGACAAGGTATGTATGCAGCATGTGTGTTTAGCATGTATTTGCTTTTGTTAAAGCATTTTTTATCATATACTTAGGGGACTCTTAAAAATATGAAAAGGACTCTGAAAATTTTGCACAGGGAGTCCCTGGGACTTTCACATTTCACCCCTATGGGACACACTGATGCTATATGTGCTGATTCGTGTGTGAGTGTAGGAGGGTGTGAAAGAAGGAACTGTGGAATGGAGGGATGCGAGAGGGAAATAAAATGTTACAACATTTTGTTCTGGTAATTGGATGATGTATGTGCTGATTCGTGCAGTGGGGAGGGTGTGAAAGAAGGAACTGTGGACTGGAGGGATGCGAGAGGGAAATAAAACATGCTACAACATTTTGTTCTGGTAATTGTTGATGATGTATGTGCTGATTCGTGTGTGAGTGTAGGAGGGTGTGAAAGAAGGAACTGTGGAATGGAGGGATGCTCAAGGGAAATAAAACATGCGGCAACATTTTGTTCTGGTAATTGTTGATGATCATGTGCATTCACATTGTCAGTGTAGGAGGGTGTGAATTGTGGAATGGAGGGATGCGAGAGGGAAATAAAACATGCTACAACATTTTGTTCTGGTAATTGTTGATGATGTATGTGCTGATTCATGTGTGAGTGTAGGAGGGTGTGAAAGAAGGAACTGTGGAATGGAGGGATGCGAGAGGGAAATAAAATGTTACTTTGGAAAAAATCCTGCTAGGGGGCGGCCCCCGCAGAGCGCAGGGGCAGGGCGCACACACACACACACATGTTACTGCTCTTTTTGGTGCAAAATGCTAGATTAGCACAAGTGCTTTAGGGTACAAAATGTGTGTGTGTGTCCTGCAAAATCGAGCATTCTCAAATTCTCATAATCCGGCAACGCCGGCTCTAGTGTGTGCGAGTTATTGATGATGTCACCGCCAGCCATGATGTCATAGCCAAAAATGATGGTCTTTGGTTTATTAGGGTAGTCAGAAAGAAATATTTCTAGACCATTTGCTCAGATTGAGGAACAGGTCTCTTTTTTAAATTTTATAATAAGAAAATCGATAAAGTTACTTACAAACAGAAAGACAGTGGGGGAACTATTTTTACGAATAGACCCCCAGTATCCCCACAGTGAGAGACGTGTTGTGTGTGTGTGGTGCTAAAATGTGACTTGTGTGTGAAAGGGTTAAAAAAATCCTGCACAGGACATCCTTTGTAAGGAGCATCCATGCAATTAACCCCTTCACTGCATGCCCAAATGTGACGATGTCATTGAAAGGGTTATAAGGGTCATGCTAGTCACTTTGAATGATAGTGATTGTGAACAAGTCTGGAAAGACATTCATTAAAGACCATGCTAAGTCAGATTTGAGTCATAGTGATGTGAAATTTTATGGAAGAAATTCGATTAAAGTTCAAGTTACAAACAGAACTTCCAGTGGGGTGAACTATTTTTGTGGAAGACATTCAGTATCCCCACGGGGATGCTAAGTGTGTTTGAATCATAGTGATGTGAACATTCTGTGGAAGAACATTCATTAAAGGGCATGCTAAGTCACCTTTGTAAAGATCATGGTGATGGTGAACATTCTGTTGGCAGTGAAATTCATTAAAGGGCATGCTAAGTCACTTTGAATCATAGTGATGTGAACATTCTGTGGAAGACATTCATTAAAGGGCATGCTAAGTCACTTTGAATCATAGTGATGTGAACATTCTGTGGAAGACATTCATTAAAGGGCATGCTAAGTCACTTTGAATCATAGTGATGTGAACATTCTGTGGAAGACATTCATTAAAGGGCATGCTAAGTCACTTTGAATCATAGTGATGTGAACATTCTGTGGAAGACATTCATTAAAGGGCATGCTAAGTCACTTTGAATCATAGTGATGTGAACATTCTGTGGAAGACATTCATTAAAGGGCATGCTAAGTCACTTTGAATCATAGTGATGTGAACATTCTGTGGAAGACATTCATTAAAGGGCATGCTAAGTCACCTTGAATCATAGTGATGTGAACATTCTGTGGAAGACATTCATTAAAGGGCATGCTAAGTCACTTTGAATCATAGTGATGTGAACATTCTGTGGAAGACATTCATTAAAGGGCATGCTAAGTCACCTTGAATCATAGTGATGTGAACATTCTGAGGAAGACATTCATTAAAGGGCATATTCATTAAAGGGCATGCTAAGTAAAAAACAAAACAACAAAAAACACACACACAAAACCTGTTACATATAGGTTCAAGTGCTCAATCTGAAGTAAGAAAAGCAAGACTGACCCCCCCCCCCCCCCCCCCCCCCCCCCCCCCCCCCCCCCCCCCCCCCCCCCCCCCCCAAAGAACCGAGAAATGAAGGAGGGGGTGTGGATCTGCATCTTTACAAAGGAAGTTATGTTCAGATTCAACTGACAAGTTCACACACACACACACACACACACACACACTCACACACACACACACACACACACACACACACACACACACACACACACACACACACACACTCTCCCCGTGGTGGGGATACTGGGGGGTCTTTCGTAAAAAATAGTTCCCCCACTGGAAGTTCTGTTTGTAACTTGAACTTCCTCTAATCTGTCACTCTCTTTGACTCTGCCTTTTCCCTTTGCTTTCTATCATCTACTATCTTTCTGACTTATTGGCCCATTCTCCTGCCTTTTTTCTCTCCAAAGTATCTTCCAAATAATTTTTGTCGCTTGAGCTCCTCCGAAATCAGAAGGTGTCGGCTGTACACAGCGGGGGGGGGAGACCAGTGAAAACTGAAAACCGGACACATACGTACCTTACCCATTATGGCCATATTGCCTGGGAACGCAGAAGAAGAAGAAGAATGCATGGTGGTCCCCAGCCACACTCACAATAATTTATTACAAAAGATACTTTGCAGTTAGAAAGATTTTATAATAAATGGAAATATCGCTCTTTTAACACAGTGTTGCTGATTTTATTTCGTCTTGTCTGAAATACTTTGCATTCTTATTATAAGTCTTACCAGAATCATTATGATTATCCTTATTATGGTATGTCGATGGCAGTATGATTTTATTTCCAGCATTGTGTCTAAGCTAGAATGATAAGGTGAATGTGGTCTGTTTCTTCTTAGAATGTTCATATTGTAACTATTTTACTCTTGTATATAATTGTGAATGTGTGCGTGCATGCGTGTGTATGTGTGCGTGCGTGTGTGTGTGTGTGTGTGTGTGCGTGTGCGTCTGCATGCATGTGTGTGCGTGCGTGCATGTTTGTGTGTGTGTGTGTGCGCGTGCGTGCTCATGTGTGTGTGTGTGTGTGTGTGTGCCCGTGCCTGCGTGTTTGTGTGTGTGTGCCTGCGTGCATTCATGCGTGCGTGCGTGCGTGCGTATGTATGTGCGTGTGAGGAAGAAAGAGAACGTTGCGTGCAAGCATCGTGTTTATTTTACTTTCTAATGACTCATTATTTGCTTGCCTTTAATGTTCTTGTTATCAATGTAAAGCGCACTGAGCTCATGTGAGAAAGAGTACTATATAAATTCCCATTATTATTACTGTAAAAACTGGACTATAAGACGCACCTGTATATAAGCTGCATCCCTTAAATTGACAAATATTAGGTATTTATTCACATATAAGCCGCACCAGTTTATAAGCCGCAGAGAAAATTCTTTGTGCACAAATCAACATAAATAAAGAAATTCTCCTATCAGAGCATAAGTATTTAATGTTCCCAGACACTTTAAACATGAGATTTGAATCTATTGATTACCAAAACCAGTTTTGAGTCTAAAGAAGCTAAAAATAGGCTGAAGAATGAGGCTAGAAAACAGATTTAATCATACTGATAAATGTTGAATGGAAAAAAAAAGAAAAAAAAAGTTGAATGGAAAAAAATCCAGTCTATGGGCCAAAGTTGAGGGAAAGAAGTAGCGGCTTATAGTCCGCATTTTACAGTATTGTGATTATTCTTGTCACTAACCTTGATCAGCTGGAGATGCTCCTTGGCTATTCCTTCAGTCTGAAAGATAAAGATCCAGTGGATTGGAAAATGACATAAAATATTCTACCTCTTTCATTTCATTTACCAATTTATCTATATCTTTCTTACTCTCTGATATTCTGTCTCTGTCACAGTGTCTGTTTCCGTGACTCTCTCTCTCTCTCTATGTCTGATTCTTCACTCTCTCTCTCTCTCTATGTCTGATTCTTCGCTCTCTCTCTCTCTCTCTCTCTCTATGTCTGATTCTTCACTCTCTCTCTCTCTATGTCTGATTCTTCGCTCTCTCTCTCTCTCTCTCTCTATGTTTGATTCTTCACCTTTTCTCATATTCTCTCTCTCTCTCTAATCTAAATCAGTAATGTAAGCATCCATGAACACACACACACACTCGCACACACACAGACATGCCTACCTCAAACTTTGCTTTCAGGGACAATAAAGAAGGATATCAGGGACAAATCCGTGAAATCAGGGACAGGACAGGTTATCCGACTTAATGTGACGCCTACAGTCATCTCTCCCGCCAGATTTCACTGAGAAATCACATACACATTTCTGGCAGAATGCAAACAAAACTCTTTTTTTACCTTGTTTTAGACAAGGCCACTTTTCCGTGAACTCTTTCTTGAAAACACACACGCGCTTCACGGCCGTTATCTTCTTTTTTTCACACTTGTCTGATCCGTGATCCGAATCCGAATCCGACTCTGTGTCGGAATGTGCTCTCTTCGACGCCATGTTGCCTTCAACTTGGAAGTGAAAGAGAGGCTATCTTCTTCGCGCATGCGCATTCCGTTTAGCAGACGATAACGATTCCTGGCTCAGTTGTACTCTAATCGTACAACGGCTTTTCAATTCCTTTTTTTTTTCTTCTCCGGGACGCGTATTTCAAATCCGGGATTTCCGGGACAGTCGCTTCTAAAATCAACTTTCCGGGACAAATCCCGGATGTACAGGGACAGTAGGCATGTCTGCACACATCACCACACCACACCACACATAACCCCCCCACACACAACCACACCACATATCACACACACACACACACACACACACACACGGGTGCAACTACACAAAATGGAAAAACCCTGAAAGGCCGGGGTCCAGGGGTAATGTCCCCCTGAAGCTGAATCAAAAATTTATTTATGACGGTATTTTAGTTTGCTTTTTCCACAATTTATACAAAAGAGGAATTTTGATTAATTCTACTATCTACTCTATCTATATACTTACCACTCCACTACTAGTGCATATATGTTCAAGATTAGCTTGGAAGACAAAGCTTAAAATTGTGTCTTATCACCCCAACTCCCGTATATGATCACTTCCGGTCTAGCATAGTGTTCACTTTTCTAGCTCAACTAGAACACAGGAAGACTAAAAGAATCCATTTAGGAGCCTTTTAAAGTGTTTGAAAAATACAGTAGACGCACAAAGATCTTGTTTGACAAATTAAAAAAAATGAACTTCCTTTTCTGGTAAAATTCAAAAACGGGATATCCTTGTATACCAGGAAAAGTTGCACCCATGCACACACACACATTCTCACACACACACACACACTCATTCTCACATACACACACACACACACACTCATTCTCACACACACACACCACACTCTCACACACACAACTCACTTCTCACACACAACACACACACACAAGTACACAGCACCCCACTCTCTCCACCCTCTCTTCTCCAATGTCTTTCTTTCTCCTCCCTCCCCCCTCCCCCCACTTTCCACTATGCCTATTCTCTCCCACCCTCCCCCCTCCCTCCCTCAAATGTACGTGATTTACAGTGTCCTACCTCTGGGGACTTCAAGTAGATGGCAGCCAGGTCGAACAGGGCAAAGGCGGCGACGTGGACGTCCTCCTTTTTCCCCTGATGTCGAGCAAATGCCTCCTTCAGGCACTGTCAGACAAATAAAGTGACGCTTTATCGTCTGTCTGTCAATATCTCTCTCTCTGTATCATACCTCTATAGCCATTTCAGTCTCCCCGAGTTCCTTAAAGGGAGAGAGAGAGAGATTGACAGACAGACAAAGAGAGAGAGAGAGAAGAGACAGAGAGAGAGAGAGAGAGAGAGAGAGAAAAGAGAAACAGAGAGAGAGAGACTGACAAAGAATGCGAGATAATGAGACAGAGAGAGAAGTGGAGATGGAGAGAGAGAGAGAGAGAGAGAGAGAGAGACAGAGAAAGAGAGAGAGAGAGAGAGAGAGAGAGAGAGAGAGAGAGAGAGAAAGAAAGACAGAGAGAGAGGTAAAGAAAGACAGATAAGGGAGAGAGAGAGAGAAGACAGAGAGAGAGAGAGAGAGAGAGAGAGAGAGAGAGAGAGAGAGAGAGAGAGAGAGAGACAGATAAAGAGAGAGAGAGAGAGAGAGAGAGAGAGAGAGAGAGAGAGAGAGAGAGAGAGAGAGAATGTGTCTAAAATAGTTCCTTAACCTTTAGCACACTGCATTTTTTCTGACGTTCCGTACTCTGCCACTGCATTCTTTTTGAGGCGGTGAAAAACGCTTACACCCACTTGATTAAAAATGCTCTAATTTTCTCTGTGTGTTGTGTGCAGACTTGATTATTGGAATACTAATAAAGAGATGATTGAGGAAAGTTTTGATATGATGCATTTTGTTGTCCGTGTATGTTTAGTTGTTTAAAATTTTTTTAAAAGCCAAATCAACAAAGCGAAAGTGTAGACTTGTCAGAATGAGTGTCGTCTGCTTAAAATTTCTCACATTGACTAATTAACTCATGTCCAAGATCACTTTAACGAAATCAATCACGGAAATATCATTAAGAATATCATAAAAGGCAAAATTTTCTTTGAATTCAACCTAGTAGTCAAAATCAGTATCGAATCACAATCGCGGCTTGAATCGATATCGGATCGTCTTCATCGAGTCACACTGACATCGGCTACCCCCCCCCCCCCCCTTCTACTGCACTACAATCTTCTATCACCTTTCACCCTCAATATCTGACCTAAAAATTCATTATTTAAACAAACATCAACGATAATTTCCAGTAGGAAAGCTTCGCCAACACGAAAATCCGCCATATTTGATAGGGAATTTTACTTTCTGACCGATCAACACTTTGAAAAATTCAATACAACTACAAAAAAAGCAAATGGCGGCTTGCCGGAAGTGAAAGAAGCAGTTGAGCCTCGTTCTGAAGCGAAAGTAAGGTTGTTTCCATTATTAGTAACAGAAATAAGGTCCGTGAAGCATTGATTTTGAGCACCCCTCCGTGGGTGCATGAATGCGCCTGCAGCTACACGGGAGACTATCGGCTCGGCGACTGCAGCGTGCTAAAGGTTAAAGACATCTCCCCCTAACAGACATTTTAGATACATCTCTCTCTCTCTCTCTCCCTCTCTCTCTTTATCTGTCTTGCTTTACCTCTCTCTCTCTCTCTCTCTCTCTCCCTCTCTCTTATCTGTCTTGCTTTACCTCTCCCTCCCTCTCTCTCTCTCTCTTTCTCTTTATCTGTCTTGCTTTGCTACCTCTCTCTCTCTCTCCCTCTCTCTCTCCCTCCCTCTCTCTCTCTCTTTATCTGTCTTGCTTTACTTCTCTCTCTCTCTCCCTCTCTCTCTCTCCCTCTCTCTCTCTCTTCTCTCTCTCTCTCTCCCTCTCTCTCTTTATCTGTCTTGCTTTACCTCTCTCTCTCTCCCTCTCTCTCTCTCCCTCTCTCTCTCTCTTTATATGTCTTGCTTTACCTCTCTCTCTCTGTCTTTCTTTGACTATTTCTCTCTCTCTCTCTCCCTCTCTCTCTATAACCATTTCAGTCTCACCAACTTCATTAACTCATTCAAGTCGTTCCGGCCATATTGGGGTCTGCAACGAACACCTTTTGCAAGAGTGAATGCCCTTGGTGGGTGGGGGAAGATGGTTCAATACTGACCAAACAGGGGGATAACTCTCGCCAATAACCCTATTTGATGCCACTAAATGGCTGCCTTTCGCAAGAGTGAATGCCCTTGTCAGTACTGACCAGCAAGGGCATCACTCTCACTGTCAAGGGCGTTAATAACCCTAGTTGCAGAGGCCTATATGTCCAGAATTAATAGGTAGCTGTCAATTTGATGCATTTGCTTCAAGGGAAGTAAATCTGTGTGCACACCATACCTTGGTTACTTCTAAACTCGATTCGCTCCCTTAGACCACAATTTTGCCTCTGACTTTGCTTTTGTAGTGGTTTGTTGTGTGGAAACCAATCGGTGTAGAGAGTTTTTCTATATAAAGTCTATATATAAAAAGGTCTGATCTACCACTTCCCTATGTCTAAACCTGAAGTAAAAACCCGTAATCTTCTTTCATTTCTTCTTTTGTTTATGTGTATGGCTGGAGCGATTTGTGAGTTTTTTGAATAATTCTAAATCGTTGCTATGCGAATGAGTTAAAGATGTCTTCCCCTAACAGACATTTTAGATACATCTCTCTCTCTCTCTCTCTCTCTCTCTCTCTCTCTCTGCGCTCTCTCTCTCTCTCTCTCTGTCTCTCTCTCTCTCTCTCTCTCTCTCTCTCTGTGTGTCTTTCAGGCATCAGAATACTCCAGAGTCCAATCCGCGGACGAACAACACTCGCTATGACTCGGAGTCGACATCGAGTCGGACCCCACAAAACTCGGCATCATTGCGATCATTCGCTACCCGATTTCTCGCGGAAAAGTTCAAAGTTCTCACATCATCGTAGTCTCCCGCGATCATATCCTCTATATCAACTCATTTAAAACCCAAATCACAATCACTGTCATCAAAACAAACTCTGAAACAGTGAAAGTAAGAGTCTAGAGAGCTCTAAACTCGGAAGAAAAAACAAACATGGCCGCGATTTTTCGCTTCCGAAGGCGCAGTATGAAAACAAACCATTTAAGAATACCATTTGAGAATAAGATCGCGCTGCCTCATGAAGTACAAACCGCGTCCGGCAGTGCCAAAACCGCGGCCAGTGGATACCAAAACCGCGGACCGTTCTGATGCCTAGTCTTTCTGTGACTATTTCTCGCTCTCACTGTATCACACCTGTATCGCCATTTAAGTCTCCCCCAGTTCCTTATAGACAGCCCCCTAATAGACATTTTAGATACATCTCTCTCTCTTTCTGTGACTTTCTGTGACATTTCTCGCTCTCACTGTATCACACCTGTACGGCCATTTCAGTCTCCCCCAGCTCCTTATAGATAGCCCCCTAATAGACATTTTAGATACATCTCTCTCTCTCTCTTCTCTCTCTCTCTCTGTCTTTCTTTGACTCTTTCTCTCTCTCACTGTCTCCCACCTGTACGGCCATTTCAGTCTCCCCCAGCTCCTTATAGACAGCCCCCTAATAGACATTTTAGATAAATCTCTCTCTCTCTTTCTCTCTCTCTCTCTTTCTTTACCTTTCTCTCTCTCTCTCTCTCTGTGACTCTCTCTCTCTCTCTCTCTCTTATAGACCTCTCTCTCTCTCTCTCTCTTTGACTCTCTGTCTTTCTCTTCTCTTCTCTCTCTCACTGCATCCCACCTGTACGGCCATTTCAGTCTCCCCCAGTTCCTTATAGACAGCCCCCTAATAGACATTTTAGATAAATCTCTCTCTCTCTCTCTCTCTCTTTACTCTCTCTCTCTCTCTCTTACTCTCTCTCTCTCTTACCCTCTCTCTCTTTCTGTGACTATTTCTCTCTCTCACTGTATCCCACCTGTACGGCCATTTCAGTCTCCCCCAGCTCCTTATAGACAGCCCCCTAATAGACATTTTAGATACATCTCTCTCTCTTTCTCTCTCTCTCTTTACCTCTCTCTCTCTCTGTCTTTCTGTGACTCTTTCTCTCTCTCACTGTATCCCACCTGTACGGCCATTTCAGTCTCCCCCAGCTCCTTATAGATAGCCCCCTAATAGACATTTTAGATAAATCTCTCTCTCTTTCTCTCTCTCTCTTTACCTCTCTCTCTCTCTCTCTGTCTTTCTGTGACTCTTTCTCTCTCTCACTGCATCCCACCTGTACGGCCATTTCAGTCTCCCCCAGCTCCTTATAGATAGCCCCCTCCAGCAGACATTTTAGGTGAAATCTCTCTGTCCGTCTGCATGTCTCTCTCTGCACACTCAAATAGGAACCCCAAAAATACATCTTTAAATAAATAAGTTGGGTCTAGGTACACTCTTTCTCTCTCTCACTGTATCCTCACCTGTACGGCCATTTCAGTCTCCCCCAGCATCCTTATAGGTCAGCCCCCTAATAGACATTTGGCGATACATCTCTCTCTCAACACACTCTCTCTCTTTAGCAGTCCTCTCATCTCTCTGTGTCTTTCTGTGACTCTTTCTCTCTCATCACTGTATCCCACCTGTACGGCCATTTCAGTCTCCTCCAGTTCCTTATAGACAGCCCCCTAATAGACATTTTAGATACATCTCTCTCTCTTTCTCTCTCTCTCTTTACCCACTCTCTCTCTCTGTCTTTCTTTGACTCTTTCTCTCTCTCACTGTCTCCCACCTGTACGGCCATTTCAGTCTCCCCCAGCTCCTTATAGATAGCCCCCTCCAGCAGGCATTTCAGGTGAAACACTTTCATGTCCGTCTGCATGTCGCACACTGCACACACAAATAGGAACCCCAAAAATACATATTTAAATAAACAAGTTGGGTTAGGTACACACACATAGTCACAGAGGCGTCTCTGTGAAATTCGGGTTGCTCCCACCTGGAGAGCGCGTCGCAGCCAGAGGCGCAATTTTGGGGGGGCATGCTAGTTTTGTGTCTAATCCCCCCCCCCCCCTTTCCAAAAGAAAAAAGGGCGCTGGTGCTGCACTAGGGGCAACACACTCTCCCTATGGGAGCAGTCAAAATTTCATAGATGAGTCTGTGTGAGGTATACTGGAAGGCTAATACCATAGCATATCATACAACACACACACACACACAACACACACAAACATACACATACACACACAGTAACATACACACTCTCATATGCACAGACATACACACACAGAAAGACACTGACGCACACACCATCCAATAGCGTATGCCAAATGAATACACACACACACACACACACCTGAACTCTCACACACACACCCACTCTCACATGCACACACACACTAACCCTCCAGAAGTCGCTTCAGGTCCTGCGGGCTGCACGCGGGCAGCGTATGCCAGATGAACACACACACACACACTACACACTCCCTCCAGAAGTCGTTTCAGGTCCTGCGGGCTGCACGCGGGCAGCGTATGCCAGATGAACACACACACCCTCTCTCTCACATGCACACACACACTAACCCTCCAGAAGTCGTTTCAGGTCCTGCGGGCTGCACGCGGGCAGCGTATGCCAGATGAACACACACACCACCCTCTCTCTCACATGCACACACACACACTAACCCTCCAGAAGTCGTTTCAGGTCCTGCGGGCTGCACGCGGGCAGCGTATGCCAGATGAACACACACACACACACCCTCTTGGGTGGGGGTTTCTCTCTCACACACACACACACACACACTAACCCTCCAGGAGTCGTTTCAGGTCCTGCGGGCTGCACGCGGGGGGCAGCGTATGCCAGATGAACACACACACACACACCCCTCTCTCTCTCACACACACACACACTAACCCCTCCAACAGTCGTTTCAGGTCCTGCGGGCTGCACGCGGGCAGCGTATGCCAGATGAACACACACACACACCCTCTCTCTCTCTCACACACACACACACACGCACACTAACCCTCCAACAGTTGTTTCAGGTCCTGCGGGCTACAAGTGGGCAGCGTATTCCAGATGAAAACACACACACACACACACACACACACTCTCACACACTACACACACACACACACTCTCACACACTACACACACACTAACCCTCCAACAGTCGTTTCAGGTCCTGCGGGCTGCACGTGGGCAGCGTATGCCAGATGAACACCAGCTCCAGCGTCAACAGCCGACAGTACTCTTGGGTGGGGGTTTCTTTCTTGAACTTGTCCGCCTACACAAACAACAACACACACACACACATATCTTCCCTTATAATGCAGTAGAACCCTGCTTAACGGGCACTTCAATATCACGGACACTCCGGTAATCCGGACAGTTTTACCCTCAGTATCGCGGACACCTCAGTAATCCGGACAGTTTTACCCTCAGTATCGCGGACACCACGGTAATCCAGACAGTTTTACCCTCAGTATCGCGGACACCACGGTAATCCGGACAGTTTTACCCTCAGTATCGCGGACACCATGGTAATCCGGACAGTTTTACCCTCAGTATCGTGGACACCACGGTAATCCGGACAGTTTTACCCTCAGTATCGCGGACACCACGGTAATCCGGACAGTTTTACTCATTCAAGTCTCAGTATCGCGGACACCACGGTACTATCTTTGTATTTTGTTTTTTTCTTCTCCCACAATACTGAATGTAAATCCCATATGTGTCGGGACAGTTTTACTCAGTCTCATTTCCCTTCTTATTTATTACTAAAAAGAGTCTCCAGCATAGTGACCACCTCACAATAGACGATTTTCAGAAAAAAATAGTAAGGTATTAGGTACTTAGGTCCCCCCAAAAAAAAAGGTATGGTTACGGTATCCCGACCTACCCTATTTTGGGGGGCCGACCCTATGAATTTTTTTTTCGCCTCGTCAAAAAAAAAGAAAAAAGAGAGACACAAGTTCAATCGGGGAAACATACATAAACCAAAGGAGATGGGACATAACTCTCAAGCCACGCTTGAACGTCCACGTGTCGTTGTCGAAAAATGGCGTCATTTGCAAAATGTCGCATTTCAATGGAGCTTCAGAGGCCTGATTTTGAAAAGCGTTATAAACATACGTAATACAGACACTACAACAGACACGACGAGTATGCAGTGCTTCTTTTGATGAGTATGCACACATACATAAAATGTTTTCAAAATATATAACAAAAGGTGAAATGATAAGAAGATTACAGATTTTTATTGAAAAGCCAGGGAGGTAACTCATATTGGAAGGTAAAAATAGACCACGTGCCACAAACTATTTATCGCGCTCGTTTTTACTTCAGGTTTACACATAGGGAAATGCAAGATCAGACTTTTTTATAGATTTTATATAGAAAAACTCTCTACACCGATTGGTTACCCCACAACAAACCACTACAAAAGCAAAGTCAGAGGCAAAATTGTGGTCTAAGGGAGCAAAACGAGTTTAGAAGTGACCAAGGTATGGTGTGCACACAGATTTACTTCCCTTGAAGCAAATGCATCAAATTGACAGCTATCTATTAATTCCGGACATATATGGCCGGAACGACTTGAATGATTTAAACAATGTTGAAATATTCTGCATTTTAAAATAATAATTTTGAATGAAAAAAAAGTGCAAGCCTGACTGCTACGAGACAAATAAACCTGGACATGAAGCATACACTAACCCTTCTCGAGCAGAAGGCTTCAATCTGGTTGTTTTTTCGCTTCATCAGGGACGACACCTCGCGGAAAATCCTGTGTGAATCCTCAATGAGCCCCTGGGACCCTAGGCACACTGCAACAAGACAGCAAGCCATTTAAACATACTCCCAATTGTTAAGAGGAGAGAGAGAGAGAGGGGTGGGGGGTTAGGGAGGGAGAGAGAGAGAGAGAGAGAGAGAGAGAGAGAGAGAGAGAGAGAGAGAGAGAGGGGGGTGGGGGTTAGGGAGGGAGAGAGTGAGAGAGAGAGAGAGAGAGAGAGAACAAATGAACAAACACAATTTTATATACCTATACAGGGTAATAAGTACAAACACTTTTTTACACTCAGCCCAGAGAGAGAGAGAGAGACACTGGTTGACACTGGTTTAATGTGCAGGCCACCGACCCATAGCACATACCATAACAATTAAATAATAAATAATAAATGAATTAATGAGTAAATTAATAACTAAATAACTAAATGAATAGCTAAATAACTAAATACATACATGTATACACAAATCGATAAGTATGCAAATAAATGCGCTCATAATTAGTTAAACACTCACATATAAACAATTATTAGTGCATAAGCACATGTAGTATACAATGATTCAACCCAGAGAGAGAGAGAGAGAGAAAGAGGGAGGGTGGAGAGTAGAGAGAGAAAAAAAGAGAGAGAGTCAAGTCAAGTCAAGTCAAGAATACTTTATTATCTCACGTGGGAGAGATTTGGTTGCAGGTGCAATACACAAGACGTGCGTGTCGCCCCTTCGTGAAGCGCCCACCGTAAGAGAATTTCTTCTTCTTCTTCTTCTTCTTCTTCCCAGGCCATATGGCCATAACAGGTAAAGTACAAATGTGCCTTTTTTTCAGTTTTCACTGGTCTCCCCGCTGCGTACAGCCGACACATTCCGATCTCGGGGGTGCTCAAAGGGGAAAATTATTTGGGAAGATTTGTTTTGGGAAAAAAGGCGGGAGAATGGGGCCAATAAGTCAGAAAGATAGTAGATGATAGAAAGCAAAAGGAAAAGGCAGAGTCAAAGAGAGTGACAGGTTAGAGGAAGTTACAAGCACAGAACTTCCAAAAGGTGGGTGAACTATTTGTACAAAAGACCCCCCGGTATCCCCACGGGGAAGTAACAGAATAAAGACAAGACAGACTGACAGAGAGAGATCCAGAGAGAGAGACTCAGAGACAGAGAGAGAGAGAGAGAGAGAGAGAGAGAGAGAGAGAGAGAGAGAGAGAGAGAGAGAGAGAGAGAAAATGAACAAACAAAATTTTATTTATACAGGGTAATGATAAGTGTACATACTTTTTTACACCCAGCCCTGTCCCAGAGAGAGAAAGAGAGAGACTTCAGACTTCAGAGAGAGAGAGAGAGAGAGGAGAGAGAGAGAGAGAGAGAGAGAGAGAGAGAGAGAGAGAGAGAGAAGAGAGAGAGAGAGAGAGAGAGAGAGAGAGAGAGAGAGGAAAAAATAAAATAAAATGAAAATTCCATCAACATCCCCCCCAAAAAAACCACATTACCTGCAACCAAGTAGGAGTAGTAACACTTGGACCATTTGGACTCCTTTCGCAATCTGCAAGACACGAAACGAACATAATTCTTCTTGTTGTTTCTAAAAGAAAATGTAAGTCCGCACAAAATCTTCATTTTCAGACACCCCTTTTCAATAAAAAAAAGAAGAAAGAAATGCAATTTAACCCTTTGTCCGCCAGCCATATGTCAGCCAAAAATTGCCATTAAATTCACCTACCTGGGTAGAGAACAAGATCCATCTGCAGTATTGGGGATTCTTCTGTGACATAATAAAATAAGGTCTATCCTTACTTCCCAAAACTAAGACAATTGGGTCTTTGGATAATAGACCCCAATTTGATGCCTTTTAGTGACATAGGTGTTAAATCACTGTGGTGCTAAAATGCGACTTTGGCGGTGAAAGGGTTAAACATTTTGTAATGACAACATCAAAACATCCACACACAAGTTAATAGACGATTTTCTGGAAAAAAAAAAAAAAGAGTATAGGGGAGAGCATTTCGTGAAAATTAGAGTCGCAGTCAGAGGCGCGCCACCCACTTTTGTTTTTATTTGCATGCAACTTTTGTGTGACTGATGAGGAAGGAAACGGGGGGTGGGGGGGGTACATTTTGACCAAATGACAACTTTTTCGTTGCCACTGGGTTTAACGTGTGCTAAGTGCATGGGCACACGGGACCTTGGTTTATCGTCTCATCCGAAAGACTCCACGTTCAGACCGTAAGGCGTAGTACAAAGTGAGAGGAAAAATCCCCTGTACCCAGGTTCAAACTCGGGTTTACTTGACACAAGACGAACGCGTTACCTCTGTGCCACTCTACACCTCTGAGTGTGTCTGTGTCTGCTTGTGAGAGAGAGAGAGAGAGAGAGAGAGAGAGAGAGAGAGAGAGAGAGAGAGAGAGAGAGAGAGAGAGAGAGAGAGAGAGAGAGAGAGAGGTAAAGATAAAGATGTGCCACCCCCCCTGCATTTCTCGGTTAATTGTATTTTTCCATTTTTGCCTTTCTTACCATACATAAAGCTGTATTTTAGGAACATTTGTACCTAATAACCTTTTGGGAATACTAACCCTATCCCTAACCCTACCCCCCACTATGTACTGCAGTACACCGCGATTTGTCACAGTTGTGGTTCGTTGCGTTTTTCCGTCTTATAGGGTGGGGGGTAGGGTTAGGGTTAGGGTTAGGGTTAGTATTCCAAAAAGATAATTTGGTGTTCCTAAAATACAGCTTTATGTATGGTAAGAAAGGCAATAACGGAAAAATAGAATTAACCGAGAAATGTAGGGGGGGTGGCACATCTTGACCTTTACCTCTTCTTCTTCTGCGTTCCCAGGCCATAATGGGGGAGAGGGGGAGAATCTTACCTTTCGAAGCCTTCCAAGCTTTTGTCCCAGTTCAGTTTTATGAGGTTGAACCAGCCTACACAGAAACATTATAAGGACATGAATGAATGAATGAATGAATGAATGAATGAATGAATGAATAAAGGATTGAAGAAAGGAAAAAAGTGAAGGAAGAAAGGACGAAATAAGGAAAGAAAGGAAGAAAGAAAGGAAGGAAGGAAAGAACAAAGGAAGAAATGAAAGAATGGAGGAATGACTGAAGAAATGAAGTATAAGGCAATGCTTTTTCCCAAGACTGAGACCCCTGAAAAATAATATGACTAATAATATAGTAAGAAACTATAATAACGAAATCTGATTTTTGTTTAAAATTTTGGGGGTGCGCCTTATATTATAATAAGGTACGCGCCATATACTCCGAACAATACAGTACAGTTTCTTTCATTACAAACTTTCCAAAGTTTGTACTGTGGTCTATTACCTAAAGCTGACACGTCTTGCTGCATTGCATGATGAAATTTACAATGGTGTTAGGGCACTGTCAAAGAGAACACGCCACCAAGCCTGAGCAGCATCTTTTGTGAACTGTTGTACAGAATCACTTTAAATTTTGTGAACTGCTGTACGGAATCACTTCATCTTTTGTGAACTGCTGTACGGAATCACTCCATCTTTTGTGAACTGCTGTATGGAATCACATAATCTTTTGTGAACTGCTGAACAGAATCACTTCATCTTTTGTGAACTGCTGTACGGAATCACTTCATCTTTTGTGAACTGCTGTACGGAATCACTTCGTCTTTTGTGAACTGCTGTACGGAATCACTTCATCTTTTGTGAACTGCTGTACGGAATCACTTAATCTTTTGTGAACTGCTGTACAGAATCACTTCATCTTTTGTGAACTGCAGTACGGAATCACTTCAAATTTCATAATGTGGTCTATTACCTAAAAGCTGACATGTCTTGCCGCATTGCATGATGAAATGTATGGTGGCGTCAGGCTACCGCCAAAGAGAACACTCCATCAAGCCTGAGCAGCATCTTTTGTGAACTGCTGTACGGAATCACTTCAAATTTCGTAACGTGGTCTATATTCCCTGCAGCTTGCATGTCTTACCTCACGTTGAGATGAAATTTGCGGAGGGGGGGCGGCGGGTGTGTGTGTGCGTTCCGGAGTTGGGATATCAAAAGTTATGACATCATATTATTTGTGGCATGTACAGGCTAGCAGGGAAGAAGTTAATATTCAAACATACAAATCGCCGTCCGCATGCAATACAGACGTAACTCAAAATTGGTCATCTTCGATGTGTTGGGCTTACCAGTTGATCTAGACAAGCTGCATCATCTAACAAAGCTGTAAAACAACAATTTGCAAAGATAAAACACCGACGGTGACGCCAAAGGAACAAAAAATGATGTTATGTGGCCTGAAATGACCAAAATATTGAATGAGAGAAAGAATGAGAGATAGGATAGGCCAGTGCAGTGACTACCCGGATGTAAGGGGGATAACTGTCGCCCATATCCGGTGAGGGGTCAAGGTCACTGGCTACTTTCGTTTTCCTATATACTAGGGTATGGTTCCAGGTTCATTAGGGCTAATGCACATGTTTTAAGTGTTGGTAATGTATGGTTAAAATAGATTATTGAATTTTCCATTCCTCATGTGAAGTGACGTCATTCGACTTACGTCTGTATTGCATGCGGGCGGCGAAACATTTTGGTAAAATACTCACTGATTTCGTACAAACACATGAGCTCTATCTCCCTCTGTCCCTTGGCCTCCTCGTAAGCCCTCATGTACATGTCGTACGACAGATCCGTTTCTCTCTAGACGGTGGGAAAGAGACAACAACAAAAACGAATAAATAATTCAGCACAATAATTTATGCATGGACGTATTTTACACTAAAGGGTCAGCCACAAGTCACGGCTCCCAATCGTCCCGCAAAACAAGGGGTCCCAGGGACTCCTTCACTTACAGCATAGAGGGTCCTAGAGGTGGGATAGAGGGTCCCAGTGGCATTGCGAATGCTAAAAATAATTTTTCTAGTGCATCCCTGGGACCCCCTGCACATTCTTTTAGAGGGTCCTGTAGAATTTTAGTGCTTCATAGACCCCCAAATGGGGGTCCCTGGGAACCCTGCATTGTCCACTAAAATCGTACGACTGTACGATACGATTCGATCACATGGCCTCCAAGAACAAATGTGATTGGTGCATCGAGATCACGTGATCGAATCGTATCATACAGTCCTGCGATTTTAGTGGACGTGTGGCTGGCCCTTAAGAGATACACCAAAACACAAAATTTGAACTAATTATGTCGAGTAGTTCGCTGGACACAGACAAACAAAAAATAAAACGAACAAATAAACAAACACAACAAACTTATACTGATTTGCTGAGTAATTTCAAGGGGGGGGAAAAAAAGATTTAAAAAAAAAGAAACTGTCACGCAAGTGAATTTTCTTTTAAAATAGTTCTTAATCTTTCAATTCAGACTACAAGCAATCAACATTTTTGGTGACAAGTCACAATGTTTAAAAAACAATATGAAACAAATAAAAAACTCACTCAAATCTCCATCTACCCTAATCAAACAGGAAAAGCATGTTAAAACTTACACAAAAAATACACAAACTGATACACACACAAAAAGCACAAAAAAGGCACTCTCTAAGGAAAAAATATAGACCAAAGCGGGCTTCGTTAAGCTCAAACTCTCATAAAACTTCTTCTTCTTCTTCTGCGTTCCCAGGCCATATGGCCATAATGGGTAAGGTACGTATGTGTTCGGTTTTCAGTTTTCACTGGTCTCCCCGCTGTGTACAGCCGACACATTCTGATTTCGGAGGAGCTCAAAGATTATATTTCTGGAAAAAAGGCAGGAGAATGGGGCCAATAAGTCAGAAAGATAGTAGATGATAGAAAGCAAAGGGAAAAGGCAGAGTCAAAGAGAGTGAAAGACAAGAGGAAGTTACAAGCACAGAACTTCCAGAAAGTGGGAGAACTATTTTCACGAAAGACTCCCTGGTATCCCCATGGGGAGCTCTCATAAAACAAATCATAGATGACTGACAACAACAACAAAAAACGTCGCCACCACCACCACCACCACCAACACCACCCCCACCACAAAAAAGGAGCAAAAATTGTTGTACAAAGTTCACCTACCCTTAGCCTATGGATTCTCCCGCGGAAAAAGAGAAAGAGAGAGGAGTTGGGAAAGGCCGCTTCGTTTTCCTGGATGATGGCTTCCGCATCGAGGGTTCCTGTCATCACAAAAACGAAAAGATGTTTTTTGTTTTGACATCTTCACAGATATTTTTAGAGACAAAAGAGACAGTCACACACACACACAGTCTCTCTCTCACACACACACACACACTCATGCGTGCACACACACAAGCACGCACGCACATACACACACATACACAGTGACACACACACACACACACATTAATGCGCACACACACACTAGCACGCACGCACATACACACACACATACACAGTGACACACACACACGTGTGCACGCTTTCAGTTTTACATACACACACACACAGTTTTACACACACAGAGACACAAACACACACATAGAGACCAGTGTTCATTCTGATGACACATGTGCGTCTCATGCGTTCTTCTTCTTCTTCTTCTGTGTTCCCAGGCCAAAAGGCCATAATGGGTAAAGTACGTATGTGTTCGTTTTCAGTTTTCACTGGTCTCCCCGCTGCGTACAGCCGACACATTCTGATTTCGGAGGAGCTCAAAGGAGAAAAGTTATTTGGAAGATTTTTTTTTTTTTAAAGGCAGGAGAATGGGCCAATAAAACTGAATAAGTCAGAAAGATAGTAGATGACAGTAAGCAAGCAAAGGGAAAAGGCTGAGTCAAAGAGAGTGGCAGCTTAGAGGAAGTTGCAAGCACAGAACTTGTGGAGGGGGCGGGGTCATCCAGCTCCCCGTATGGAGGCACAAGGCATCCACCCACTGCCCAAGGACCAGTGTTCATTCTGATGACACATGTGCATCTCATATTCTCAAAACTGTCATCTGATGCACTGGATTTCGGACAAGTGCCCCACTTAATGCAGCACACTTTCACCTGACGCACAGTTTTCAACAACAGCAAAAAGTTATTAGCTAAGAAATTGTCAAGAGAGACCCTCTAAAGTAATTTTAGGTCACCCCCTAAAAATCTAGAAACAAACAAAATTGGCATGGATTCTCTGACCCCATGATTTTGACTGACACTGATTTCGAATTAACGCTGCATCAGTGCATACATACATGCAGGTTCGCCTTCACTGGTCAATTATCCAAGGTAAAAGAAGAAAAAAAGACCTGAGCACAGACCCAGGGTAACAAGCGGGGCCTTATGTCCCTGGAGCGACTGGTACACAAACACACACACACACACACACACTAGATTAGAGATACACAGGCTACATACAGGCTCACCTTCGCTGTAATTGTTGACTCCATCCAAGGCGAAGAAAGGCCTGAGAACGGTGTGCTACCACAGTAGACCCAGGGTGGCAAGTGAGGCCTTTATGTCCCTGGAGTGAATGGTACAGTTACACACACATATTCACACTCACTACACATACAGGCTCACCTTCGCTGTAATTGTTGGCTCCATCCAAAGCGAAGAAAGGCCTGAGAATGGTGTGCTACCACAGTAGACCCAGGGTGGCAAGTTGTACAGTTACACACACATATTCACTCACTACACATACAGGAGCATTATTTTCAATTTTGAAGAGTAGTAGACGTCCAAATTGAGTACTCGAAAAGAGTAGAGACTAGAGTAAACAGGTCTGATACTTACAGTTAACACACACACATGCACATGCAGGCTCACCTTCGCTGTAATTGTTGGCTCCATCCAGGGCGAAGAAAGGCCTGAGGACGGTGTGGTACCACAGCAGACCCAGGGTGGCGAGCGGAGCCTTCATGTCCTTGGAGTGACTGGTGTAGTGCAGGCACGCCAGCCCCACCTCCCGGTCCCCCTCGAACCCCAGGAACTCGATCAGCTTGAGGATCTTGGGCGGGACCATGGACACGCACAGCTGGAAGGTCCCGTAACCGAAGTTCACCGCGCCCAGCAACCTGGCCAGGCTTTCTTCCGAGAGACACTCCTCCGCCCCTGATGCTCCCCCGTCACCGACGTCGCCGTTGGGCTCCGACTTCGCCAAAGACAATTGGCTCGATTTACTACCACCGCTACTCGGCGAACCCTGGTCCGATTTAGCTGGCGATCCCTGGGATTGACTCGAAGGGGCGGCGGCTGCGGCTGAGGAAGAGGAAAAAGTAGAGACTTTGGTGGTGGCGGGATTTCCTATCGTTTCGGACGAAGAAACCACGGCGTCTTGGAAACCGTGGTTGGGGTCGTTGGGCGCGGTGGTGGAGGAGGAGGAGTTTTCGTTCCAGGCGAGGCCGCCCGCGGCCTCCATGTCGCGGATCTTGCGGGCGGAGGCCTTCTCCTTGAGGGCGGTCACCTCCAGGTGGAGCTTGTCGTAGATCTTCCAGGCTTTCCTCAGGTGCCAGCCGCCCTTGATGTAGCTGGGGATGTCCTGGTTGGTGAAGACCAGCACCGCCTGGTAGAGCAGGCTGTCCGCCACGATGACCTGGCGCTGGACGCGGTCTTCCATGCTCAGCGAGTCTGCCTGAAAAACAAACAACTTATTCATAAACAAAACAAACAACTTTATTAAAAGTGGTGTAGAGTGGCACAGACGTATCGCGTTCGCCTCGTGCCAAGTAAACCCGAGTTCGAATCTGAGTACAGGGGATTATTCCTCTCACTCTGCACTAGGCCTTACGGTCTGAATGTGGAGTCTTTCGGATGAGACGATAAACCGAGGTCCTGTGTGCCCATGCACTTAGCACACGTTAAGCCCTGTGGCAACAAAAAAGTTGTCATTAGGTCAAAATGTACCCACCCCCCCCTCCCCTTCCTTCTTCATCAGTCACACAAAGATCGCAAGCAAATAAAAACACACCAAAAAAACCCGCGCCTCTGGCTGCGACATGCTCTCCAGGTGGGAGCAACCTGAATTTCATAGAGACGCCAAGTACCTAATAACTAAATACCTACCTAATACCTATTCATTTAGGACTAAGAAGATATTTGTTTACTTATTTATCGATTGATATTTTGAATGGATAACTGTGGGGTCTTTAATTTTTTTTTACTAAAGGTCCACAAGGACAGACGGACAAACAAAGACAGATAAAGATCCAAAGAATGAAACAGAGAATCACTAACTACAATCCATAGTCAATACTTCTTCCCATGGAAGGTGGCAGAGGACAAATAATATACGATATTGTACTAATAAATGAAAAATAATAAAGAGTCCTATAGTCGCACATTTCTTTGTTCCTTATTTTTTCTATTTCCAGGAGTTGGTTGCAATCTTTTTCTTCATCGTCATTGCATGTCATTCCAATTATGGCTACTAGTACACGTCATAAATACAAAACTGGACATAAAATAATAATAATAATAATAATAATAATGGATACTTGTAAAGCGCTTTACTCCTGTGCAGGGAGCTCCAAGCGCTGTACAAAGAACTAAACCCTAGAATACAAATGAGTAAGCATATATACATTAAACACAATCCAAGAATAAGTGAATAATAATCAACATAAAAACAAGCATCAGTCAACACAAGTGTTAGAAACAATCATTAATAAATGAGTTATCAACATGTAAAGAAGCACCTATACTTACAAGCATTAGAAACAATAATTATAATGAACACAAATAAATGAGCGTAATACGCCTTTCAACATACACATGAAACACAATATAAACTTCACACATACAATACAAGAACTCGAGATATTTATAAGTGTTAATTAAACAGAACAAATGGATCCAATCACACACATACATGCGAACACAAACGCACGTACGCACACATACACACACACGCACGCACACAACACACATAAAATAATCAAGTTTATATTGCAAACAAACAAACAAACAAACAAACAACCCACATAACTTACTGTTTTCTTCTTTTTGGTGAACTTGCGTTTGAAAGACTTGACAAAGCCGTCAGAAACTTCGCATCTTTTCTCCGTCTCCTGCAGGACTTTGAGCGCCTGGGCCAGCTTTTCTTCCTCAAAGGATATCAACGCTTGCTGTAGAAAATAAATGACTGTTAATCGGCAAAAAAATGTGATGGCTTGGAGTCAAAACGGACTATCTTTGTTTGTATTATTGAACTTATTACGATGGCTAAAAAGCATAATCCCCGTTTTATATTATTTGCAGTCTTTTTTAATACAAGTTCTTAGTTTTTGCAATGACATCAATAATAAGTCAATGGACTATCTAAAGATAGTCCGTTTTGACTCTAAGCCATTTTAATTAAAAATGTTGTAGTTGTTGTTGACGTACCCTGGCTAAAAGACTCCAGGGATCATCCCAAACAGCCGAAGCACTTGAACACTATGGTACAAATGCATCAGCTAGGGATGAGAACATTACGTGTATGACCATTTCTGATTACCCCGCCACGTGACCAGCCACACTGTCTTCAGGGGATTTGGGAGACTGATGATGGTATGCTAGGAGCTAAAGACAACCCCCACATAACTATGCATAGCATAACAACATTTTGATGTAGCCTTGGTGTTCTAGCCCATGGCTATGTCAATAGGAGTTGTTCGGAAATAATCAAGGGGAGCAATTTCATGGTGTGTGGGAGTGATCTTGCCTAATTCAATCGGTCAAACAAAGGGGAAGTTACTCTACCATCAGGTAGATCCCAGCTCTAGCCTCATGTGTTTGAGCAGACATACAGCACTTAGAACACTGTGCGTCATTCTAACATTGATGTCATTTATATTTTTATGTCACATTTTGCAAGCTTTATCAGTTTGTGGCCACTGGCCACCCCTCATTTTTCTATTAAAAAAAAGCAAGTCGCTGACTCGCATCCTGCGGTTTCCAGCTTCGACGCCATTGTTGCTATGGTAATCAACCGAGTAATCGAGGTAAACAACTCTAATTTTCACATGTGAAATGTTAAAATAAAAATGAACAATCTGATATTAAAATAAAAATTGACAATCTGATTATATGAAAAAGTAGAAAACTCACCATAAAGAACACAAAACTGTATCCAGAATGCATCAACGGGCTCTCGTCTCTGAAAAAAAACCCACAACAGAACAACAGTCACTAGACTTTTCTATCATTAAATTATTAATGCATTCACATCCATTGACAATGACATTGTCATATGATAATGACTGTCATGAGACAGAGTGTAATTTGCGAATAAACTGCATACATATAGCATAGCATAATAGCATAGCATAAATCATTAAATGGCACTATAGGCTATTTTGTTTAGCCTTTTGCCCTCTAAATATGTTTTTGATTTTTATTTGGTTTGGCTTCATTCACTGATGACTACTAAGGCATCTGTGTTTTATTCCTTTAAATCCGTATATTAACTGAATACATTTTGTTTAGGAAAAACTTGTCTATGATATTTTTGAATGAATTTAATGACTTTGCATTAACTGCTTCATCGGGAAGGTTATTCCATGCATTTATTACTCTATTAGTAAAAATAGATTTAAAAATATGATTTATACAGTCCTGATCAACCTTGAGTTTTCATTGTCTTGTTACTCAGTGTTTCTCATAAGGGTGAAATGTGAGAGTCCCTTTCAAATAGCTGTCAATTTGATCCATTTGCTTCAAGGGAAGTAAATCTGGGTGCACACCATACCTTGGTCACTTCTAACCTTGCTTCGCTCCCTTAGATCACAATTTTGCTTCTGACTTTGCTTTTGTAGTGTTTTGTTGTGGGGTAACCAATCGGTATAGTGATTTTTTCTATATATAGTCTATAAAAAAAAGTCTGATCTACCACTTCCCTGATACATGTCTAAACCTGAACTGTAAAGTAAAAACCAGTAATCTTCTTTCATTTCTCCTTTTGTTTAACTTTTTTTTAGTTTAAGTATGTTTTGTTTGTGTGTATGGCTGGAGTGATTTGTGAGGTTTTTTAACCCTTTCGCCGCCAGCCATTTTTCAGCCCAAAAATACCATTTAACTTAACTAGGCACAGATTTTTTCAATATCTGTAGTACTGCGAATTCCTTTGTGACATTATATAACATTAGGCCTATCCTTACCTCCCAAAATTAAGAAAATAGGGTATTTGGATAACAGACCCTGATTTGATGCCTTTTACAAGTTTTAGTGACAAGGGTGTAAAACCATTGTGGTGCTAATAATATGCGACATTGGCGGTGAAAGAGTTAATAATTCCAAATTGTTGCGATGCGAATGAGTTAATAGCGAGCTCCACTGGCACTGTAGATCAAATTCTAGCTAGCATAGCATTAATTTAAAGCCTTTTCCCCAGCCTGCCCTTTTGCACTCTTCTAAGTGTCATGACTGCAAACAGGATCTGAAGATAGACACTAAGACAGGCATCATATGATCATAGGCTTGTGACCAACTCAGCATTATTCATGTGACCTAAATCATGTAACAGGAAACAGTAGCAGTCTATTGCATACATTTCTAGTTAACAGATGATCTCCCCATGTCAATCACTTATTGGCACATTGCCATCAACCCATATTGAGCCTTTGAGGGCAACTAGTCTAATGAATTCACACACACACACACACACACACACACAGACACAGAGACAGAGAGAGAGAGAGAGAGAGAGAGAGAGAGAGAGAGAGAGAGAGAGAGAGAGAGAGAGAGAGAGAGAGAGAGAGAGAGAGAGAGTTGAATTGATTGAATTTTTTTTATAGAGGGTAAGAATAAGCGGTAAAGGTAAAGATGTGCCACCCCCCCTGCATTTATCGGTTAATTGTATTTTTCCGTTTTTGCCTTTCTTACCATACATAAACCTGTATTTTAGGAACATCTTCAGCTAATTCTCTTTTTGGAATACTAACCCTAACCCTAACCCTAGCCCTAAACCTAACCCTACCCCTCACTATGTACTGCAGTACACAGCGATTTGTCACAGTTGTGGTTCGTTGTGTTTTTCCGTCTTATTGGGTGGGGGGTGTCGCATGAAAAAAGGTAGCTCGTAAAAATAAAAAGCTCGCTACTATGAAAGTCTGTATTTGCGACAACCACAAATTTCACTTTTTCTGTACTTTAACCATTTAACTAACTCTAACCCTAACCCTATCCCTAACCCTAGAAAAAAGTGAAATTTGTGGTTCATCTTCATGCTCAATGTCGCAAATATACACCGTCATTCTCTCATAGGTAACAAGCTTTTTATTTTTACGAGCTACCTATTTTCATGCGACAGGAGGTAGGGGTAGGGTTAGGGTTAGGGCTAGGGTTAGTATTCCAAAAAGGTTATTAGCTAAAAAGGTTAATAAAATACAGCTTTATCAGTTTATTATACTTTATATGGTAAGAAAGGCAAAAACGGAAAAATACAATTAACAGAGAAATGGGGGGGGGGGGGGGGGGGGGGGGGGGCACATCTTGACCTTTACCTACCGAATAAGCAATAACAATGTTAGGTTATTATATAATATTAACATGCTTTTTCAGAGAGACTCAGAGAGAGAGAGAGAGAGAGAGAGAGAGAGAGAGAGAGAGAGAGAGAGAGAGAGAGAGAGAGAGAGAGAGAGAGAGAGAGAGAGAGAGAGAGAGAGAGAGAGAGAGAGAGAGAGAGAGACAGTCACACACTTCCAGGCTCATCATGTTTCCACCTATTATTAGGGTATTAAAAAGCGGGTGTTTTTTTTAAATCACTTACTTGTATTTTTCAAACAAAAGGAAAGCTTCATCAAAACCATTATTCAACAGCATATTAATTCCTGTGGTGCCAGTTTCCACGTCATCAAATGGCGCGTCCTCGGCGTCTACGCTGTTCAGAACAGTTGGTCCTTCCGCCATCGTCCTTTACTGGTTGACCGTGGGATTCAAGGAGGTCATATGTTGTTGTCAGAGGTGTGAGAACTCAGCTTCAAACGATTACACAAAATGTACTAGACTGTCGCCATGTTGTATCCCCAACAAGCAGCAGTATTTTTATTGGCTATAATTACCGGGTGTCATGAGAAATAAATACTCACCGTGAAATAAGTACCCTTCAAAAGCGCACTAGAACCATTCTTCTTTTCATGTGAGAAATAAGTCAGCTATTATATAAAATATTGAGATTTAAGTGCTCAATCTACACAGAAAGAACCAAGCTGGCTGGGTCATTGTAGATTAGGGTTTTCTCTTTTTCCTTTGCTCTCTCTCTTTTTATTTTATTTTATGTTACTATTTTGCTGCTAACTAGAATATGGGCGTTTAATTGTGTTCTTTATTTTCTTGTATGTTACTAATACTAGTCTATTTTATTTTATTTTATTCTTTTGTTTCTCCGACTTCGGACCTCGACCGAAATAGTGCCATAAAAATCAAATTGTTGATTGTGGGCACTTATAACCGGAAGAAGAAGGAGACGAAGAAATAGAGCGGGAGGGTGTAAATCTAGATCTTTGCTGAGAAATCGATATAGAAAGCCATGCCACTTAGTTTCGTATTTTTCAAAATGGTGGACGATTTATTTATTTATTTATTTTTTCCATTATAGTCCCGTCAACAGCTATGGTCATCGCAGGACTGTCACCATGTTATAGTCCCGTCAACAGCTATGGTCATCGCAGGACTGTCACCACGTAAAGTTCAACACTTATTACAAAACATGCACTCATCAATGTATCCGACCAACGCTCAACAACCTGCAAACAACAAAACATACAGTACAATTCATAACATGACACCTCCATCATTGCAACCTATAGCACATAAGCCCACACAGTGCTGGAAACGTTGAGCCACTCTACTCTATTTATCGGATCCAGGTGGGTTTTTTAAAGAAGTAAAAAAGGATAACAAACACATAGGGGAAGACGGGGTAAAAAGCGCATGGGCGGGTAAGAAGCCCACCCCAATTATCTCATGAAATGAAGCAAATTTCAGTCTCATTTTGCTCATGAGACGAGCGTTAATGTCTAGCATTTGTCTCATAGGCAAATTTGACTGAAATTTTCTTTATTTCATGAGATAATTGGGGTGGGCTTCTTACCCGCCCATGCGCTTTTTACCCCGTCTTCCCCCACTAGTAAAAGAAAGATATATAAAAATTGACATATAGGCAAATATGCACTGCATAATGGACAACAGGTGCCCACTCAAGTGCGCAAAGTCATAGACTGTCCGATAGATCAGAGAAAAAAGGAACATTCAAAAAGTAGATTTGTAAGGAAAGATGAAAGAACAGAGTGAAAATCCGGGGAGACAGAAATCAGACGAAATGGAAAACTACAGATCAGTTGTCGGGAGACTTATGGGGGAAAAAGAGATAGTAAAACTAAAAGACATGGTAGGCAGAAAAATAGGAAAGGTAAGAAGAAGAAAAAGGGGTGGGCACAGCTTGGTCGAGAACACCCCCACCACGTGAAGGCTGGCCAACATGGGCCGGACTATGTAAACAACCATATCCGTTCAAACAAAAATAAATAATAATAAACATTAGAAGAATGTCCCTGACTTCTCAATATTTTATGATGAATCTTCTGTTCTTCCTGCATGCCACATGTATTTAGGGGCGAATCTTTCCCAAACAGCAAACAATTTGAATGAGGGAAAAGAGTATTTATTTCATGGGTTAAATATTTTATGCCACACCGGAAGTGTTGAACACCCAACAGATCCGAGACCACAAGTACAGTTTAGTCAAAAACTTCTTCTTCTGAGTGCCCACAATCATCGGGGTGATTTTCTATCACTTTGGGTTGAGGTTCGAAGAGGTCGGTCACAAAAACAAAACAAAAACCCTAGGCTATATTTTTACCACAATAAAGAAAAAGAGCATGTATTTGCCTATGAATGCCACTCTAGATCGACACTCCATGATTAATTGGTCATTAGTCGTTTGTTCTCTATGCTATGCTTCACGCGTGTGCGCTCACACACACACACACACACACACACACACACACACACACACACACACACACACACACACACACACACACACACACACACACACACCTTATATATATTTTCGAAATCTGTATGTCTGTCTGTGTGTCCCTTATGTCCCCATGAGAGGAAGGCATATGTGCAAAACGTTTTGCAGTCCTGACCTTGACGTTGGTGTATGACCTTGAAAACCGAAAGGGGCCATAACTTCCACACCACAGGTCCTAGAGTCTTGAAACTTGGCATGGATGTACTTTCGCTTATGGCCGTTCTGATGATGGCGTACCAATGAAGGTCAAGGTCAAGGTCAGGGAGATCGGTATGCCTTGAAAGTGGTAGGGGTCTAATGATTGGGTTTTACTGTTTCACGCATATCTCCCAAACTGCTTTACCGAATTGTTTCCAGTTTTGTGTGGTGGCGTGTCACCATGAGAGAAGGCATCCGCGCATAAATTATCGCCGTCATGACCTTCACCTTGGCGTATGACCTTGAAAACCAAAAATCTGTAAGGGGCTATAACGTCCACACCGTTGGTCTTAGGGACTATGGTTGCATACTGATCAAGGTCAAGGTCAAGGAGATCGGTAGGCCTTGAAAGTGGTAGGGGTCAAAAATTGTATTTTCAGCCACAAAAGTAAAAATATAATATTTTGCGGACCCGGCGAAACCGGTACTCAGCGGTACCGGTACTTTGCGTTACCCGCTGTACAAGGCGTTACCGGTACGGGGCGTTGCGCTAGTATATATTTATATATATAGTTTGCTTTGATAAAACTTTTCTGTGTCCAATGTCTTTATTTGTGAACCTCAGAAACAAAACCAGTTAACGTTAACTTTGAGTAATGTTCCGTGTTCAAATATATATATATATACAACAACAACAACAACAACGGCATACAGTATTTATACGGCTCTGAATCTTGATAGAAATCAAGTCAAAGCGCACACACACGTTAGCCTTCATAACGCATTGAAACAAAAACGCAATACAAAGCGAACACACACGGATGACATAAATGGAATACAGCAGAAACAGACCTAATGGCAAGAGAGAGAAGAGAAAGAGAGTGGAGCTTTATGACGGGGAAACGGGTAGGTTTTGAGGTTAGCTTTGAAAGCAGAGAGGGTCGGTCGCTGACGGAGAGAAAGAGGAAGTTTGTTCCAGGAGGTCGGTACTGAGACAGCAAAAGAGCTCCGACCATCGGTTGAAAGCTTATGCCTAGGGATCTGGAGAGAAAGAGGATCAGAAACTGAACGTAAAGTGCGAGCTGGCGTATATGGAAATATTGTCGCAGAGGTAAGATGGAGCAGCTTGATGGATAGATTTATAGCAAATGGTGTTTAATTTATGCTCAATTTTGTCTGTGACAGGTAAGTCGATCGATCAGTGCAAAGAACGGACTGAGAAGAGGGCTAACATGAGTCGAACTTTTAATTTTTTTCTAAGGACAAGACGAGCAGCTGTGTTTTGAATACGCTGGATCGAGACAAGATAGAGAAGAGACTGCATGATAGCCTGGCCAGAAAAGAGAGCACTACAACAGTCAAGACGAGCTAGGATGAGGGAAGTAACTATCTTTGCTGTGGCTTCATCTGAGATGCATTTACGAATATAGCCAATGCGACGAATTTGATAGTAGCAGGACTGACAGGTCTGAGTCAGTCAGGAAACTGTATGGAAAGAGTATTGTCCAAATTGAGCGACACCTAATTTTTTGACAGCGCCTGAGAGGGGAATGGCATGCTACCCAGTTGCATTGACTCTATGGAAACAGAGGCAAGTTTGGTTTTTGTCCCTGCAAGCATTAATATTGCTTCGGTTTTTTCGCCATTTAATTGAAGTTTATTTTGAACCATCTAATTTTGAATATCAATATAGCAGTTGTTACTTTCTGAAAGAATGGAGTCTATATATAGATCTCCAGGGGTTGTACTGTTTTGGAGTTGTGAGTCATCTGCATAGAAGTGATTATATGTTTCAATAGTGCTGGTCGATGATGTTGGCACACACACATGTACACACAAACACACACACTCTCTCTCGCCTTCAGTCAGGTCTATTGTTCAAGGAAAGTAACAACAGCCCCCCTCTCCCCCTCCCCCCTCCCATGTTCCAACAACCCAACGGATCAAAGACACTCAACAGTTTCCTAGTTCTTTTATAAGTCTGTGCTCTATTCTGTTGTAGGGGAAGACGGGGTAAAAAGCGCATGGGCGGGTAAGAAGCCCACCCCAATTATCTCATGAAATAAAGAAAATTTCAATCAAATTTGCCCATGAGACGAATGCTAGACATTAACGCTCGTCTCATGGGCAAAATGAGACTGAAATTTGGTTCATTTCATGAGATAATTGGGGTGGGCTTCTTACCCGCCCATGCGCTTTTTACCCCGTCTTCCCCTATTATTTCTTCTCAGGCCTTTGAGCCTTTTCTTCCGGCAAAAGTGGTCTAAAACCTCCCCGGTTCCATGGCAAAATAATCAAAGTGTTGATTGTGGCCACGCACAGTCAAGAATAATAATGATAATAAGTTTTTAAAGCCCGGCCGTTCAGCCCCAACCCCTTTAGCTAGGGGAAGACGGGGTAAAAAGCGCATGGGCGGGTAAGAAGCTCACCCCAATTATCTCATGAAATAAAGAAAATTTCAGTAAAATTTGCCCATGAGACGAATGCTAGACATTAACGCTCGTCTCATGGGCAAAATGAGACTGAAATTTGCTTCATTTCATGAGATAATTGGGGTGGGCTTCTTACCCGCCCATGCGCTTTTTACCCCGTCTTCCCCTAGTACTATATAGCATATACAATCTGATTTAAAAAAAAAAAGCGAGTCTTCCTTGGCAGATGTTTGCACTGGAGGTTCAACATTTGTATGGGGCCATCTGTGCATCATGATACACCACCACACAAAATTTGAAGCGAGTCTGTGCATCAGTTCACGAGTTACAGGGCGAAAGACACACACATATACACACAGTGTGACACAGACAGCATACATCAAATGCATGTTACGTCATAATAATCAATTGATGGGGGACGCAAGAAAAAGAGAAGAAGGCAGACAGTAAAACAAAGACATTTGTCTTTATTTAAAAAAGGAAGAAAAAAAAGAGCATTTTATATTCAATTCTCAGTGTGCTCTCTCAGTTCCGTCGAGTCTAGCCTTCACAGGCTCCTTCGACGTAATACTATCAGAATCAGAATCAGAAGGAGAGAGAATGGAAACCACAGACGCACATGATCTACGCATGCGCAACAAGCTACTCTGCAGACGGAAGTGCAGCAGAAAATGTCGCGAGTGAAAACAGGGACTTGTCAGAGAAGATGCTGAAAAGATGCAGACCTGCCAGTTTCCTGAGACCTGGGAAAGGGTTAGAATATCAATGTCATCTGAAAGAAATACTAGATTGTTTACCAAAGTATTTTATGTTTTAATAACTGTGTGAGGGAATAGTAAAAGTGTTGAAATATCAGCGTAATCATAATTTTGCTGCATAAATTTTGTTAGTCACGTCTGCTTGAGCCTTGACGTCTGATCGAAATTGCTATGGAGGACAGTGATCAGAGTGATGTAATTGAAATCACACCAGAAGCCGATTATGCGCCACATAAGGTAGGTCAAATTCCAAGTAAAAACGATTGTATCAATGTATGTAGTCCACAAAAACTGATGCATGTATTCAGTACTGTTGATAGAAATGCATAATAATTCCCAGGTTTGATGTAACATTGTTGCTGAGGTTTTATACAGCAACATATTTCAAGCATGTTTTAACAAGTTGATATGCATGAATGATAATGATAGTTTCCATTAGACTTCAAACATGCATGCAGTGATATTAAATACATACTATGTGTACTACATCCTTTTAGTTTTATCATCTGCTTCCAAAGTTCCATCATATTGCAGATTCTGATAACTCTTAAATAAGAGAGTTTTTTGCATGTAAAGTACAATCAGAATGTCTAAGCACTGAATGGTGCCTGAAAACACAGAAAAATGCTGAATGGTGAATGCAGAATTATCAAAACATACCGGAAAATGCCGAATGTGGAATGGTCAAAACACCGAATGGTAGGGCTGAATTAACCCAAAATTGAATAATAAAATACACATTTTCTAATATTAGACTACAAGGACACTACTGAAAAAATACAAGACGTTGAGGAGGAGGGGGTGTTCATCACGACATCGACATCTTAACCCAAAATTGAAAGGATTCATTTATACTTATACAAGTTATAGTAGTTTTTTTTTTTTAACACACACACACACACACACACACACACACACACACACACACACACACACACACACACACACACACACACACACACACACACACACTCTGAAGTATGAAAGTGGCTGCCAAGCAAAAGCAATTCAAAACAGGAGGAAGTCAACAGTAGAGGATACTGGCCCAAGGAGACAGACAGATGAGGATGGGGGTACCTCGTATTCACCTGTTGCTACAGGTACATACAAAGTTCTGGCACTGGATTTTTTTTAGCCAAAGTTGCGCATGTTAGCAAAACAAGAGATAAGTCTTTGTTAAATAACAATATTTATGATTTGGTTATTTGTGTTTTCATAATTCAGCCTTACTATTCGGTGTCATGACCATTCAGGCTTTCGGCATTTTTCGGCATTTTCCGCTGTTTAGACACTCACAGTGCAATAGGGCATAAATTGCCACATGAGGACGACCTTGAAATTCACTGAGTTGAATTTAGAGAGTTGAATTAGAAGGATCAGCGTAATTCGGGCAGAACGAGTGCGGGCAAATTAGTAGTCTAGTATCGAGAACAAACACTCGTGGCAAATACCCTATTGGGGTTGATTTGTGTGTCAAGTCCAGTAGTTTTAGTTTGGTAGGGAGGGAGAGTGGAGGGGGAGGGGCACCAGGGGGTTGGAAGGATGAGCTAAGGAGTTGGGGGGACAGGGGGTGGAAAGGGAGCAGGATGGGGGTGGGGTAGGGAGGGGTAATCTGCTTCTTGAACTTTGAGTTGACTTGAAGGCCTCCAAGTTCCATCATGGCTGATGTACTCTTCTTTTAAAAAAAATCTAAAGCATACATTGATGATACAGTGACAAAACCCCCCACTGACATGCAAAAAAAAGAAGATGCATGCATACATTTCATAAGTTGGCATACATTTATACACATCTATTCAATAGTCATTGTTTGTCAAATCATACACTTGAATTTCAAGTGTATGCACTTTTCAAGTTGAAAAGTAGGCTGTAACTGTGTTACAAATATAATGTACCGTATTTTTCGGACTATAAGGCGATACTTTTTTCAAAGACTCAGAACCCTGCGCCTTATAATGTGACTGATGAAATAGTAAGAAAATATAATAACAAAATCTGAAATTTGGTGGGTGCGCCTTATACAAAGGTGCGCCTTATACAAGTTATAGTCCGAAAAATATGGTACATGATTAAATACATTCATTGAACCTTCTCGACTCGTAGTCTCATACATTAATACTAGTATGCAGTTGTGAAACGGGTTACCGTCACATTTGTTGTTGTTTTACCCTGGTTAAAAAACTGAAGGGATCATGCGAACAGCCAAAGCACTTAAACACTATGGTACAAAATTTTTTATGCATCAGCTAGGGATGAGAACATTACGTTGTGACCGTTTTTGATTGCCCCGCCATGTAGGCAGCCACACTCCAACCTCGGGGGATACCGTCACAGTTTCACAATCACACACGCTTTTCTAATGGGCCGAGTGGCTCTGGCTCTGGCTCTAGTGCTGCAGCCAAACTATAGGTTGGCCTTTGGGGACCTTTCCCAATGCCAGCAGTCCTCAAATCCCCTTGGCCAAGAGAGTGGGAATGTACCCTGGGCAAGGCATCTCCACTATGAACAAATTCTAGCCCAGCCTGCTGGACTAGTATCTACCCCCTCTGCTATCTCTGGCAGTCATGGTCGGAGAAACGACTGGCTGGCATATATATATTATTCATTGGGATAGGATTAGGAGTAAGTTATTTTTTTCTTGTTTCATTTATTAACTCTTTTGCATCGCAACGATTTTGAATTATTAAAAAAAACTCACAAATCACTCCAGCCATACACACAAACAAGACACACGTGTATAGTAACATAAACAACAGGAGAAATGAAAGAAGATTACAGGCTTTTATTTCAGATTTAAACATAGGGAAGTGGTAGATCAGACTTAGAGACTTTATATAGAAAAACTCTCTACACCGATTGGTTTCCCCACAACAAACCACTACAAAAGTACTGTAAAGTCAGAGGCAACATTGTGGTCTAAGGGAGCAAAGCGAGTTTAGAAGTGACCAAGGTATGGTGTGCACAGATATTTACTTCCCTTGAAAGCAAATGCATCAAATTGATAGCTATCTATCAATTCCGGACACATATATGTCTGGAACGACTTGAATGAGTTAACTCTTCTAACACCATGTACAGTGCAGTCCTGATAACTCAAAAACGGGTAACTCAAAAACACTGGATGTAACTCACAATATTGTTTGGGTCCCAGTTTAATAATCTTTTTATGTTGAAAAGTCTTTTTTGAACTCAAAATATTGGCTATCTCAAAATACATTTTCAGTCCTTCTAATTTTGACTTTGATAAGCGATTTTCACTGTATTTTTGTACATTCTTGGAACCTTGTCTGTTGCATCTCAACTGACAAGACGGGAGTAACTATTTTTTTTCTCAAGTGTGCTTGCATTGGTTTAACGCGGAAAGAACAGATACATTAACCTCTAAAAAACATACAAACGCATGGCAGGGTACTTGGCAGTGGATGTCTTTGCGTTTGATGATAATGCATAGTAAATTAGTATTGGGTCTAGGCCACTTCCCCCCTGCCATTTGCTCCCCGGTCACTTGCCCCCTGGTACTTTTGCCCCCCCGGACATTTGCCCCCCATTCACGGCGGACATTTCCCCCCTGGACATCCCCCCCTTCTGTGTGTGTGTGTGTGTGTGTGTGTGTGTGTGTGTGTGTGTGTGTGTGTGTGTATGTGTGGTCTATGTCTATGTCTCTTTCTTAGTTTCTACCTGTCCGTCTGTCTGTCTCTCTCTCACTCTCTCTTACTTGCCCCCAGAGTGTGTGTGTGCGCATGCGTGTGTACACACACATGCATGCACGCACACATACATACACAGCCACACACATATATATATATATATATATATATATATATATATATATGTACGCACATGCGCTCACACAGACATACATGCACACGGACACACACACACACACACACACAACGCACGCACGCACGCGCGCGTGGGGGTAAGTAAGTGAGAGAGACAGACAGACAGACAGACAGACAGACAGACAGACAGACAGACAGACAGACAGACAGACAGACAGACAGACAGACAGATGGAACAGATAGAAAGAGACATAGACATAGACATAGACATAGGCCACACACTACACACAGAGGGGGGGGGGGGGATGTCCAGGGGGCAAATGTTCGCCGTGAATGGGGGGCAAGTGTCCGGGGGGCAAAAGTACCAGGGGGCAACTGACCGGGGGGCAAATGGCCGGGGGGCAAATGGCCGGGGGGGGGGGGAGTGGCCTGATACCCATAGTGTCTTGGGCGAATGTAGAAGAGTTAACTACTTTGGTTCTGTTGTGTTTTCAACTGGGGTCTCCCCAAAACTTCCAGTCTAGCAAAATATTTTGTTGTCATGACTGCCTGTGGCATGGTTTAGGACACTGGGGAATGGCAGTGGTTTTGTGTTGGTTTTAAAGCCGTAGCACCAGATTCCAGGAATCGGGTGGCTATTTTTAGACACATGCATCTACTAGCAAGAGGAGAAAAGAAGGGTTTGCTCGCAGCGTGTGGCGAAAACTGCCGTTTTTGCTCGACTCCCTCCTTTTATATCCCGTGTCCTGCCTTTAAGCTTTTCATGCAGTATCTTGTGAACTGCTGCATAGAATCACTTAGAATTTTGTACATTGGTATGTTGGTGTTACTTGGATTTGGAGATCATGGGGCTGTCCTGTCAAGTAAAAGATGCATGCATGTGTGCATGCACTCGCACGCACACACACACACACACGCATGTGCACACGCACACACACACACACACACACACACACACACACACACACACACACACACACACACACACACACTCACAGAGTGACACACGCACACGCACACACACTCACAGAGTGACACACACGCACACACACTCAGAGTTAGGAGTGACACTTGCGTGCGCACACACACACACGCAAACATACACACACACAGAGACACACACACACACACACACACACACACACACACACACACACACAGACACATGTATGCAGATTCAGACGCATACACACACACTAACACAGAGAATATGCATATCTCTTCACACACACACACGCACTTACACACACACACACACACATGCGCATGCACGCACATACACACACACACACACACACACACACACACACACACACACACACACACACACACACACACACACACACACACACACACACACACACACACACACACACACCAATGATACACCCTTACACTTCCTCACCTCATGCACTTTTTTTTTTCAAAAGACGCCACAAAGTCTGCGTAGTACTCCATAATATTAAAATATTTTTAGAAGCTCTGACAATTGATTTTTTTTTTATTTAGGAAAATTGACCGTAATCCACCTTGACCAATTATTTTTGGTCATACTTTATGTATACGATGGGACTATATAAAAAGCGTAACGACTTACTTTGTCCCTACCACTACTACTACTACTACTACTACTACTACTACTACTACTACTACTACTACTACTACTACTACTACTACTACTACTACTACTACTACTACTACTACTACTAGTGTACTACTACTACTACTACTACTACTACTACTGCTAGTGTACTACTGCTACTAGTCTACTACTACTAGTCTACTACTAGTCGTCTACTACTACTACTACTACTACTACTACTACTACTACTACTACTACTACTACTACTACTACTACTACTACTACTACTACTAGAGAGGGGGAGAGAGAGAGAGAGAGAGAGAGAGGAGAGACAGATAGAGAGAGAGAGAGAGAGAGAGAGAGAGAGAGAGAGAGAGAGAGAGAGAGAGAGAGAGAGAGAGAGAGAGAGAGAGAGAGTGAGTGAGTGAGTGAGTGAGTAACAAATGAAGAGAACTTTTTTTTTCATGAGGGTAAAGAGTAAACACACAATGGGCTTGTTTTCATTTTGCCCTCAAACAAGTAAATGAACAAAAATGATACAAGGAGAGAGAGAGAGAGAGAGAGAGAGAGAGAGAGAGAGAGAGAGAGAGCGCAAACGAATGAGAGAGAGAACAAAATTTTATTTATATAGAGAGATAAGTATACATACAGACCCAGCCCAGAGAGAGAGAGAGAGAGAGAGAGAGAGAGAGAGAGAGAGAGAGAGAGAGAGAGAGAGAGAGAGAGAACGAACGAACAAAATTTTATTTATATATGGTAATGAGATAAGTATGCATAGAGACCCAGCCCTGAGAGAGAGAGAGAGAGAGAGAGAGAGAGAGAGAGAGAGAGAGAGAGAGAGAGAGAGAGAGAGAGAGAGAGAGAGAGAGAGAGAGAGAGAGAGAGAGAGAGCGTGAACGAACGAACGAACAAAATTTTATTTATATATCGATGGCTTGGAGTCAAAACGGACTATCTTTAGATAGTCCATTGGCGTATTATTGAACTTATTGCAAAAAAATAATAACTTGTATTAAAAAAACTACAAATAATATGAAAGGGGGTTATGCTTTTTATATTTCTGCAGTCTTTTTTTTTATACAAGTTATTAGTTTTTGCAATAAGTTCAATAATACGTCAATGGACTATCTAAAGATAGTCCGTTTTGACTCTAAGCCATCGATATGGTAATGAGATAAGTATACATACATTTTTGCACCCAGCCCTGAGAGAGAGAGAGAGAGAGAGAGAGAGAGAGAGAGAGAGAGAGAGAGAGAGAGAGAGAGAGAGAGAGAGAGAGAGAGAGAGAGAGAGAGAGAGAGAGAGAGAGAGAGAGAGAGAGAGAGAGAGAGGGGGGGGGGGGGGGGAGTGTGTGTGTGGTGTGGTGCTAGTATGAATTAAAAAAAAAAGAGATAAGGGGTAGAGATAAATAGAAACCATGGGTTGTGGAGGAAAAACAAAGTTTTCTTTTTGTTTTTTCTTTTTTCTTTTTGTAAGAAAGGGGGCTACAGCAAGAGGGCAAAAATGGGAGGGTTATGGGTGTGAGTGAGATCACAGGTAAGTGTGTGTGTGTGCGTGTGTGCGTGCGTGTGTGTGTGTGTGTGTGCGTGCGTGCGTGCGTGCGTGTATATGTTACTTTTTTTATGTGTGTGTGCATGCATGTATATATATATGTGTGTGTGTGTGAGTGTGTGTATGTGTGTGTGTGCGTGCATGTGTGTGTGTGTGTGTGTGTGTGCGCGCGCGTGCGCTCGTGTGTGTGTGTGTGTGCGTGTGCGCATGTGCGTGCGTGCGTGTGTGCGCGCGCATGCGTGTGTGTGTGTGCCTACGAGTGCAAGCCTAGAGATGTGTTTGAGTGTGTGTGTGCATTGCAGCATGCCTGCCTGCCTCCAATGTGTGCATGTTTGCCTAGAGCTGTGTTTATGCTTGTTTTGTGGTATGTGTGTGTATGTGTGTGTGTGACATGTGTGTGGGAAACATTCATGCATGAGAGAGAGAGAGAGAGAGAGAGAGAGAGAGAGAGAGAGAGAGAGAGAGAGAGAGAGAGAGAGAGAGAGAGAGAGAGAGAGAGAGAGAGAGAGAGAGAGAGAGAGAGAGAGAGAGAGAGAGAGAGAGAGAGATAGAAATAGAGAGAGAGAGACTTCCGAGAGAGAGAGAAAAAGAGAGAGAGAGAGACTTCCGAGAGAGAGAGGGAGAGAGAGAGAGAGAGAGAGAGAGAGAGAGAGAGAGAGAGAGAGAGAGAGAGAGAGAGAGAGAGAGAGAGACTTCCGAGAGAGAGAGACTTCCGAGAGAGAGAGAAAAAGAGAGAGACTTCAGAGAGAGAGAGAGAGAGAGAGAGTAGGCTAGAGAGCATCTGTTGAACACTCTTTGAAACGGAAAGGGGTGGAAAGGGCAGGGATGCACCGTGTGAGAATAAATTTTAAAAAAAGTGCAGGTAGGCCTGTGCATGTATCATGAGAAAGGGAAGTGAAAAGGGTAGGTGTATACCACCACAAAAAGAAGAAGGAACAAAAAAAAAAGGGATTGCTTCTGCTTCGCCCTAGTAACCAACCAGAAGGGGATGATGAGTAATCTCAGAGCAGGAAGGTAATATTACCTGCAGGTGAAGGCGAAACTGTGAAAGGGGCCAGTAGCAGACGCAAGAGGTTCAATTCTGCGCTTGATCATCTCCAAATATGGAAAGTGATGCCATTCGCGTGACAATGTCGGTTTTCTGTGAAACTTGAGAATGTGTGTCTGTGTAACCATTCAATCTGAAATTTAACTGACTCTAGCCCTAACCCTAACCCTAACCAAAACCTTAAACCATCAAATACCCCCCAAAATAACACTTTACTTAAAAAATTGAGTGTTCCATGTTTGGAGATGACCAAGTGCAGTCTTGAACGCCTAGTGCAGCAGACTGACTGTACGAATGAATAAAACTCTTCCTTCCTGGCAAATGTTTGTAGTATCAGCTGAAGTGAGAGGTTGGAGCCAGGACTTCTCACAAAACCCTGATCAGTGATGTGATGATAGAACATAGCTCTTATTAATGATGAATTTTCGTTTTTGATGTGCACATGACTATCAGTGTATGCGTTTTAATCAGTATTTGTGTCAGTGATTGTGTGGTTTTTTTTTCTTTTTTTCCTTTTTAAACTTGTTTTTATTTTCATAGTAATTTTGTACAAAACAACCAAAACAAATACAGTAGTACCATTCACATGACCAATACATGAAATACCTGTGTACACACACACACACACACACACACACACACACACGTGTTTTTCTTCAAAGGATGTGTTATTTGTGATAATTTCTGAACGACTACAGAGTTCTTTGAAGTGTTTTGTTGTTTTCTTATTTCAAAGTGTCCTTGAAAGCAATTTATTTTATTTGTTTATTTAATAATTTGTTAAAGGGCTTCTTCTACAGCTATTATATATGCGGTTTCAAAATACCGGATGATAGATTGGTTTGGGGAAATCGTTGAGGATTATTGTTCATGGAAATTGTACTCATCTGTTGTAGTAACTACTACTGATTTTTTATTTTATAAATTTGTAAAGGAAAAGCAAACGACAGTTTGATGAAAAGAAACAAACTTGAAGTATTCTGAGCACTTAAAGACACACTGACCCACCACGATTAAGTCTCTTGTTTTTTTCTGGGTAGCTGTGACCCACATATAGAAATGCCCCCAACTTAAAATTAAGGCTTCTCTTTAAAAAGATGTTTCGTTTTTAATCTGGGGGCATTTGTATGGGAGTCAAACCTGGTCAAAACAAGATTTCTTACCAGCTATAAGAGGGACAACAAGTGAAACCCGTGATTTGGACACATGATCTGGTGGGTCTTTAGTTTAAACCTCTGTCGATTTCTATATTTAATAATAATTTTCATCCATTTACACAATTAAAAAATACGCATTCAATGATAGTAGAAAATAAAGGCAAGACGGAAAGAACGTGCAATGAGCAAAGACTGTGACAGGGGGTGTTGATCTGCATCTTTACCCAGTGCGTGTTTTATGCAGTTCCAGCAAATCTTGAGTCTGAGAACAACTCTGGAGGAAACCAATGAAAACTTACATGTTTAACAAGGGAAGTTGCTGCCCATATCAGGCAAGGATACTAATTATGCAAACAAAGAGAACATCTCTGGAGGAACCAATGAAAACTTGTAATGCTAACTTAAACAAGCAGAAGTGGCTGCCCATATCAGGCAAGGATACTAATTAGGCAAACAAAACAAACCTAGTAGCCTGTGATGACCTAACCCAATTTGCAGGCACCCATGCATTGTTGTACTTGTAGAGAGAGGAGGGGCTACTAGTACTAGTCAAAGAAGCCTGTCTGTGTGTGTGTGTGTGAATGATTGCGTGTGTGGATGTTATGTGTTTGTGTCTCTCTCTCTCTCTCTCTCTCTCTCTCTCTCTCTCTCTCTCTCTCTCTCTCTCTCTCTCTCTCTCTCTCTCTCTCTCTCCCCCCCCCCCCCCCATCACCTTCTTCCTATATTAGTCTTGTACATTGATGATGTATATAGTATTGTGTTATGTTATTTTTGAATATTTACTTTTCTTGAATGCTTTGTAGTACTAGTAGTAGTATTTGTTATGCAAGCGCTTCATTTTTATGTATATTGTTTGTTAACCTTTGTTTTGCCTCAGGGCTGAGTGTAAAAAAGCAATGTTTGCTTATCTTATAACCCTGAATAAACAAAATTTTGTTCGTTCGTTCTCTCTCTCTCTCTCTCTCTCTCTCTCTCTCTCTCTCTCTCTCTCTCTCTCTCTCTCTCTCTCTCTCTCTCTCTCTCTCTCTCTCTCTCTCTCTCTCTCTCTCTCTTTCTCTCCCCGCCCTCATCTCTCTCTCTCTCTCTCTCTCTCTCTCTCTCTCTCTCTCTCTCTCTGTCTGTCTGTCACTGTGTGTGCGTGTGCGTGTGCCTGCGCTGTTGAGCAACAGAACACGGGTATCAGGTAACCCAGCAGCTGTTTAGTGTTTAGGATGCATGTACAGGAAAATGGGAGGAAAGTGGGGAGGGAGAGAGGGAGGCTGGATGTTTGGGGTGCTGGTGGGGGAGTATGAGAGGGGAAGAGGGGAGAGGAAGAGGGGAGGGGAAGAGAGTATGGGTGGTGGGGGTGAGGGAGTCTCAGAGGTAGGGAGAGGGGAGGGTAAGAGAGAAAAGCATGAAGAATATAAATTCTTGGGGTGAGAACCAGAAGGTAGTACAGTGGAACCTCCCTTATAAGACCTTCACAATCATCCAAAATGAGGTCTTATAAGGGAGGGGTCTTATAAAGGAGGTAATTTCAAGAAGGGCAATGTCTCAGAGAAGTAGGTCTTATGTGGGAGGGAGTCTTATAATGGGAGGTCTTGTAAGGGCTGTGTCAGTCTTTTCCCCCTCCTTTTGTGGTACTTCTTCCTGGCTTTCACTTTCAGATTTGATCTCTATTCCAGCTGGACAAGGCTCCCAGAGGGTTTTGGTTAGAGTTAGGAACTTGAAGACTGAAAGAGAGATTAGTGTGTGGGAGATACATACATACATACATGTATGTGTGCATCTGTGCCAGGCAGTCATGGGCAGTCTTGTACTTGAGTCACCCCCCTCAATCTCAGTCTGCTTTGTTCAGTTTTATGGAAATAACCCTAGGCTGATCGTAACCCTATCCCCCCCACAAAAAAGAAGAAGAAAAAAAGGCAGAATGTTGCTTCTCATTGAAAATTTAGTTTTTGCAGTGCAAAAGTTTGAGAGTGTGTGTGTGTGTGTGTGTGGGGGGGGGGGGCGCTAAAGTTCAAGATAGCCTAGACATGTCCTACCATGAAGTCCTGATAGCTGAGGGGGATGACTGCTATTCGTGATGGCTGGGCTGGAATTTTGTGGCCCAGGAGACATCCCCCACTCTCTCTGCCCAGAGGACTTTTAACTAAGGCAGCTTGCTTTTGGGGATGTTCATCGAAAGTCCCAGGTAATCCCCTTGACTGCACGCAGCACTTAGATAATACAGTGGAACCTCCCTTATAAGACCTTCAAAAATCATCCAAAATGAGGTCTTATAAGGGAGGGGTCTTATAAGAGAGGTAATTTTAATACTTACAAAGAAGGGCAATGTATCAGAGAGGTAGGTCTTATGTGGGAGGGAGTCTTATAATGGGAGGTCTTATAAGGGAGGGGTATTAAAAGAGAGGTAATTTTAATACTTACAAAGAAGGGTAATGTCTCAGAGAAGTAGGTCTTATGTCAAGTGGGAGGGAGCCATATAATGGGAGGTCTTATAAGGGAGGTTCCACTGTAATAAATATAGTTGTGGTTACAGTATTTTTAGCTTGCATCTTATTGGTACTGGCCAGTTGTTTAAAAAAAAAGAAGAAAGTTCTGTGTCTATGATTTATCACCCCCTCCCCATTTTTCTTTCTTTTTTTAAAAAGAAGAGCAGAAGAGGTATACATGATAAGATAAAACCTGAATATAATACCAACCCCCGATGGTTATTTTTGGCTCCTATCTTCCTCTCATTCAGGCGAGAGTGTTGTACAGTGGAACCTCCCTTATAAGAGCTTCAAAAATCATCCAAAACTAGCGCAACGCCGTGTACCAGTAACGCCTAGTACCGGTAATGCCTAGTAACGGTAACGCCAAGTACTGGTAACGCTGAGTACAGCAAATTTGAAGCGATTCGGTCGAAAAACGGCGGAGTTATAAGGCCCATTTTGTGTTTCAGACAGACAGACACACGGACACTTGGCTTTTTACTATATGATGATGAGGTCTTATAAGGGAGGTAATTTTAATACTTACAAAGAAGGGCAATGTCTCAGAGAAGTAGGTCTTATGTGGGGAGTCTTATAATGGGAGGTCTTATAAGGGAGGTTCCACTGTAGTAGACTTGTGTATTTTAAGAGGGTGTTGTGATTTTAACTAGAGTGGTTGTTTTTGGTGTTAACTGATCATAATCTCGTTTGGGTTTTGACACTCAGGCTTGAGCTTGAAGTAAATGGTTGTTAAGTCATTGTCTTTTCCCCAGATTGGATACGGTCAGTGTGTCACTATCAGTACAACTACTTTATTTTTTGTTTGGGAAGGTGTTGCCTAAAAATCAAATCAGGCATCTTGGAGTTGGAGCATGAACTCACAAAACCAGAACTGTCTTTACCACATAATAATAATAATAATGATTTTATTTTGATATAGCGCTATCAATCCACACTATCAGTATGCTCTGTGCGCTTTACAAATTGAAATATAAATAAAACATCAGACTAAAATAAGAAAATAACGAATAGTATACACTTGATAAGACAATACAAGATAACATGGTCCACATACTACAACCGACAACACATTCATACGATAACCACATGGTTATTACAGACCTGTTTACCCTTAAGATTTCACCATATTTTGTACACATATTTGACAGAAATATGATTAATATGGCACATGAGGGAAAATGTGAAATTACACTGAAAAAATCTATCATTTCTGTATATTGCCTGAAACAGATGCGCTCTGTGTGTGTAGTGTTGTAAATGAGAGACTTAGTGCGATTTTTCTCACGCCAGAGGGCATGACGCTCGTGTGGGGCTAATCCTCTCTATATTATTAGTTGGGGATAAAGAAAGAGAGAGAGACAGTGAGTGGTCCTACCATCACTCTCTCTCTCACTACGCCCAAGTAAGAAAATCGCGTGATAAGCCCCTAGTGCATTGACTGCCCAATCTGGCGTGAAAAATATCGCCATAGGTTGACCAGTTAAATGGATGATACAGTTGACATAGTATTTATATAGTTGTTATGCAAATGTATGTTTGCATTTCATTTTTCAAACTTTCCTGTTGGAGTACTCTTATTTTGTGAAAAAATACACATTTTGAATTTTGAATGCACGAAGCCCAATATCGGGGTAAACAGGTCTGTTATTAGTACAACAACTTCATTATTTGGGAGTGTTGCGAGACATCGCCTTGATCAATCAAATCAGGTGTCTTGGACTTGGAGAATGACCACACAAACGTGAACTATCTTCGAGTCACTCAGACAACAGTGTTGAGCATTTCCTGTCATACCCAACCCGTGCAAACTATGGCTGTGCGTGTGCAAAAGAGAGTGAGGTTCCGATTCTCGCCAGTTTTCGAAAATGGCGAAGACGATGAAGCGATCGTGGATGCTTTCTCCGTGACTGTGAAAGAAGAAGAAAACGGAGAAGAGGAGGAGGAGGAGGAAGGGCGAATTCTGTCACAGAAAACGTGGGGTTGTGTGAGAAGGGGTGTGTGTGGTGAAGTGCGGTGGGGTTTGGGCCACCCTCTCTCTGATGGACTGGCTGAGTGTTTGCAAGACACGGCCAACGTTTGTGGGGTGAGTTCTGGAACAAAGAAGAACTCTCAATCTATTTTAACCATACATTACTAACACTTAAGACATGTGCATTGACTCATAATGACCTGGAACTATACCAAAGACTATAGTAAAGCGAAAGTAGGGCGTGACCTCGACCCCTGCGCCGGATATGGGGTGCGAGTTATCCCCCTTACATCCGGGCAGGCGAGGTGCGCGCGCGCATTACAAAGATCATTCTTCCTTTTCCAGCCAAACTCTCTTGACCTGGCTTGCCATTGCTCCACTCCCCTTGGGGTTTTCTGCTCAATTCTGGTGGGTCCGTTCCATAGTTATTGTAGCTGACTGTTCTTTTGTTTCTTGGACGTCCTGGTAGGTCGTCTTTCGATTTCTTTTTCTTGTATTTTTTGATTTTTTCATGATACAACTTAGACCGGTGTTCCTTGTGTGTGTTGTGTGGGCCGCCAAGACACGGCCAACGTTTGTGTGGTGAGTTCTGGAACAAAGAAGAACTCTCATTCTTGCATACACCGTAACCTTCTGGAGATGATTCGTGTGGTATTTATCATGTTCGTCATGTCTTCCTGAATAAATATGTTGAGATGTGGGAAAAAAAGAAGAAGAAAAAAGAACTCCCATTTTCTTTATAGGCTTCATAGTCTTAGATTCTGAAGTCTTTGGCAATAGTCGGAATTCCCGGAAAGTTCTTCTAAAAAACCAGTTAAACTTAATTAAAGCTATTTACTTATTAGCTCGATTGTTTAGTTTAGAAATGTTAACCGATCGACAGGACCTGGTTCCCACTGGGTTCTTCTTTTGAACTCATTTTTAATAAGCTTCTAAGTTAGCATCATCTCGCAAATACGTCCCTGGTTCCCACTGGGTTCTTCTTTTAACTCATTTGCATCGCAACGATTTTGAATTATATAAAATTAAAAAACCTCACAAATCACACACAAACAAAAAACATACATGATAAACAAAAGGAAAAATGAAAGAAGATTACAAGTTTTTACTTCAGGTTTAGACATAGGGAAGTGGTAGATCAGACTTTTTTTTTATATTATAGACTTTATATAGAAAATTTCTACATCGATTGGTTTCCCCACAACAAACCGCTTCAAAAACAAAGTCAGAGGCAAAATTGTGGTCTAAGGGAGCGAAGCGAGTTTAGAAGTGACCAAGGTATTCTTTAGGTTTATGCTGGTGATGAGTGTTAACAAAATGCATGAACTAAAAGGAATCGAAACCGGGTGGTGTGAAGGCGAACGCGTTACCTCATCGCCCCTTCTACCTCCTAGGGTGTGTGTGTGACTGTATGTGAGTGTATGCGCGAATGTGCAGCCGGGCATGCATGTATAATGTGTGTGTTTGTGATGTTGTATGGTTGATTGTTTCTGTGTTGCACCTGCAGGCCAAACTCAAGGCCAGGGCTCCCAGGGACCCCCATTTGGGGGTCTATGAAGTACTATGCTTCTAAAGGACCCTCTAAAAGAATGTGCGGGGGGTACCAGGGATGCACTAGAAAAATTCTTATTAGCATTCACAATGTTATTGGGACCCTCTATCCCTCCTCTAGGGCCCTCTATGCTGTTATAGAAGGGGTCCCTGGGACCCCTTGTTTTGCGGGACGATCGGGAGCCCTGATTAGGCCTTGTCATGGATTCTGACCAAGGCCTATGGGAGCAACATACCTGTGCACGCCAGGCATGCATGCATAATGTGTGTGTTTGTGATGTTGTATGCTTGGTTGTTTTTGTGTTGCAGGCCAAACTGAAGGCCTCCTTGTCATGGATTCTGACCAAGGCCTATGGGAGCAACATACCTGTGCACGCCAGGCATGCATGCATAATGTGTGTGTTTGTGATGTTGTATGGTTGGTTGTTTCTGTGTTGCAGGCCAAACTGAAGGCCTCCTTGTCATGGATTCTGACCAAGGCCTACGGGAGCAACATACCCGTGCACGCCAAACATACATGCATAATGTGTGTGTTTGTGATGTTGTATGGTTGGTTGTTTCTGTGTTGCAGGCCAAACTGAAGGCCTCCTTGTCATGGATTCTGACCAAGGCCTACGGGAGCAACATACCCGTGCACGCCAAACATACATGCATAATGTGTGTGTTTGTGATGTTGTATGGTTGGTTGTTTCTCCGTTGCAGGCCAAACTCAAGGCCTCCTTGTCATGGATTCTGACCAAGGCCTATGGGAACAACATACCCGTGCACGCCAGGGATCCCTTCTATGAGAACGCCAGGGTAAGGGTTGTAGTGCGCTGGTGATCTACTTCTTCTTCTTCTGCGTGCCCAGGCTGTATGGCCATAATGGGTAAGGGACGTATGTGTCCGGTTTTCAGTTTTCACTGGGCGAATCCCCGCTAGCGTACAGCTGACACATTCTGATTTCGGAGGAGCTCAAAGGAGAAACATTTGGAAGATTTTTTTTTTTAAAGGCAGGAGCATGGGCCAATAAGTCAGAAAGACAGTAGATGACAGGAAGCAAAGGGAAAAGGCAGAGTCAAAGAGAGTGGCAGATTAGAGGAAGTTACAAGCACAGAACTTCCACTAAGTGGGGTAACTATTTTTACGAAAGACCCCCCGGTATCCCCCCCGGGAGAGACTCGTGGAGGAGGCGGGGGCGTCCAGCTCCCCGTATGGAGGCACGAGGCATCCACCCACTGCCCCCCCGCCCAGCATCCAACATTCAGCCTTCATTTTTTGCTTTGTGACTGATTGCGATGACTTATTTTCAGAATTTGTTTTGATTCAAGATTTCTTTCTTTCCCGAAAAGCCCCTTAGGGGTACATGGAAAACAGAAAGAAACAGAAAAACCACACAAACAAACAAAAACAAACCAACCAGACAAAGTAACGAAGAAAAAGAACATCAATTCGCACAGAAAGGGCCCGGCATGAGCAGTTAATTCCTGTTTTGAAATTTTGTTGTGTTATTTTCCCAACCCTGCACTTGATTGCAAAGTATGCTTGATCCCCTTGGTAAATGAGCGACTTGGCTTTCGCCCTTTTCAACGCTTGGTGGCGCTGCGTTTGAGTGGGTCCAATGCATGGAGGAGAGGTGAGTCTCTCTCTCCTCTCGCCCCCCCCCTCTCTTTCTCCCCAACAAAGGCTACCACTAGATTGGACTCACTCAACCGCAGTGAACACCGCCATGTTGTGAAAAGAGCGAACTAAGTCGACAATTTCGGTGATTTTTTGGCTTTTTTTCTGTAAATTTCAGAGATTTTTTGCTTTTTGTCATTTGGAGCCCAGTGATTTAAATGACTATGTCATGGATGTGACAAGTGTGTATAGTTTTGCATATATTGGTGTGTATGTGACAAGTGTGTATAGTTTTGCATATATTGGTGTGTATGTGACAAGTGTGTATAGTTTTGCATATATTGGTGTGTATGTGACAAGTGTGTATAGTTTTGCATATATTGGTGTGTATGTGGCAAGTGTGTATAGTTTTGCAAATATTGGTGTGTATGTGACAAGTGTGTATAGTTTTGCATATATATTGGTGTGTATGTGACAAGTGTGTATAGTTTTGCATATATTGGTGTGTATGTGACAAGCGTTTACAGTTTTGTAAAAATAAATTATATGTATGTGATTGTACGTGTGTGTTGTAGGGTCAGCTACAAGTGCGGCCCCAACTGGTCAACCTTATGACGTCCAGTGATGTGTACTGCCAAGCCTGCACCAACATGTTCACTGACACTGCCTTCCAGTGGCAAGGTGCGTCACTATATGACACGACATGACACAACATGACATTTGACACAGTACGACACTGGTCAACCCTTATGACGTCCAGTGAAGTGTACTGCCAAGCCTGCTCCAACATGCCTTCCAGTGGCAAGGTGCGTCACTGCATGACACGACATGACAGGACATGACACAATATGACATGACATTTGACTCAGTATGACACTGGTCAACCTTATGACGTCCACTGAGGTGTACTGCCAAGCCTGCACCGACATGCCTTCCAGTGGCAAGGTGTGTCACTGCGTGACACGACATGACACAACATGACATGACATGGCACATTACATGACATTTGACTCGGTATGACACTGGTCAATACTGCCAAGCCTGCACCAACATGTTCACCGACACTGCCTTCCAGTGGCAAGGTGCGTCACTGCATGACGCGACATGACACGACATGACATTAAACGGTCAATTTATACGGACGTGCCACGAGCTGTACTGTCAGGCCTGTACAAATAATTATGCTCTCTGATTTGCCAGTGATGCAACATTGCAAACAAAACGGCATGAGATTTGATGAAGGGAGTGTGGTTTAAATTTATATATGTATGAAATCTATTATGATGATATTGATTGTTGTGTTGTTGTTTTTTTAAAAATTTTTTTAGGACTTCCCAGTTCTATAAGAAAGGGACTACATTGGAATGTGAACGAGTGTCTTGTGCGTTTCTCTGCTGTCCATGTGTGTGTGTGCGTGTGTGTGTGTGTGTGTGTGTGTGTGTGTGTGTGTGTGTGTGTGTGTGTGTGTGTGTGTGTGTGTGTGTGATCAAAGATATTCCACTTCATAGTGCCTAATCCACTGAACCAATCTTAAAAAACCCACCCAGCTTGACATAATGGTTCATTAGTCTGGGGTAGGGGGGGTAGGGTGGAGGGAGAGGTAGATGGGGGTGGGGGTGAGGAGGGGTGGGGGGGGAGGGGTGTACTTTGTCTTAATTGAGACTTAATTGCTGTAATTATTATTTTTGATGTTTATATTCGTTGATACTTGTCTTCATGTTGATTATTCTTTTATTCTTGTCTTGTCTTGTCTTTAATGTGTATGTTTATCTGTATGTTAGTGTTCAGGCCTTTGTTCAGCACTTTGAGCTCCCTGCAAAGGGAGTTAAGCGCTCTATAAGTATGCTTGCTTGCTTGCTGCCGTACCCTGGCTTAAAGACTCCAGAGATCATCCCAACAGCCGAGGCACTTGAACACTATGATACAAATGCAACAGCTAGGGATGAGAACATTATGTGTGTGACCGTTTTTGATTACCCCGCCACATGGGCAGCCACACTCTGACTTTGGAGGATTCTATAAGAATAAATAACCAGTATTATTATTATTAATATTATTATTAGTAAAGATGTGTGGGTGTTGCTGGTAACCGGGACTCTGTTTTGTATGGCAAGCCGTCTTTGTTTTCCCTTTGCCCAGGTCACTGGAGCATCATCCAGGTGTTGTCCAGGAAAGGTCTGCACGTAGTGGAGGAGACCGGAGGAGCTGTGGTCACAGAGACCGTGCTCATGCACACCGCTCCGTTCAGAGTGGTGAGTAGTAGCTCAGTTGTTTCTTCTTCTTCTTCTGCGTTCCCGTTCCCTTTGCTTATCATCTACCGGTACTATCTTTCTGACTTATTGGCCCCATTCTCCTGCCTTTTTTCTCCTTTGAGCTCCTCTGAAATCAGAATGTGTCAGCTGTACGCTAGCCGGGGAGTCCAGTGAAAACTGAAAACCGGACACATACGTACCGTAACCATTATGGCCATATGGCATGGGAACGCAGAAGAAGAAGAAGTATTGTCAATTCAGGGCATAGGGTGGACTTACAGATTTGAGCCGTCAGCTGCAGTGTCATTTTTCTGCCAGATGTTTTGTAAATTTGGCAGAATTCCTGTCATTTGTCATCATGTGTTGTTTGTTGTTGAACTGGTTTTTGTGTGTGTTTAAAAAAAAAATGTATTGAACGTTTTTTTCATGCAATTTGCATATAACATAATACACAAACAAACAATAAATAACTGAAAAATTAAATATAAATAGTAGACACTCACATAAAATGTTCCTTTCTTATATTATCATAAGAATTTTGTTGAAAATAAAATGGCAAGAGAATTTTTTTAAAGAAAAAGCATACATAAGTAATGATAAGCATACAACACAATTGCACAAGTTTACACACACATACACACATGCACAGAGAGAGAGAGAGAGAGAGACAGACAGACAGACAGACAGACAGACAGACAGACAGAGAGACAGAGAGAGAGAGAGAGGGGTGCACACATTCACCCTATCTTATTTCAATATCTGTTAATATTGTGGAGTGAAAAAAAGACAAGGTTCAAACTTAATTTTATAGTGCACACGGACTATCTTTAACAATATTTACTGACTTATTTCAATTCATTGAATGGGGAAAAAATAATTAAAAAGTTTAAAACAGAACTGTTGTTGAACTGTCAGGCCGCCCACCTGGCTTTGATTGACGCCCTGATGAAGGCCTACGCTGGTGAAATCGCCAGCACCGAGAAGGTGCTTCACTCCGTCAGGTCAGTGAACAGTTCTCTCCCTTTTTATCGCTAGTTTTACCTGACGGAGGGAAGTTTTGTGTGCTTGCCGTTATGTTTTGCTGGGGGTTTGTTTCTGAACTGGTTATCTTGTTTTTGCGTTGTGTGTTTGTGTATGCGCGCACGTGCTCGCGTTTTGTGTGTGCGTGTGTGTGTGCGTGTGTGTGTGCGTGCGTGTGTAAGAGCATTGTGTTACCAGAAGTTGAAGAAGTTACAAAAACCACATCAATAGGAAGTCCTGCACCCAGCACTTGAGAAGAAGGCCTGGTGATGGTGTTGGTGATGTGTGTGTGCGCGTGCATGCGTCGCACTCGCGCGTTTTATGTGTAATTACGTAAGCCACTGTACCATGGAGGAAAGCCTGCTGGATTGAGTGTGTCCTTTGTGTGCGTGTATACACAAACAATGTGTGTGTGTGTGTACGCTAGTTGCATTATGTGTCAACACAAATTTTCCTGTGTGTTAAAAGAAGCTTCATTGTATGTGAACAGAAGCCACAGCAGTGTAAGCACCCCTGCGCCTAGCACTGTGGAGGAGGTTCTGGTGCTCTGTGTGTGTGTGTGTGTGTGTGTGTGTGTGTGTGTGTGTGTGTGAATATAACAAGTTGCATGATGTAGATCTTTCACTGCGTGTTAACAGAAGCCACAGCAGTGTAAGCACCCCTGCGCTTAGCACCGTGGAGGAGGGCCTGGTGCTCTGTGTGTGTGTGTGTGTGTGTGTGTGTGTGTGTGTGTGTGTGAGCATAACAAGTTGCATAATGCAGATCTTTCGCTGTGTGTTAACAGAAGCCACAGCAGTGTAAGCACCCCTGCGCTTAGCACCGTGGAGGAGGGCCTGGTGCTCTGTGTGTGTGTGTGTGTGTGTGTGTGTGTGTGTGTGTGTGAGCATAACAAGTTGCATAATGCAGATCTTTCGCTGTGTGTTAACAGAAGCCACAGCAGTGTAAGCACCCCTGCGCTTAGCACCGTGGAGGAGGGCCTGGTGCTCTGTGTGTGTGTGTGTGTGTGTGTGTGTGTGTGTGTGTGTGTGTGTGTGTGTGTGAGCATAACAAGTTGCATAATGCAGATCTTTCGCTGTGTGTTAACAGAAGCCACAGCAGTGTAAGCACCCCTGCGCCTAGCACCGTGGAGGAGGGTCTGGTTCTGTGGCTCCACAAGACCTGCCGCGCTCTTGCCGACAGGGAGAGTCTGCACCTGGGGCACGGGGATGCCAGGAACAAGGTGAACTCTTTGACCCGCTCCCCTGCCTTTTTTTTTTCTTCTCCCCCACCCGTTCTTCGGAATAGTTATTTTCTCCTTGCTCCTCCTCCCAAAATCAGAATGTGTTGGCTGAATGCAGCGAGGAGACCAATGAAAGCTGAAAGCCGGAGAAAAACGAAGAAAATTAACCCCTTCTCTGCCTTGCTATGAGATAGTCTCATAGTGTATGATGTCATTGATGATGTCATAACTTTTGATGTCATAAGCCTGGGATGATGGTTTTTGATTTTTTTTTATGCCTGAAAAAAAGATATATCTCTAGATCATTTTCTCAGATTGAGTCTTAACAGATTTGTTTTAAACTATAATTAAAAAAAATTGATACTTTCAGGGCTCCCAATCAAAACAAGGGGTCCCAGGGACTTCATCACTTAGAGGGTCCTAGAGGTGGGATAGAGGGTCACAGTGGCATTGCGAATGCTAAAAATAATTTTTCTAGTGCATCCCTGGGACCCCCTGCACATTCTTTTAGAGGGTCCTTCGGAATTTTAGTACTTCATAGACCCCCAAATGGGGGTCCCTGGGAGCCCTGAATTTCTATGTTTTCCTCTGGCAGTGAAAGGGTTAATGTGAAAGAAGCAAGTGAAAAAAAAAAGGGAAGAAAACTCGAGATCTCCCCAGCGTTTCATGGCCCCTGTCAGGCCAATCCAGCAACCGTAGTGGTGCCCCCCGGGGACAAACCCCGACCTGCACATCCCTGGACCTTTATCAAGGAAACCACATGCAAAGAAGAAGAGAATGCGGATATGTTGTTGTTGTCGTTCCCTGGCTTAAAGACTCCAGGGATCATCCAACAGCCGAAGCACTTGAACACTATGGTACAAATGCACCAGCTAGGGATGAGAACATTACGTGTGTGACCGTTTTTGATGACCCTGCCATTTGGGCAGCCACACTCCGACTTAGGGGGATAATGCGAATATGATATGATGGAAATTTTAAGGATAGCTGGTTTCTGAATCTATCTGTTGTTATTTGTTTGTTGATCACAGATTAGCCAGGTCCACCACAGGAAATCCTCCAAAGATCACAGACCTACAGAGAGAGCTGTTCCCCGGATCCTCTTGCTATATATGGCTTTGTTAACGTCTCTGTTGTTGTTCTTGTCTGTTGAAACAGCTGGAGAGACTGGCTAAGCCTGGAACAACAAATCCTCCAAAGATCACGGATCTACAGAGAGAGCTGTTAAAACAGTTGGAGAGACTGGCCAGGCCTTCGACGACAGGAAATCCTCCAAAGATTGCCGATCTACAGAGACAACTGGCTGACGGGTCCTCTTGATATATATGGCTTTGTTGACGTTTCTCTAAAGTAGTTCTTGTCTGTTGAAACAGTTGGAGAGACTGGCCAAGCCTTCGATGACAACAGGAAATCCTGCAAAGATTGCCGATCTACAGAGAAAACTGGCTGATGGATCCTCTTGATATATATGGCTTTGTTAACGTCTCTCTTACAAGTTCTTGTCTTTTAACAGTTAAATAGAATGCGTAGGCCTACCACAGGAAATCTTCAAAAATGACTGACCTAGAGAGAAAACTGGCTGATGAATCTGGCTACATATAGCTTTGTTGACGTCTCTCTTGTTCTTGTCTGTTGAAACAGCTGGAGAGACTGGCCTGGCCTGGAACAACAAATACTCCAAAGATTGCCGACCTACAGAGAGATCTGGCTGACGGATCCTCTTGTTATATATGGCTTTGCTGACGTCTCTCTTGTTGTTCTTGTCTGTTGAAACAGTTGGAGAGACTGGCCAGATCTACGACAGCAGGAAATCCTCCAAAGATTGCTGATCTACAGAGAGTGCTGGCTGATGGATCCTGTGTAGCCTCCGCCATTTCTTTCTACTACCCAGAAGCCGTGCCCATCTCAGGTAAGGAGGTGCTCTAGGGTAATTTATTCGGTTTTTTTAAAATTTAAAAAAATTTCTGTTTCAGTATAGCATTACTTAGAAATGAGATATTTTGCAACAAAATATTATTAGTTGACACCTTTTCACTCTTGCCTACTTTGGTTTGTTGTTGTTCTCTGGCTTAACGACTCCAGGGATCATCCCAACAGCCGAAGCACTTGAACACTTTGGTCCAAGTGCACCAGCTAGGGATGAGAACATTACGTGCGTGACCGTTTTTGTGGGCAGCCACACTCGGACTTCGGAGGAGTACTTTGGTTTAAAACCCTTTCAACGCCAGCCATTTTTCAGCCCAAACATTCCATTAAACTTACCTGGGTAGAGGAAAGATTCTGTCTGCAAAATTAGGGATTCCTCTGTGACATGCATAAAACAGGGCCTGTCCTTGCCTCCCAAAATATAGAACACAAGGTCACTGTATACCAGACCCTCATTTGATGCATTTTAGTGATGTGGGTGTTGAATCATTGTGGTGCCAAGAGGCGACAGTGGCGACGAAAGGGTTAAATCCATCCATTATTTTTTTTGAATGATCGGCGTCTTTGTAATATGAATAACCGGACACAAACGTACCTTGCCCATTACGGCCATATGGCCTGGGAACGCGAAGAAGAAGAAGAAGAGAACCCAAACCCATCATTTTGGAGCTGTGACATCAAAAGTTATGACATCATCAATGATATCACACACATCCTTAGTATTGGTGTTGGGTACTTTATAGTCACAGATGCATCTCTGTGAAATTCGAGTTGCTCCTACCTGGAGAGCGCGTCGCTGCCAGAGGCGCGCCATCCTTTTTTTTTTTGCATGTGATTTTTGTGTGACTGATAAGGAAGGAAAGGTGGGGGTAAATTTTGACCAAATGACAACTTTTTCGTTGCCACTGGGATTAACATGTGCTAAGTGCATGGGCACACGGGACCTCGGTTTATCGTCTCATCCGAAAGACTCCACGTAACGTTCAAACCTGTAAGGCCTTCCTAGTGCAAAGTGAGAGAAAAAAATCCCCCGTACCCAGGTTCGAACTCGGATTTACTTGACACTACAAGGCGAACGCGTTACCTCTGTGCCACTCCACACCTTGTAGACACAGGGCAGACTATGATGGGGTTAACATGGGTGCAACTCCCCAAAATGAAAAAAAACTGAAAGGCAGGGGTTCAAGGACCCATGGCCCTGGCAGGGTACAGGGACAGAGCCCCGTCGGACGATTCAGGGAGGCAAGTTAACTCTCTTCTTTCGGATCGGAAATGCCGAGAACCTTCGGGAACGTACGGATTCCATGTGGCCGGTTTGGGCGCTTCCATTTTGTTTCTATCACATGGCAGTCACATGAGCGCTTCAGCCTCGCTTTCGCTATAGATTACACTTCCGTCCTGTTGCTTGCAATGGCTTCTAGGCCGATTGGTTTGAAAGATATGAATTTTTGAAAATTAGTGACCGACTTTGGCATTTTCGCGATTTTTCCAATATGGATGACGAACAGTTATGGCGTCCATTGACTGAGGAAAGCGATGAATAGTCGTATTTTTGTGAAAGATGGGACTTATGAGATCGCGAAGTGATGAGTAAGGAGTGTATTCTGACCTATTTCGGCAGCGAGCTTGTTTTTGTTCGAACGTGTTACTGACATCGGCATTTTCCCGACTTTTACATCATGGATGATGAGTCGTTATTGCATCCACTGAGTGATGACAGTGTTGAAAATTCCCTTTTTTGTGAAAGATAGGAATTATAAGATCGTGAAGTGAAAGGGTAAGTGAATGATTTTGATCTACATTTCTATTTCAGTTGTCTTAGGCTTCACCAGTCTGCAAAAGTAGGCAGTGAATGACTAGTGAATGCAGTTTGCGAATACACTTTGGCATTTTGATTTTTTGTGTGGAGCCATGCATCCCCATAATATCTTGAAATTCATTTTGCAAATCAGACAACACATTCAAAACAAAAAAACACAAAAAATCTGCTAGGGTATATTTTATTTTATTATTTTTCTGACGCTACCCCCCTTTTGTACGGAGTGACGTCCCTTGGGCTAGGATTTCAGAGGTGATAGAGAGCACAGAGTGTCAGGCACAAGAGGGTTAAGAGAGAGATATAACGAGACAGACAGTTAAAATGATAGACCGAGACAGTTTGAGTGCGATAAGCCTTGTAAAATTATTACATTGCCTTTGAATCTTCCAAGATAGAACAACCAAGTTCAAAACGCCTCAAATCGCTTGTGGTCAATTTTTTTGGTAAAAGTAAAGATGTGCCACCCCCCCTGCATTTCTCGGTGAATTGTATTTTTCCGTTTTTGCCTTTCTTACCATACATAAAGCTGTATTTTAGGAACATTTTTAGCTAATAACCTTTTTGGAATACTAACCCTATCCCTAACCCTAGCCCTAAACCTAACCCTACCCCCCACTATGTACTGCAGTACACTGTCACAGTTGGATTTGTCACAGTTGTGGTTCGTTGCGTTTTTCCGTCTTATAGGGTGGGGGGTAGGGTTAGGGCTAGGGTTAGGGCTAGGGTTAGGGATAGGGTTAGTATTCCAAAAAGGTTATTAGCTAAAAATGTTCCTAAAATACAGCTTTATGTATGGTAAGAAAGGCAAAGACGGAAAAATACAATTAACCGAGAAATGTAGGGGGGGTGGCACATATTGACCTTTACCTTTTTTTTTATGAATTAAAAAACACAGTTCAGTTTCTGGTCAAATTAAAAATACTGTAATCGGTGTAAAACTGAAAGAGTAGCACCCAAGGGTTAATGTTGTTTGTTTCTGTTGTTGTGTGCAGACGTGTGTTTGAAGGAGAGCATGACTCTGGCGGATTGCCTGTACAACCTTCGGCTGGTCCAGTCGTTTTGCTGCCACCACCCGAGCCTGGGGGGCCTGAAGTGCTTCCACCTGGCCTACGAGGACCTGCTCTACGGGCAGAGGCACCTGCACCGCAACCTCGCGGTCTTCCTGGCAGAGCTGTTTTTCTTGCTGGAGAAGACTTCAGCCAAGGCAAAGGCTGAGTCGAAGAAGGAAGGTAAGAAAGAGAGGGAAGGGTTAAAGAAAGAGGGGGTGGGTGGGGAGTGAGAGAGAGTATGTGTGTGTGTGTGTGTGTCAGACCTGCCTACTGCTACGATTTGGCCGTAGCAGCTACGAAAAATTAAGCTTTGCTACGGAGCTACGGCAACCTTAACGTTGCTACGGAAAAAAACAAATTGCCGCCGCATTTTATTTTTGCTTTAAGTATAATGCCGTTCCCGGTTTTGTCTGTTTCTAAGAGCAGACGCCGTGTCACGCACGATAACCTAGTCACTTCCGTTTTTATCAAAGTGACTGCGCATGCGTTCTTATTACTTTTCTCTGAAAAAAATGGCGGACTCCAGCAGCAGTAGCGATTCGGGAGATGTTTCAAACGAAGAAAAACGAACCCAAACCAGAAAACGAAACTCATCTGGCACACCATCTTCTTCTAAGAAAAAACATCGGCCTGCCGCACAAGTTTTCAAAATATTTTACACGGAGGAGTGGCCTTGCATCGTCAGAAGTTGACTCGGTGCGAACCATGCTCGCTGCAGTGCAACCTCTGCCATGCGGACTTCTCTGTGAACCATGGCTGTAGAGACGATTGCCATCAACACGTTCAATCGGCGAAACATAGAAGCAGTGCATTTCGGCTCAGGAAGAGAACAAGCCGATTGCAGTTGTTTGTGGATGCTACGAAATGTTTTGCCATGCTACTGAAAATTGATGGTTGGGCTACTGATAAGGAAAATTCCAAGTAGGCAGGTCTGGTGTGTGCATGCGGCAGACCTGTTTACTCTACTCTTTTTGAGTCCCAATATCAGGAAAGTCCCAAATTATTATTTTAAATAATCAAGATAGCATAAAGCTTAATATGAACTTCATTATTGTCATAATTTCCCACAGGGTCAAGCGGAGTGTCGGTGTTTTTTTTCTCTCTGTTCAGTTTGTTTTATTTCTTCATTATTGTCATAATTTCGCCTCGTGTCAAGTAAACCCGAGTTCGAACCTGGGTACAGGGGATTTTTCCTCTCACTTTACACTAGGCCTATTACTTACGGTCTGAACGTGGAGTCTTTTGGATGAGACGATAAACCGAGGTCCTGTGTGCCCATGCACTTAGCACACGTTAAACCCAGTGGCAACGAAAAAGCTGTCACTTGGTCAAAATTTACCCCTCTCCCTTTCCTTCCTAAAAGCTTTATCCTTGTCAAATAAAGTTTTCCAGTGTCCACTGTCCTCGTCAGTCACACAAAAATCGCATGCAAAGAAAAATAAAAAAATGTGTGGCGCGCCTCTGGCTGCGACGCGCTCTCCAGGTGGGAGCTACCTGAATTTCACAGAGACGCCTCTGTGACTATAAAGTACCCAGGGCTCCCAGGGACCCCCATTTGGGGGTCTATGAAGCACTAAAATTCTACAGGACCCTCTAAAAGAATGTGCAGGGGGTCCCAGGGATACACTAGAAAAATTCTTTTTAGCATTCGCTATGCCACTGGGAGGGACCCTCTATCCCGCCTCTAGGACCCTCTATGCTATGAGTGAAGGAGTCCCTGGGACCCCTTGTTTTGCAGGACAATTGGGAGCCCTGAGTACCTAATGCCTAATTTGTCGCAGGGTCAAGCGGAGTGCCGGTGCGTCGCCCGTCCAGTCCCGCCTCCACAGGACGACAGGCCGTCCAGGTGGCAAAACCGGGGTGCCTTCGACAGGCAGGGGGCACAACCAGTCCTAGGTAAGGGTTAGTTATCTCCCTTGGATTTCCCCGTGGGGATGCCTAGGGGTCTTTGGTAAAAAATAGTTCCCCCACCTTCTGGAAGTTCTGAGCTTGTAACTTCCTCTAATCTGCCACTCTCTTTGACTCTGCCTTTTCCCTTTGCTTTCTGTCATCTACTATCTTTCTGACTTATTGGACCATTCTCCTGCCTTTTAAAAAAAAAATCTTCCAAATAATTTTTCTCCTTTCAGCTCCTCCAAAATTGGAATGTGTCGGCTGTACGCAGCGGGAGACCAGTGAAAACTGAAAAACGGACACATGTACCTTACCCATTATGGCCATATGGCCTGGGAACGCAGAAGAAGAAGAAGAAGAAGAATCTCCCTTGGATGTGGTTAAAGGGCAAATGTTAAGAACAGCTCCCTCCTCTGCCCCTTCCATTCATTTAAGACGGTTTCAGTTAGGGTTAGGGTTTGGGATAAGGTAGGGATAGGGTTAGGGTCAGTTAAGTGTTAATCTCATACCATACCATAACTTTTTAATTTTGTGTGTGGATTAGATGGTTTCAGGTTAGGGTTAGGAATAGGGTTAGGGATTATGTTTAGGGTCAGTTTAGTGTCAAGTACATAATAAAAAAAAAAGTTGATGACTAAGCTGACCCTAAACCTATCCCTAACGCTATCCCAAACCCTATTCTTAACCCTAACCTTTTACCTGAAACCGTCTGAAATGAATGGAAGGAGCAGATGAGGGAGCTATTCTTAACATTTGCCGGTTAAAGAATTGTCAACAAAAGTTGTGTGTGTTTAGGGATAGTCCGTATAAAGACGTTTGACAAGAAAAGTGAACAAAAGCCAATGACTAAGAATGGTTAACCCTTTCACCGCCAACGTCGCATTTTTGCACCACAATGATTTAACACCCATGTCACTAAAAGGCCTCAAATCAGGGTCTGTTATCCAAAGACCCTATTCTCTTCATTTGGGGAGGTAAGGATAGGCCTTACTTTAAATTCAGCTCCTCCAAAATTGGAATGTGTCGGCTGTACGCAGCGGGAGACCAGTGAAAACTGAAAAACGGACACATGTACCTTACCCATTATGGCCATATGGCCTGGGAACGCAGAAGAAGAAGAAGAAGAATCTCCCTTGGATGTGGTTAAAGGGCAAATGTTAAGAAAAGCTCCCTCCTCTGCCCCTTCCATTCATTTAAGGCGGTTTCAGTTAGGGTTTGGGTTTGGGATAGGGTTAGGGTCAGTTAAGTGTTAATCTCATGACATACCATAACTTTTTAATTTTGTGTGTGGATTAGATGGTTTCAGGTTAGGGTTAGGGATAGGTTTAGGGTCAGTTTAAAAAAATAAAAGTTGATGACTAAGCTGACCCTAAACCTATCCCTAACGCTATCCGAAATCCTATCCCTAACCCTAACGTGAATCCGTCTTAAATGAATGGAAGGGGCAGAGGAGGGAGATTTTCTTAACATTTGCCCTTTAAAGAATTGTCAATGAAAGTTGTGTGTGTTTAGGGACAGTGCGTATAAATATGTTTGACAAGAAAAGTGAACAAAAGCCAATGACTAAGAATGGTTAACCCTTTCACCGCCAACGTCACATTTTTGCACCACAATGATTTAACACCCATGTCATGAAAAGGCCTCAAATCAGGGTCTGTTATCCAAAGACCCTATTCTCTTGATTTGGGGAGGTAAGGATAGGCCTTACTTTAAATATGTCCACAGAGGAATCCCCAATATTACAGACAGATTTTGGTCTCTACCCAGGTAAGTTTAATGGAAATGTTTTGCTAAAAAATGGCTGGCGGTAAAAAGGTTAAAGTACAACACAAACAAATACACAACAAGTGCAGAGTGACGCTATTTTATTGACGAAACAAAACAGAACATGTAATATTTCAACAAAAATGTCCTTTTTCAAACAACATAGACAACACTACAGTACTTCCCCTCTTCACAGTACAGCAGTCTCCAAAAATGCACTCTTCACTTGTTGTGTATTTGTTTGTCAGTGACATTGCAGTCTGTTTCAGTTTTTTTATGTATTTTTGGAGGTAGTCCGTTTTGACTCTAAGTCATCAGATTTGGGGTTGCCATGAAGAAATTGGAAATGAATAAATAAGATCCAAAGAATAGAATGAGACAGATCTGAGGGGGGAGAAACAAAACAAGAAGCTCAACATTTGTCAACATTTCGATTGATCAATCTTTGTCAAGACTTCCAGAATCAGTCACACTCCCATTACTAGTGTTACACAAACCAAGTGTTACACAAACCAAGTGTTACACAAACCAAGTGTTACACAAACCAAGTGTTACACAAACCAAGTGTTACACAAACCAAGTGTTACACAAACCAAGTGTTACACAAACCAAGTGTTACACAAACCAAGTGTTACACAAACCAAGTGTTACACAAACCAAGTGTTACACAAACCAAGTGTTACACAAACCAAGTGTTACACAAACCAAGTGTTACACAAACCAACACAAACCAAGTGTTACACAAACCAAGTGTTACACAAACCAAGTGTTACACAAACCAAGTGTTACACAAACCAAGTGTTATACAAACCAAGTGTTACACAAACCAAGTGTTACACAAACCAAGTGTTACACAAACCAAAGTAAAAGAGTAGAAGTCAGGACCTTATTCTCATTTTAGATTTTAAAAAACTCGACGCAGATGAGATCCCAAATTATTTTTAACCCCTTCCCTGCCTTGCTAGGAGATAGTCTTGTACTGTATGATGTCATTGATGATGTCATAACTTTTGATGTCATAAGCCTGTGATGATGGTTTTTGGCTTAGATAAGCCAGAAAAGATATCTCTAGACCATTTTGATTTTCTCAGATTGAGTCTAACAGCTTTGTTTTAAACTTTATAATATAAAAAAATCGATAATTTCTCTGTTTTCCTCTGGCAGTGAAGGGGTTAACCCTTTCGCCCCCAGCCATTTTTCAGCCAAAAAATACCATTAATCTTAACGGCGTAGAGAGAAAAAAATGTCTGCAGTGTTGCAAATTCATCTGTGACATATATAACATTAGGAATAACCTTACCTCCCAAAATTAAGAAAATAGGGTCTTTGGGTAACAGGTCCTGATTTGATGCCTTTTAGTGACATGGGTGTTAAACCGTTGTGGTGCTTAATGCGACATTGGCGGTGAAAGGGTTAAACTTTATAATTAAAAAAATCGATAATTTCTATGTTTTCCTCTGGCAGTGAAAGAGTTAATTAATCGATGTTTACAGGAACAAGGAAAGCGGAGGAGGAGGAGGAGGAGGGCTTTTACAGAACGTGTCCCGATCGCTGGAAGGAGAACCGTCCGACCTTGACCATACGACGACCACCAGCAGCAGCAGCGTGGGGGAATCGCCGCCCCCCGCAGAACTGCTCAGCTGCTCCACTTCCCCGCGCCCGGGCAGAGACTTCATGACAACCAGCAGCAGCATGGGGGAGTCTCCGCCCCCGGCAGAACCTCTCAGCTGCTCCACGTCCCCGCGCCCGGGCAGAGACTTCATGACCCGCCAGGAGCAGCTGCTTCCCGCCCAGCTGCGGGTCAGCAAGGAGAAGGGCCACCACTGGTCCAAAGCCGAGGAGCTAGGCGAACAGAGCCACAAGCAGAGGATGGCCGCCGAGTCCAAGGCGACCCGGGGCAAGGTCACGCTGACTAGGTCCAACTCGAACAGAGCGGCTGCGGCCACGGCGGCGTCGCAGTTTTCTGCCGAAACGGAGTCAGGATCATTAGCAGCGGTGGGGGCGCACGCTGGCGGAATCCATGAAGACACGGCGACAACTCTGTCGCAAGGCACGAAGGCCGATTCGAAGGACGCTACCGAGGGTCCCCCGCCGCGTCAGTCTCTTCTCACTCGGAGAATTCAGGGCTCGGTTGCGGGACCTTCTCCTCCGCCGTTGGTTAGCGGCGAGGACAAACCCTCCAGGGACTCGTTTCAGTCTCCCAGGGGGGGTGTGAGCGTGGCGGTGGCTGTTCAAGGTTCCAGCCTTGTGAGTTGCGTCGGCGGTGGAGGTGGCGAAGAAGATCTCCCCGTTTTCGCTGCTGCTACCAGACACGGGCACCCTGCCACCAACGCCGCGGGGGCGAGGACGTCGTCCCGGGAAGGCAGCATCGCCAGCAGTCGCAGCTCCGGGGAGTTCTCGGACCACGAGTCCCACAAGATCCACCAGGACCACAAGGCCAAGGAGTCCTTGAAGCTGGCTTCTCCCCCCCAGCAGCATGAACAAGGGGTCGCCTCTTCGGGTCACCATCACCGATCTCAGACACACCCACCACCACAACAACAACCACAGTCCACAGGCGTCAGTTCAACTCGCTCGCAGTCGGAAGAACGTGCTCAGCAAAACCAGCACGCAGGGAATCATTCTTCCAGACAAGAGGGCAGCATGAACGGATCGCAGATCATGAGAAGAAGCGTGGATGAAACTTTGGGCAACCACCACCACCAACAACAACAGCCGGCAGAAGCCAACAGGGATGGCACCGGCTCTGGCTCCGGCTCAACCAACCAACCCGGCTCCGTGCGGTCGTCGACTTTCCTGCAGAGGTCTGACAGCGGGGCCAAGAAGACCAGCTTTGCTCAGCTTCCTACAGAGACCACCTGGCAGAAGAGAGCCCAGAGAAGCAACACCCACCAGCCCGGAATATCATCCCCACGGTCGGACTCTAGCGAGGGCAGGCCGGCACTGTCGGAACTGTCCCAGCTGAGGCTGAAGCTGGAGGAAAAGCGGAGAGAGATCGAGCGCAAGAAGCAGCAGCAGGAGGTGCAGAGCGCGCGCATGAGGCAGCGGCTGGGCAAGGCCGCCTTCATGAGGGTCATTTCCAAGGACAGCGTCAATGCTTTGCCCGGGCGGAGACCGGTCATCCCTGCCTGGGGTGGTGGGGGAGGAGGAGCCAACGGGCGTGCTGGTGCTGGTGGTGGTAGTACCGGTGGAGAAAACGCTTCGAATTTCACTTCTGCAGTTCACAGTTCCTTCAGTCCCGCTTCTTCTTCCTTCAGCGCTAAAGAGGAGTCGCCGTTGAGTCGACCCACCGCCCTCCTCACCACGTCCTCCCCGTGTTCCTCCACCTCCACCTCGGCTTCCCAGTCGCCGTCGGGCCGTTCCATTTCCCGGGAAGGGGGTGGTGGTGGGCAGGGGCAGGACAGGCGGAGGTGGTTCCACGGGAGCGACCCGGAAGGGGAGACGATCTGCTTGTCTAAAGACGAGACGGACGACGCGTTTAGCGGCGTGCCTGTGGCGGAGCTGGGCTTCGACATGATGCAGAGCTGCCCCCCGTGCATGGGCGAGGCGCTGTTCGGATACCCCACTACTGAGGGCGGAGCTGAAGAAGAGGTTATGAGTTCCTCCTCCACCACCGCAGCCGCTGCTTCTTCGTCCTACCCGCCCCCCCTGCCCCAGTCCCACAGAGCGTGCAGCCAGTCCCCGCCCCGCTCCACCCCCGAAAAGAGAGTCTCCTGGTCCCAGCATCAACAGCAGGGAGACAAGAGCGGCGGGGCCGACCAGAAGGATTACGACCAGTCGCTGGACAAGCTGAACCAGAGCTTGACCGATCTTCAGGGGGAGATCGCGCGGCTGTCGCTACAGCAACAGGACGCTGCTTTTCCCCCTCCCCCTGCATCTGCAACTCAACAGCAACAACAACAACAACCTCAACAGTCGGTTTCCTCTGCGCATCCTCACGAACAGGCCGCAGTTTCGGCATATCCGCGCTCTCGTTCGTCGCCGCAAAGCCGAGTGTTACACTCCCCCCCTCCTCCTCCTCCTACTACTGCTTCGCTCTCCCACCCACTACCCTCCAAACCCGCTGACTCTCCTCTCCCTTCTCATTCCTTCTCTCCATCCCCCTCCCCCTCCCCTGCCCTCCCCCTGCCCCCCAACCTCCCCGGAGGAAGGCCCGGTAGCGATTTCGCCTCTGTGGACAGACGAGCGAGCGATTCCGCCGTTGTGGTGGCAGCAGCAGCAGCTGGGGGGACGGATCTAGACTCTTCGGGATTTTTCGTGTCGTTCGGCGAACGCTCTTCTTCTTCGTCATCCTCGACTCCTACTAGACAGCCGAAAGCCAGAGTGAGAGACAGCGGTGGTGGTAGGGGTGGGGTGGGTGGGTGGAGGAAGCAGCGATCCCGGGAAGGGGCGGAGAGGGGTGGGAGGGGTGTGTGTGTGGCGGTGGTGGCGGCGGAGAACGATTCTGGGAGCAGCAGTTCTGGGTCGTACCATTCCTTGCCCGGGGGGTTGGAGGAGGTGCCTGTCGTGGGAGTTCCAGGGGATGGTGCGTCTGGCCAGGAGAGTGGGGTGAGTAGTTATTTTAATATATGTTTCCTTAATTTTCAGACTATAAGCTGCATGACATTTAAAAAATAATAAAATATACCCCCCCCCCCCCCAAGTTTGATCCGAAATTCTGATTGAGTTATTGCAGTATAATATTATAAAGTGCAAAACCTAAGGTCTGAGAGTGTGAAAAAAAATCGCCTTATTTATTTATGATTTGCCTGTAAAATACATTGTACTTATAAGCACAAAGACACACATGCACACACACAGTCGCACATATGTAACGGACTAACACTGGGTCTTTCTGTCAAGTACATCTTTTCTACATGAAAGACTGACTGCCCCACGATTTTTCATGTCAGGTGACTAATGTCGCTCTTCTTTCTGGCCTATCAGTCTCTTCTGTATCTTGTCTCCAGCGTATTCAAAACACGGCTGTTCATCTTGTCCTTAGGAAGAAAAAGTTCGATCATGTTACTTTTTGTTAGCCCTCTTCTCTGTTCTTTGCACTGGCTTCCTGTCGTAGACAGAATTGAGTATAAATTAAACACCCTTTGATATAAATCTATCCATAATTGGCATAAAGCTGCTCCATCTTACCTCTGCAACAATATTTCCATCTATACGCCAGCTCTCGCATTACGTTCAGTTTCCGACCCTCTTTCTCTCCAGATCCCTAGGTGTAAGCTTGCAACTGTTGGTCGGCGCTCTTTCGCTGTTTCAGGACCAACCTCCAGGCCAGGACCAATTTTCCTCTCTCCCTCCGTCAGCGACCGACCCTCTTTGCTTTCAAATCAAACCTCAAAACCCACCTATCTATTCTATCATCCTTACCATTCCACTACAAAGTGCATATTTGTACAAGATTAGCTTGGAAGACAGAAATAAAACCAAGAGTGTCTTACTACCACAACTCCCAATCCAGGTAACTTCCGGTTAAGCAGACTACTCTCTTTCTTTCAAGCTAGCATGGAAGGCAGGTTTGTTTTTCTGTTTCTCCAGGAATTTTGTCTCCTGCTTTCAGCTTAATGAGTGTCTTTTGTTTTCCTTTGGTTTTCTTTGTGTTGCTTTGCTACTTGGGTAAGTTCGTTCGGCCCTCCCCCCTTTTTGGTTGTAATCTTGGTGAAGATTTCGGGCCTGTTGGTCAAAAGGTGGGCGTGGCTTCTGGCTTCGGGTTTCGCGTTATGGAATCTACTCCTTCTAAAGAAGGTTGTAGATTCTTCGGCGTTAGTTAGCAAACCTTCAAGTAGTTCAACTAAGGAACCTCAGCCTACTCCTCCCAGGGATGACAAAGACCGTTTTCTAAAATCTAGTCCTTCAGAAAAGTCTTTGTCCAAGTCAAATCTCGGTCAAGAAGTTCGAGTAAGTCTCATTCTTCGCGTTCGGTTCAAGATACAAAGCAAGTGGTGTCGGAATTGCTGGCTCATTTGCGTTCTACGGGCGAATAGTCTTCGGCCATGCCGTTCTCCTTCTCCCAAGTGGATTCGGCTGGTTTGGTCCAGCACATTTCGGTGGATGATTCTCATGTTGTTGGGTGTTTTGGACGTTGACCCGGCCTTTTCGACGGTTGGTCTTCCACTCCAGGATTCGTTGTCCGTTGAAGATCTCTCACGGATGGAGCTGCAAACCGGCATCCGGGTTTTTCCCGAACAAGGTCAGTACGGCTCTTCTAGCCAAGCTAGCTCCCGTACCCCATTGGTTCCTGGCGTTCATGATACCGCACGGGCACTTCCGGTTCTGGAAGAAGAAGCTGCGAAGAAACCGGTGGTGCTGTCCGACTTGTCTTACAGAGCTATAGACAACCGGGCGGTACCCACCGATGCCACCATTACGCCTGGTGATGCCGGCCGAAAAACGGACGATGCCGCTAATGGGGGTAGCTTCCCTGGCGACGGCAGCCTCGGTGCCTTAGGCACCGGGCCGGCATCCGCACCCGGAGTTCTCCGAGCGGACCGGCCACGGCGACATGGTCTCGCGGGTCCACCACGGGCACGGCGGCTACGGCCTCTCCCGTGGGTGGTCCCTGGCGACGGCAGCCTCGGTGCCTTGGGCACCGGGCCGGCATCCGCACCCGGGGTTCTCCGGAGCGGACCGGCCACGGCAACATGGTCTCGCGGGTCCACCACGGGCACGTCGGCTACGGCCTCTCCCGTTGGTGGTCCCTGGCGACGGCAGCCTCGGTGCCTTAGGCACCGGGCCGGTATCCGCACCCGGGGTTCTCCGGAGCGGACCGGCCACGGCGACATGGTCTCGCGGGTCCACCACGGTCACGGCGGCTACGGCCTCTCCCGTGGGTAGTCCCCAGGCCCAGGGCCGTACGACGGCGGGCAGTCAGTCCATGGGACGTTTGCCTCAGCCCGTACCGGTCACGCCCGTTACCGCTGGTATGGTTCTTCAGCGGACCTACTCTCACCAGGAGGTTATGGACCTTTTGTCGGGTTGTTCTTCCTTCGGTCAGTCAGCTCAACCAGCGGCGTCAGTTACGACTTCGGGTCACACGGTGGATTCTATGGAAGAGGTTTTTTCAGATCCTTCTGTTTCTGTCATTCAAGGGTATCTGGCGGCCTTGCAGCCTTACTGCGCTCCTTCTTTCACGGTTGCAACCGAGAGTTGTTCAACCGTACCCTTGTTGTCTTCCTTCTGAACGAATTTTTGCGGGGGCAACGGCCCCGGCTTCGCCGTTCTTTCGAATGATGTCTGTTCTGGCAGGCATGGTTTCTTCTGATTACAACCATGAGTTGTTCAACCAGTTGTCTCGTTCACCCGTTCCAGTAATCCTTTTTGGTCTGGTTCCGTCCCGATCGAACTATACTGTCCGGCTAACATGATCTTCCATGCCCAGCCGTCAGCTCAGTTGTTTGACTGGGTGGCGTTGAAATGGGTTAAGTCTACGTCACGTTTGCACACTGTTTCGCCTTTTGTCTACATGTTTTCCTTTTCGGTGGGGACATTTCCGCGTCATCTGGTTAGATTTGACGTCATGCGATAGCAACTATGTTGCTCTTTCGGTCTGTCCCTACGTCAGAGGTAGTTTTTTATTTTTACCTTCCAACGGTCTTAGCATGTAGAGTTGGTTACGAAGTGCAGTCGCACATTCGTACCGTGGCTTCTCAGTTTGCTAGTTCAGAGGTTGAATCTGCTGTTTTGCGGATTCTCATCTTAATCATTTAGTACTAGCTGTCTCTTCCCGTCATCGATCCTTTGCTTGCCCATTCTGAACAAGTCTTGTCCAAATGTGGGCCATTTTGTTTTTGACTCAGACTCGCCACTTCGATTTTTTCTGGTTCGAAAGGGCGTAGCAGCGTGTGGTGGCCCGGTCCGGCCACTCATAGTCCGTTTTGTATCGGCCTTGGCTGCTCTAGGTGACTCCATGCGGAGTTTGTCATCTCCTGGCTGCTTTTCCAGGATGTTGTCTCGGTGGAGTCCACTCAGGTTCTGCCCCAGGATGATGCTTTCGGTACCCTTCTGTCTCGTGGGTGCCGATTGTCTTTTCTCCGCCTGCAGATCCTCTTCGCTTTCAGATCTTGGACGCAGAGGTCAAGTCCCTTCTGGACAAGGGTGCTGTGATTCCAGTACCCAACCCAGGCCCGGGTTTCTACTCGCGCATGTTCACTGTACCAAAGAAGAACTGTGAGTTCCGTCCAGTGCTGGACTTGTCTCCTCTCAATGCTTTTCTGCGCCCCATGGCGTTCAGAATGGAGATGGCTGCTTCGGTTCACAACTTCATCCAGCCGGGGGATTGGGCGACTTCCATAGACCTCAAGGATGCCTTTTTCCATATTTCGATCCACCCAGATCGAAGGCATCTCTTGAGGTTCGTATGGGGGAACACGACTTATCAGTTCGTAGCCCTTCCCTCCGGGCTCTCTCTGGCCCCTTGGATTTTCACCATGGTGGTCAGGGAGTTCGTCGGCGTGGCCGGGTCCAGAGGGATCCGGCTCAAGGTGTACCTGGACGGCTGGCTCACCTCGGCTCAGTCCAGGGACCGGTGCCAGGAACACACTTCGGGGCTCCAGGACCTGTCCGTCCAGGTTGGTTTTCAACATGAACGTCAAAAAGTCGGATTAGACTCCGGCCCAGGAATTCAAATTTCTGGGGATGGTCTTCAATACCCAGACGTTCACGGTCTGTCCGTCTCCGGATCAGATCCAGTCCATTCAGTCCTTTCGGGAAAGTGTTCTGTTGGCAGGTTCAGCAACGTTTCGTCAACTTCTCAAGTTGCTGGGCATCATGGAGTCTTTGGCAGACCTCTTGCCTCTGGGACGTCTGCACAGGCGTCCGTTACAACGAAAGTGTGCGGAACTCAGGGTTTCTCATCTTCCTCTGGAATCTCAGATTGTTTTGGGCTCGTGGTTTCGTGGCTCAGTTCTCCAGTGGTTGGATCTGGTTTGGCTGGGGTCCTCTGTTCCCAGTCGGCCTCTCCACCATCAAGAATTCCTTTTCACGGATGCATCAAAGGAAGGTTGGGGGGCTCATCTGGACCGGTGAGAGGTTTCGGGGTTGTGGTCCAAGCAGATTTGTCTCTCCACATCAATTTTCTGGAGATGGAGGCGGTTTCGCTCGCGCTCAAAGCGCTACTTCCCCTGCTACGAGGCAAGTGGGTCACAGTTTGTGGCGACAACTCCACTTGCCTCTCGTACCTTCGGCGTCAGGGGGGCACGAAATCGTCTTCACTCTCCAGGAAGGCAGAGGAGATCCTGCTTTGGACTGCACAGAATTCCATTCTTCTAACCGTGGAGTTCTTTCCCGGGAAGTTGAATGTTCTCGCCGACCAGCTGGGCCGTTCCAACCAGGTGATTGCAACGGAGTGGACTCTCGTCCATCAGGTCCTTCAACCCATTTGGTCAATGTGGGGAAACCCACACATCGACTTGTTTGCAACTCGCTTCAGCCGGCGTCTTCCGCTTTTCGTCTCCCCGTTGGCAGATCCCTTGGCATGGGCAAGAAATGCCTTCAGTCTCCAGTGGACGGGTCTGTGGGCCTACGCCTACCCATCCACAGCTCTTCTTCCAAAGGTGTTGGAAAGGTGTGCTCGGGAGCGTCCTGCTCTGATCCTCATAGCGTCAGGATGGGAAACTGTCCGTTGTTCCCCGAGCTGTTAGCTCTCACCCACGTTCCGGGTGTTCCCCTCCAGTTGTCACCAAGTCACTTGTTCAACCGCGGACAGGCGTTCCACATCGAAATCCTGCCGTCCTTCACCTGACCGCTTGGCTACTTTGCGGTCAGGATTGCGGTCACAGGGTCTGAAAGGTGAAACCATTGAAGTGATTCTTCAATCCCGTCGTCAAAGCATGAATACCTTGTATTCCTTGCGTTGGACCTCTTGGTTCAATTTCTGTTCAATGAGTCTTTTTCTCCTTTGCACCCGACTGGTGCTCAGTTTGTTTTCTTTTCGTCTCATTTGCATAATGAGAAGGGCCTCTTGGACCAAACTTGTCAGGTTATAAGTCGGCAGTTAGCACTATTTCGATTGCTACTGGTCGTCAACCTTCCTTTGCTTCTTCTGTCTTGGTTTCCCATTTTTTGGATGGTTTGCGTAATAAGTCGATTCGCCCAACCATCAGACTTCCGCTATGGGACGTTTTTTCTTGTGCTTCACTTTCTCAGGTCAGAATGTGAACCGCTTTCTTCGTTATCTTTTAAGCTTCTTTCTGTTATAACGCTTTTCCTCGTTAGTCTTGCCTTAGCGAGACGTGTGAGTGGTATCCACGCTCTTAGCGGTTTAGTTAATGATTATGAATTCGCGGAGGATGGTTCCTCGATCTCCCTGGCTTTTCTACCGGAATTCCGTGCGAAAAATCAATCGGCTCAGCAAGCTTCTCCGTTGGTTGTTATCGAAAGTCTCTCTAACATCCTCGCTCCGGACGATGAGGAAAATGTCTGTGTCCGGTTCGCTGTTTGCGGGCATATCTCCTTCGTTCAGTCTCGTTCCGTAGCCAGAAACGCCGCCTTTTCATTTCTTTGAATTCCAACTATTCAAATGATATCGTAAGGCCACTTTGGCTCGCTGGTTAGTCGAGTTGATTCGTCTAGCCTACTCCCACGCCGATCGTTCTGCGCCCCCAGGTATACGGGCTCACGAAGTTAGGGCTATTAGCACCTCACTAGTCTTGGTCAGGGGTGTTCCAGTCCCTTCCTTATGTCCTCCGCCTTCTGGAAGTCGGAGACTACATTTACCTCTTTCTGCCTGCGCGAGTTTTCTACTCTCCGGCAGGACAACACGTTTGGCATTCGACGTGCTGTGTTGTCCTCCAAGACGGTGTCCTTTTGAGGTTTGACTTATTGTCTGTTTGTTTTTATAGACTTATGTCTTTTGGGGGATATGTAAACATGATTTGCTGTTTTACCTTCTTATTTTAGATGGTATGTGTGTGTTTATGTGGTATCTCTGTCATGGTTTGTTCCATGGTTCTCAGAGTAGTGCTAAACCATTACCCACCTCCTTGTTGGTAATCATGCACTTTGTAGTGGAATGGTAAGGATGATAGAATAGATTGAGGAATTTTTATTAATTCTACTATCTATTTTATCTATATACTTACCATTCCACTACATTTAATTGACCCACCCACCTCCCTCCTAATGGTTTTTGAACGTGTACCTTCCCTTTTTATTAGATGCTTGCTTTCAAGAAAGTGAGTAGTCTGCTTAACCGGAAGTTACCTGGATTGGGAGTTGTGGTAGTAAGACACTCTTGGTTTTATTTCTGTCTTCCAAGCTAATCTTGTACAAATATGCACTTTGTAGTGGAATGGTAAGTATATAGATAAAATAGATAGTAGAATTAATAAAAATTCCTCAGTTACTGTTAGTGTTACCCCGTCACTGAGGCTCGCTTTCTCTTTCTCTCCTCTCTCTCTTGCCTTTAGGTCTATTTCTGTTGTATTCTATTTATGTCAAACGTGTGTGTGTGTTATTTTCCTGTCCGTCTTTGTGTAGCGTTTTTGCTTGAATGCGTTATGAATGTTAATGCGTGTTTTTATCAAGATTTAGCGCCGTATAAATACTGTATGATGTTGTTTTAGGGTTTTCAGGAATTCTTGCACTTGAACTTGCACCCCTATAAATCAGTGTAATACCTAAAAGGCTACGCTGGTTGGCAAAGGGTTAATTTAAGCAGGGGTTTAACCCTTTCCCTGACAGGTTGCGGAGAGTGAGATGGAGAAGAAGAGGCAGCGGTTGCTGCAGCAACAGCGAAAGAGGCAGGAGGAACTGGAGAGGAAACGCCTCCAGAAAGAGATGGCAGCCCAGCGGCGTCAACAGTCCAAAGCGTGAGTCCGTTATTTCATATGGAAGCCTAAGAATGTCAAAAGGTTTAACTCATTCCTCCCTGCGCCCGACAATTTATTGGACAAACTACCAGCGCCTGCACCCAACAAATTGTCAGACAATTTGTGTTCGTTTGTTAGCACACAGAGAGATCAAGAATTGGTTCAAACGAATGAGAAATCATACCTGTACTCGCTGTAGACGAGTTTAAAACTCCTTTATTCAGACTCAATTTCATACAACGTTTGATGACACATGTGGCTCAGAGACATGCCCCAGGGTAGCATCTATAGGTTGGGGGGCAGGATGGGGGTGAAAATACAATATAGAAAAATATGCTACTGTTGACTCACCCTTAAAATATGCTACTGTTGACTCACCTGGGTGAATGGGAATTGAAAATGTGATATACATTGTCCTTTTTATGAATTGGGCATTTAAAAAACTCATAACTCGATTTTTGGGGGTTTTGAGTTGGATACATAGTCAGCTTTCTAATTTTTCCCGCCACCTTCCACCAAAAGCTTGTATCTCTAACGACTTTCTGTCTGGGGTAAATGAGGTTGTAAAAATAGACGAAAAACTCGTAAATTGTCCCCAAATCAGATCTAGTTAAGGACAAAAACCTCGTCTCTTCGTAATTTCAAAATAACAAAATGCTGGACTAACCCCGCAATGTCTTGAACAACATATTCATCATAGTTAATCAATCGTGGTCAACGCGGTTAATTTTTGAAACAGTTTTTTTCATTTTTTCTCAAAACTACCAAAATTGAGATACGAGGTTTTCGAATTTCACTGATGATATTATATGCACATGTTTTGTCTTTTCGTTCGTTCATCCACTCGCAGCGTCAAAGAAGAGGAGCAGGAGAAGAAGAAGGCGGAGGAGAAGGCGCGGCGGGAAGCCATTTTTCAAAGTTATATTCAGAAGAAACTGGAAGACGAAGAGAAACCCTCCTCCTCCCATTCATCCCACTCCTCCTCTGCCTCTGCGGGGGGCGTCCGCCGGGAACACTCCATGTCGCGGAGCCACATCAGCCGCAGGTGGGTGACTTACAGTGTGTGATAGTATTTATGTGTGTCAATCAGGGCTCCCAGGGACCCCCATTTGGGGGGTCTATGAAGCACTAAAATTCTCTGCAACAATATTTCTTCTTCCCCCCCCCCCCCCTTTCAAAGAAGGTTCTCTTCTTCCATAATGCATATTACAACAAGACAATATTCTTTTAGAGAACTAAATAACAATGCGACAATATTTCCATTTATACGCCAGCGCGCACATTACATTGTTTCCGACCCTCTGTCTCTCCAGATCCCAAGGTATAACAGGGCTCCCAGGGACCCCCATTTGGGGGTCTATGAAGCACTAACATTCTCAAGGACCCTCTGAAAGAATGTGCAGGGGGTCCCAGGGATGCATTAGAAAAATTATTTTTAGCGTTTGCTATGCCACTGGGACCCTCTATCCTGCCTCTGGGACCCTCTATGCTGTTAAGTGAAGGAGTCCCTGGGATCTCTAAAGCCGCACTTCAAATAAAAAATTTCAATTGCGGCTTCAGGTGACTTGGAGACGAAAAAAGATTTTGCAAAAAAAGGTGAGAGAACTGTATTCTTGAAACTGCAGTAGTCAGCAAAAGCGTATTTTTCGCTGAGAGCCGATTTGAAACGATTTTTCGGCAAAAATACCCCGAATCAACCCTTTAACCCTTTCACCGCCAGCCATTTTTCAGCCACAAAATCATATAGTAAAAAGCCAAGTGTCCGTGTGTGTGTGTGTGTGTCTGAAACAAAAAACGGGCCTTATAACTCCGCCGTTTTTCGACCGAATCACTTCAAATTTGCTGTGAGCCCTAACGGGGCGATGGCAACGGCAACCGAGGCGGCCGTGTCATTTGTGCGGTTCGGCAAATGCGCGAAACGCGCATCCGCCGGCCTCTCGGCGCCCATATCTCCGGTATTTCTGGACCGATTACCTTCGAATTTGGCAGGAAGATGACCGGGGACGATGACTATCCGTGTACCAAACCGGAAGCGAATCGGTTCAGAAACGTGCGCGCTATGCGACTCCGCCGTTTCTTAACCGAATCGCTTCAAATTTGCTGTACTCAGCGTTACCAGTACTTGGCGTTACCGTTACTAGGCGTTCCTGGTACTCGGCGTTGCGCTAGTACCATTAAATTTAACTGGGTAGAGAAAATGAAATATCTGCGATATTGCGAATTCCTTTGTGACATATATATAACAGACCTATGCTTACCTCCTAAAATTAAGAAAATAGGGTCTTTGGATAACATGCCCTGATTTGATGCCTTTTTAGTGACACTAGCGCAACTCCGAGTCCCAGTAACGCCTAGTAACGGTAACGCCTAGTAACGGTAACGCCAAGTACTGGTAACGCTGAGTACAGCAAATTTGAAGCGATTCGGTTAAGAAACGGTGGAGTCGCATAGTGCGCGCGTTTCTGAACCGATTCGCTTCCGGTTTGGTACACTGATAGTCACCGTCCCCGGTCATCTACCTGCCAAATTCGAAGGCAATCGGCCCAGAAACGGCGGAGATACAGGCGCCGAGAGGCCGGCGGATGCGCGTTTCGCGTATTTGCGAAACCGCGCAAATGACATGTCCGCCTCGGTTGCCGTTGCCATCGCCCCGTTAGGGTTCACAGCAAATTTGAAGCGATTCGGTCGAAAAACGGCGGAGTTATAAGGCCCGTTTTGTGTTTCAGACACACACACACACACACACAGACACACACACACACACACACGGACAGTTGGCTTTTTACTATATGATGGGTGGTAAACCATTGTGGTGCATAAATGCAACATTGGCGGTGAAAGGGTTAAGTAGGTGGCGCTCGCATCTCAGTGCACGAGACAAGGGCAGATAATTTTCAGTATAGAGCCTCGTTGAATTGTGAATTGGTTTGGATTACAACTTTCATACTTGTAGCGGTGCCCTAGCTGATGAGATTTAACCGAGGCGTGGTTACCGCTACACCTATCTGTATTGTTAAAAAATCGGGACTTTACTGGAGTTGCACTGCCTCCGGGCATTGCCTCCAGTATTGTTCCCACCGTCTTTGTATTTACAAATGTCCCATATGTGTCTGTTCCAGACCGAGAGGACGTAAAGCACCATTTTCATTCAATTGGTTTGGATTGAATTGGGAATTAATTTTCAAATTTTTGAATCGAACTGCAGGGACACATTTTAAACGATTTTTTTCAGCAAAGATACCCTGAATCAGCCCTTTAAGTAGGTGGCGCTCACATCTCAGTGCACGAGACGGGGGCAGAGAATTTTCAGTATAAAGCCTCGTTGAATTGGGAATTAATCATATAGTAAAAAGCCAAGTGTCCATGTGTGTGTCTTGTCTGTCTGTCTGAAACACAAAATGGGCCTTATAACTCCGCTGTTTCTTAACCGAATCGCTTCAAATTTGCTGTACTCAGCGTTATCAGTACTTGGTGTTACCGTTACTAGGCGTTACCGTTACTAGGGAGAACGCATCACTTTCAGAGCAGCGCCAACGGGAAACGGGGCCTTATAACCCCGCCTTTTCTTAACCGAATCGCTTCAAATTTGCTGTACTCAGCGTTACCAGTACTTCGCGTTACCGTTACTAGGGAGAACGCATCACTTTCAGAGCAGCGCCAACGGGAAACGGGGCCTTATAACCCCGCCTTTTCTTAACCGAATCGCTTCAAATTTGCTGTACTCAGTGTTACCAGTACTTCGCGTTACCGTTACTAGGCATTACCGTTACTATGGAGAGCGCGTCACTTTCAGAGCAGCACCAACGGGAAACGGGGCCTTATAACTCTGCCGTTTCTTAACCGAATCGCTTCAAATTTGCTGTACTCAGCGTTACCAGTACTTGGTGTTACCGTTACTAGGCGTTACCGTTACTAGGGAGAGTGCATCACTCTCTGAGCAGCGCCAACTGGAAACGGGGCCTTATAACTCCGCCGTTTCTTAACCGAATCGCTTCAAATTTGCTGTACTCAGCGTTACCAGTACTTGGCGTTACCGTTACTAGGCGTTACTGTTACTAGGCGTTACCGTTACTAGGCGTTACCGTTACTAGGCGTTACCGTTACTAGGCGTTACTGGTACTTGGCGTTGCGCTAGTTTTTAAAATTTGTGAATCGATCTGCAGGGACCACGCCAGCCACCGGCACGGGCAGCCCCGGCCCAAGTCCATGTTCGCCAAGGCGCGACCCTCGGCCCTGACGGCCTCCGACCTGGAGGAGTCGAGGGGTCGAAGTTCACACAGCTCGCAGGAGGACCTCTCCACGCATTCCAGCCCCATGGGGTCCACGGGTAAGTTTTGGGGGTTGGGGGGAAAAGATTGAAAATTCCCCGGAGAAAGCCAGATCATGCAGAAGAAAATGCGGACTATTAGCCGCTACTTTTTTCCTCAACTTTGGCCCATGCGGCTTATAGACTGGGATGCGGCTTATCTGTGGATTTTGTTTTCCATTCTACATTTATCAATATGATTAAATCTGTTTCTGGCCACATTCTTCAGCCTATTTTGAGCTTCTTTAGTCTCAAAACTGGTTTTGGTAATCAATACATTCCAATCTCATGTTTAAAGTGTCAGAACATTAAATACCTATGTTCTAATATGAGAATTTCTATGTTTGTGTTGCTTTGTGCACATACAATTTTCTCTGCGGCTTATAAACTGGTGCGGCTTATATGTGAATAATATTTTGTCAATTTAAGGGATTCGGCTTATATACAGGTGCGTCTTATAGTCCAGTTTTTACGGTAATAATAATAATGGATATTTGTTGCGCAGCTCTTCCTCCGAAGATCTCAGAGCGCTTGCAAAGTTAACTTTAGTTTAAAGGATATTTGTTGCACTCTTCCTCCGAAGAGCTCCGAACGCTTACAAAGTTAATTTTTTAGATAATAACAATAACAACCAAAACAATAAGAATATTAGTACAAATCCAATGCTACGCACATGCGCGCGCACACACACACATGCACAAACAACAGCAACAACATACAGTATTTATGCGGCGTAGAATCTTGATAGAAATCAAATCTAGGCGCGCACACACACGTTAGCATTCATAACGCATTCAAACAAAAATGCAATACAAAGCGAACATGACGTAAATGGTATACAGCAGAAACAGACCTAAAGGCAAGAGAGAGAGGAGAAAGAGAGTGGAGTCTCTGTGACGGGGGAACAGGTGGGTTTTGAGGTTAGATTTGAAAGCAGAGAGGGTCGGTCGATGACTGAGGGAAAGAGGAAGTTTGTTCCAAGATGTCGTTCCTGAGACAGCAAAAGAGCGCCGACCAACAGTTGAAAGCTTATACCTAGGGATCTGGAGAGAAAGAGGGTCAGAAAGGGTATATGAGATGAGAGTGTACAGTAGACGGTGCTGTTGATTTGATCGGTGTGTTTCAGTTTCTTGCGACACGTTGAATCAGAATGGAGAGGCGGGATGGGAGGGGGGCTGTCATGAGATGAGAGTGTACAGTAGATGGTGCTGTTGATATGATCGGTGCGTTTCAGTTTCTTGCGATGCGTTGAATCAGAATGGAGAGGCGGGAGGGGGTGGGGGCTGTCATGAGATGAGAGTGTACAGTAGACGGTGCTGTTGATTTGATCGGTGTGTTTCAGTTTCTTGCGACACGTTGAATCAGAATGGAGAGGCAGAGGTTGGAGGGGGAGGGGGCTGTCATGAGATGAGAGTGTACAGTAGACGGTGCTGTTGATTTGATCGGTGTGTTTCAGTTTCTTGCGACGCGTTGAATCAGAATGGAGAGGCGGGTCCTAACAGCGCTAGACGGCCACCCTCGCCTGGTAAGTGTTTTTGTTGTCGATGTTATTGTTTACCGTACAGGGCTCCCAGGGACCCACATTTGGGGGTCTTTGAAGTACTAGAATTCTAAGGGACCCTCTAAATGAATGTGCAGGGGGTCCCAGGGATGCACTATAAAAATTCTTTTTAGCATTCACAATGTCATTGGGACCCTCTATCCCCGCCTCTAGGACCCTCTATTCTGTGAGTGAAGGAGTCCCTGGGACCCCTTGTTTTGCAGGATGATTGGGAGCCCTGCTGTAATTCATGAGCTACAAGCCGCTTCGTAATATAAGCCGCACCACCTACTTAAAAAAAATCAATCAGAAAAAAGTAACGCATAAGCCGCGGAAGCGTGGCGATGCATGATGTTCGCTTCCGGTTGAGTCTAGAGTTGATCGCGGGTGTGTTGACTGCCAAAACGAAAGTGTCGGATCGCGAAACAGATCGTCATTTTGTGAAAAATATACCGAAATCAAGGTGATTTTTGTGGTGGTGGTCATCAACCATGAACAAGGCCACAGATCAAAGGTCCGAATCAAGGATGCCACTGAGTTGAGTTTACTTTCACTTCCGGTAACGCTTAAGCCACGACATTTTACTAGCCGTGGGGGGGGTGGGTAAAAAAAAGTTACGTTTAGTCCGCAATTGACAGTATATTGCAGTAGGAGGGTATGGAGATTGATTTAAGGAGATATTGACGTTGTTGTTGTCTTACCCTGGCTTAAAGACTCCAGGGATCATCCCAACAAAGCAATGGAACACTATGGTACAAATGCACTGACCGTTTTTTATTACCCCGCCATGTGGGCAGCCACTCTCCGACTTTGGAGGATTTTTGACTGATGATGTTATGCTAGGAGCTTGTCATGGCTAAAGACAATCCCCGCATAGCTATGCAGAACATAGCAACATTTTGATGTAGCCTTGGTGTTCTAGCTTTAGGGAGATAAAAGCGGGAGAGGGGGTGGTGGGGGTCGAGGGGTGCGGAACAAACTACTGAATTTCACCGAAGTGACTCAGCAGCAGTGCAATGTCTCCTCTGATGGTTACCTCTTGACAACCTAACATAGGTTTGCTCCCCTGTGAATTTGCTGGGTTTCAGTGATGTCCCGAGGCCCCGGTCATAGGCCATTGACCTATTAAAATTGAAAATGTCCTATTGTGTTCTCCCCTGTTAGGACAGATGTCTGATTAAAATTTAGCACTTTGTCACATTGATTTGTTTCGTCTCAGGACAGTTTGTCCTATCACTTTTTTATCCTCGGTGCATCACTGGGGTTTGGGATCGTTTGAGGTGACACAAACTGGGGGTGTGGCTGCGAGTTGGGACTGAAGGTGACAAGTGTAGGGTGGGAGCTACAGTGCCACTGTCTAGCCCAGGAGATGAGAGAGAAGGGAAAAAAAGAAAGACGTTTGGATGCTTGAGTGCTTCTACTTCTTCTGCGTTCCCAGGCCATATGGCCATAATGGGTAAGGTACGTATGTGTCCGGTTTTCAGTTTTCACTGGTCTCCCTACTGCGTACAGCTCAAAGGAGAAAAATTATTTGGAAGATTTTTTTTTTTAAAGGCAGGAGAATGGGCCAATAAGTCGGAAAGATAGTAGATGATAGAAAGCAAAGGGAAAAGGCAGAGTCAAAGAGAGTGGCAGATTAGAGGAAGTTACAAGCACAGAACTTCCAGAAGGTGGGGGAACTGCGTACAGCCAACACATTCCGATTTCGGAGGAGCTCAAAGGAAAACAAATATTTGGAAGATTTTTTTTTTTTTAAAGGCAGGAGAATGGGCCAATAAGTCAGAAATATAGCAGATGATAGAAAGCAAAGGGAAAAGGCAGAGTCAACGAGAGTGGCAGATTAGAGGAAGCTACAAGCACAGAAATTCCAGAAGGTGGGGGAACTATATTTACGAAAGACCCCCCTGGTATCCCCACAGGGAGAGACTGGTGGAGGGGGCGGGGTCGTCCAGCTCCCCCCGTATGGAGGCACGAGGCATCCACCCACTGCCCCGGTGCTTCTAGAAAATCCTGAGAAATACCAAGCTAAGGCATGACTCGGGCACTGGCAAGTGATGACAGGAACATGATATGGAAAGAAGTGAGAAAAGCAGATTGCTCCTCAATGTTTGGCTCACTTGTGTTAGCGTGTTCCGTTAACACGAAGTGAGTC